>JAXQQM020079698.1:0-15417 GCA_034641835.2 Pinus albicaulis
ATCAATCAAAGAGAGGTTTCATAGGTGGAGCTATGGCTAGCCATGAGTAAGCATGGCATACCATGAATCATACTTAGCATGCATAAAACCATAAATGAAACAAGCAAACAATATTCTTGAGTTATTAAAGAGCAATCAAGGATTCTTTAACATGACTAAGAATGAAGAAAACATGGAAGCTATAAAGAAACAGGAAATTTGAGGTGCCTCCAAGGGCATGACTCAAATCTATTCTCTACTGTCTTATAGCAAGCAAGAACATGGGATTATGAATGAAAACTAGGAAACAAAACAGAGAGAGAGACACTAAACCATTCTACCAAGTCATGGACTCCAACAACAATCCTCTTTCATCATCCAAGAACATCCAAGAAACTATCCAAAAGCATGGGACAAGTATTTCTTCCAAAGCTTATATGACCATATATTGCTTCAATTCATCAAGTTCAGCCTTGTTTACAATGAAAACCTTTGGAATATATAGGCCAAAGTGAGGAAAACCTCTTAGTTCAACTTGCAATCTCATTAGCCTATCCAAAATATCTGATTTTGTCCTTGAGGCTTTGCAAAGCCCAAGGCACAAAATATCTAATAAAATATCTCAAAAATGCTAAAAAAGGAAAATAAATTGATTTTTCCTAACTAACGATGCACAAAAATAGCTAAACGCACATGAGGAAAAGTCACTTTTGACAAGTGCATTTTTTACAAAAATACTCAAAAAATACATCAGCAAAAGGTCCCCTGACTTGCCGGCAACTTTTGGAGGCATTCCCGATGTCAAAACGAGGCTCATGATGGCTCGTTGGAAAGCTTTGAGTGTCTAGTTTCTGAAAATGTTTAGGTTTATCAAAACTAACCACTGAAAGTCTTCCAAAAATGGACCTGTGTGTAAAAAACCAAAAAATAGGCCTTGCTGATAAACGGGGCAGAGTGTAAAAAAAGCGATTGTTTTCCGCCATTTTGAGGGAGAAAATGATCTTCAATTGATCTAAAAATCGTTAAGTATGTGCCCCTGAAATTATGGCATCCAATGATATCATTTTCATCCTTTGAGGATGCCCCAAACTGAAATAACGATGCCCATGAGTTTTGGCCAAAAACCCAAAAATGACAAAAAACCAAAATTTGTCGAATTTCGCCTAATTTTGGCGAGCATCCCCCTCAAGGGTTTTCAGAAACATGCTGTGAATCTGAGGCCAAAATTTGGAGCTTTGAGGTGTATTTTCTCAATTTTGGTACCGGGTGCTTCCCTTTAGCCTCCTTGAGTTTTTCCTGAGCAGCCTTCAATTTCCGCCGGGCAAACTGATTTAGCTTTTTATAATGTCCGGTCATCCTCCGTTGAAGGTCCAAGTCTCTATTTTCCTTCTCCAATTTCTTCTCCAAGTAATCATTGACTCTGTCAAGCCATGCTTCCCAATTTTTCTCTATCTCTTATTTGAACAATGTAGTGAGAGGGGTGGATTGGAGAAGGGCATCTTCTTCTTCCTTTTGCTTTTCAAGGGCCTTTTTGAGTCCCATGGTTCTTGGACTCTTTCGCTTGGGCTGATCTTCATCTTCGCTCTCATCGAACTCACCCATGAGTTCTTCCAATATCACTTGTGCTTTGGAGGCCTCCTTTTTGTATTTGATGGCCCGTGTCTCATATACAACCATATGGACACTCATCTGTTTGTTTTGAATTTGCAAAAAGTGATTGAAGTTTCTTGCTCTCTCAAGATCAGTCCTGAAAGCATCAATTTGGTTTTCTCTATTGATCAAGAGATTTTCTAGGATCCGGGCTTCATTATCACTATCATCACTTTGGATTTGGATGATGTCAAATTCCCTTTCCTGTTCATGACTGCCTTCTTCTTTCTCCTTTCCTTCGCTTTGGGTGGCACTTTTCATCTTCCTCCTCTTGGGTAATTCGATAATGGGCTTCTTGGGCAATTTTCCCTTGCTTTGGAGGGCCCTAGTCACATTTGGAGTTACAACTCTAGGCACCCTTTTCCTTAATGTCTGGGGCTTGGCCACTTTCGGAGAAGAGAGCATGGCCCCTTGCCTAGGAGAGGCAGCTAGCACATGCTCCATTGGCTCTTTACCCTTGTCACTTTGCTCATCATTCTTGCCACTGTCTTGGATTTCTTCATGAATGCCTTGACTGTCCTTGTGCATTTATTTTTTAGGGCTGTCCTCCTCACTGTGTTGCACCTGTTTATCATGTTGCCCTTCTTCTTCACGAGGCTAATGTTCCTTTTTATGAGGCTGTTGTTCTTTTTCTTCGAGCTTTTGTTCATCATCATGAGGCTGCTATTCATCATGTTGTGGCTGCCTCTGTTCATCATGTTGTGGCTGCCTCTATTCATCATGAGACTGCTCACCCTCACTGTGCTGCATATCATTGTCATGCTGCCCTTCATCATCTTCAGGAGTCTGCTGTTCTACCTCACTGTGATGCTGCTCATCATCATCTTCCTCATCATCCCCTTGCTGCCCTGTTTCATCATGATGCTGCTCATCATCATCTTCCTCCTCTTGTTCATGCTCTTCTTCCTCATCATGCTCTTTTTCTTGTTCTATGGTAAACTTGAGCTTGTTGGGAATAGGTTTGCTAGAATAAGGTGAAGGATGGTGAGTAGAAGGTGAAGGAGATGTATGAAATGAAGGGACAGTGGCGAAATCCGGATGTGTGATGAAAGTATCCCAAGAGACCTCCCTCTTCTCAAGCTGATGAAGAATGATGACTTTGATGAGGGAGTGATGGAAGAGGCAGGCTATCTACTGAGAAGGAGGCTTTTTCTGAACAGTGGAGGCCATTTTCTCAATACTTCTATGTAGGAAGAAAGGGAGATTAGCAATTTGGCCCTCGTGAAATGCATGAGCAATCGAATATGGTAGGAATAGACTTGGGATAATCTTCCCTCGCAAGTGAAGTATTTCATGATGATCTTCATGAGGGGGGCGTAACTAGTCAATAGATATGAGAAGGGGAAAATGGATGGACATGAATCTCTATGCTCAGGCTTTAGAAAAGGCTTGTATTCTTCTGAGTCCAGGTGACTTTGTTTAAACCACTTCTCCCCGACATAAGGGATTTTGGTGGCCTTGGAAATGGAACTTGGAGAGAATTTGAAATCTAGGCCTGCCAGCTGAAAATGCTTCTCTTGAAATATTAAAGCACAAACATGTGTCAAAGGGGAATAGCTCTTCACCTCTTGCACTCTTTGGAAAAAATCTAGACACCCAACCTCATGGAAGTTAAAAAGGACTGATGGATGAGCATTCACTTCTTCAGTGGAAACAGGCTCAAACCTCTTGTGAAGGCCACTCCTACTGTCTTGCCTAGGAGGCATCTTGTTTTGAATGTTCTTTGCAACACCAAGCTGTCTCAAAAGGCCTTTGGAATGTTTTTCTCAACCACACCTCTGTCCTCCTTGCTAGTCACTGTTTGACCAAGACAAACTGCTTCAAATGCTTTGTGGAACCGTCCTCCAACACCAACTTTCTACTTTTTCTAAATCACTATTTTGTCCTCTTTTGTGCCAAACAACAAGTAGTTATCAAATAAAAAGCACAGAGTCAAATTGTTACAGTGTTTGGGTAAGGTCACAAGGATCTTTTGTGTTTTGGTAGAAACAAGACAGCCTTGTATTTAGACAAAAACAAAAACACCCTTCCTCAAACAGTGCTTCTTCTGTTGTTCACTAGTTTCTATACAAAGGTAAGCCAAACACCTTCAAATTGAGTTAAAAGATCTTTCACCACACTCTGCTTTATGGGACAATGGAGGCAGCACTAGTTTGCTATTTCATAACACAAAGGAGGCATTTTATAATGATCAAACTTCCACCTTATAAAAACTATGTTCACCTTAGGACCACTGCCTCACTTTACAAAACACTGTTTTTACCTTAGGATCATTGTTTTCCCTTCACAAACACTGTTTTCACCATTGCTAGGACACCAATGTTTTTTGAAGGTAGTTAGGGTCTTTTTAGATGGTTAAAACATCCACCCAACATTGTAAAAATGTGTAACAATCATAGCAACAAAACACTTTGAGTTTGCTCAAACATACTGCCCTCTAATCAATCTCTCTCTCTTGGCATTTATAGCAATACCACCTTTTAATTTTGGACCAAAATCCTCACCCTTTAAACACTGTTTTGACCTTAATATCACTGTTTTCCTTTTACAAACATTGTTTTGACCTTAGATTTTCCAATAGGGATTAATTTTGTTTTCACCACTGCTAGGACACCTTCAGCAACTTGAAAACCCTCTACCACTGTGTTTTTCTCCTTGCAATTAGTGTTATGGCTTATCACTGTTTTTTAGGGCAGTTTTAGGCCTTTTGAAACTAATGCAAACACACCCCTTTTTATTATACTAATCTTGGGAAATTATGGCAACAGAGACCTCGGATTTTGATCAAACAGTTTGCTCTCCTACCACTGTTTTAGTCTTGATAATCATGGCACCAATCGCCCTTTAGAAATTCGAAAGCACCAAGGAGGCAAATAAAAATACCTTGAGGATGGTTTGTGGCCTTTTCTTGATGAGTTGAGAAGCTTCAGAGATGCTTTTGAAGGTGTTTCGGTCATTTAACAGGCGCGACACGTTCAAAAGGGAGAGTGTTGCGTAGTTAAAAAGCGTGTCGGGTCAGCCTTCGGGCGGTGGTGACCAGCGCTACAGGCGCGCTACGGAGTAGTGTAAAGCCTGTGTAAAACTTCGCCTGAACGCGGCGAGCGCTTTTCCAGGCGCGCCGCACAGTCTTAAGCCTCCAAAAACTCTGCAATTTTGCTCGAAATCTCTCTTTTCTCTTCAGTGGTTGGCTAGGAGCAATTTTCAACGTTTGTTTGCGTTTTTGAAACTTTGCAAATGGGCTTGCAATGGTCTCTTATTCCCTTTTGAAGGCGAAAAGGCTAATTGGCTTTGAAATGCTTTATGAGGGTTTTGAAGCTTTTTCGAAAGAGGTATTGGTTGTAAAACAAACATGAAGCACGACTTTATCATTTATAATCTTCAAAACATAACAAACCCAATATTTCCACCAGGACTCTTTAAAGTGCTGTGGATGACAATTTTGGAGATCCTCACACATATGACCCCTTTTCAAAGTGAAAAAGCCATTTTGAAGGCCAACATCTCTCTCAGTGTTTTTCTCATTAAGGCAATACCCTTCTACTGCCTCTTCACTGTTTCTCACTAAAAAAGAAACTCTGTCGCTTCTGCCTATTGCTGACCTTTTTAAAGGAAAAACTCTGCTCAAAGACATACCAATGATTTGTGAGGCATACTCTGCCATTCTTGCAAGGAGATAACTTACCACTTTAAAACTTATTTTGATAGCTTTTGATCCTGGTGTTTTGATGATGATCATGCCCACCATGAAGTTGATTGAACTGTTAGGTGCTCTTTGAGCCTTTCTTTTGACTGTGGGTGAAGAAACTCAATTGAAACTGTAAGTGAAAAACTCTGCTACAAAAGGTTTCCACCATCAAGGCAACTGACTAACCTTAGATTGACAAAGTAATCCAGTCTTCAACTTTTACGGAGATATGGCAGGGGATGATAAGCTGGAGTTGAAATGTAAACATGGGAAGGGTATCCCTTTGTTCCTCTGTGAAGGAGGTCTATAAGAATAATAAATTTCTCATTCATTTTACCATTTTGATAACAGTCACTTTGAAATCTAAGCCATACTGAAAATGAATGCTCTTCACCCTTACACAATGGTGAGCCTTCTACTTGTTATGAAGAGGGCCTATTTTTTGACAAATGCCTGGGTTATTTTCAACCCCTGTTTTAACCAAGTGAAGAATGTTTTATGAACACACTGTTAGTGGTTTTCTTGGTATTTGATTAGCAGAAGCCAGTTTGAGACCAAGATTGTTTTACTTCCTTGGCCATTTTCTTAACAATATTTCTTCATTGATAATCACCTCATTAGCTTCACACTGCATTTCAATTCTGTGTTTTAACAGTGAAACTCATGTAAACACCTTGAAAAGCACCACTGCTTTGCCTATGTTTTTAACACTATTTTCTATTCAGAAGCTTTCAATTGTCTCCCCTTTCTGAATCATAAATCTTTTCGATCGGTGAAAACTTTAGATTATGTCTCTTGTCCTGGCCCTCTGCTTGTAAAATGAAGGATGTTTTCTCAGTCTTTCAACCCTCTGCTCATAAAATGAAGGAGGTTTTCTCAGTCTTTCAACCCTCTGCTCATGTATGGAGGAGGTTTTCTCAGTGATGCCATTTCATCAGCTTTTAAACAGTGTTATCTTTCCTTTCACTGCCTATTCATGCTTAAGCAAATGAAGATGACAAATTGATAATAAGTCATGATGGGAATTTATCTTAGACATGTAATTTTTCTTTTCAAATACCTTTGTGCCTCTTTAGACATCACAAGCAATTTGGCCAGTATCTACAAAGCATTTCTTGTCATTTATAATTCACTAACCTTTGACTATGATTGCAGGAGCTTAATGAGATAACTCTCTGTCTAGCATTTGCATCCCAGGCTCAAAACCACATGAGAAGCAGTTGTCTTCTCATGTTGAGTTTAATACTGTCTTCTGGAACACTAGTATATTTCTGCTCTTTGACAAAGACATTGAAACACTGTACATTTACCTAATATCAGCTTGACCTGTGGCATATGTATTACTGAGACTTCAGGCTTGTTAGTGGCGCGACTTAAGGGTGTAACCAAACTTTATTTACAGAATAAGAAGGTCTGTTAGGACTGGTTGATAATAGATAGAGGTTCTTTGGCTTTAGGATAGTTTTCCAAGGGAGAAATGCCTAAAGCGCCACTACCTAACTTAGGGGAGACTTCTTGGACAGATTTGGATTGTTCTCTTTAGAGCTGATGGACAAGCTAGTATGGCTAAGGCTAGATAGGGCTTGACAATGAGGTTTTATCATGTCATGGGCTGATTGAAAAGGTAGGAGGGCAAAAATGTTTATGGGTGTTTTCCAACTGGCAAATTTGACAAATTTTGAGATCAGCTGCTAGAAAACTTGGCTTTAGCAGATAGTCATCATCAACAGGTGAAAAATACTAATGACTAACAGTGGCTCCATTTGGGAAGGGTAGCTCCTTTTCAGGAGGTGTCCAGAATTTCAGATCTCGGTTCTTTAAGACCATTGCCTTTATCCATTGGCACAAACTTCTTTCTTCCTTGATGCTATTCTGAAAATTGACAGCATGATTAGCATCAATGATATTTCTACCCACCCCACTATATTTCCTAACAATTTTTATTCTTTTGGGTGCATTTGGACTAGCAACCCTTTGACATAGTATTTTTGAAAAATGACACTATCTAATTCTACACTTATATCCGTCGGGAGTTCAGATTAAGCTGATGAAATCCTTCATTTCTCTACCTATGCTAGATCAACTGTCAAGGTTAAGCTGTTTGACAGGATATTATTCTCTAATTTAAAACATGAAATTTAAAAATGACCAAATCAGGATTAGACAGTCTAATTTGTCATGTACTTGTGGCATGAAAGACAAGCTGCACACAAATATTATTTTTCATAAAATGAAATCTAAGAAAGCAAGGCTAGGATACACAATTTGTTTTTCATCCCTGCTTTCCTCTTTGGTTCTATTTTGAGCATGTGGAACCAGTGTCTTTTCCTAATCTACTCTCTTTGATAAGTCAAGCTTACACAATGTTGACCATCTTTTCCACTCACTAACTTATCAGCAAATAAATTTAAAACATGTTCAGCTATGATTAGGCTAGATAACTGAACAAGACATTTGAGCACTAGTAGCGGCATTTAGACTTGCGCGCTTTCTGAATGACCATTTTTTGAACATGGGGCCTTCTTTCAATTTTTCAAACCACCCTCTTTTTCTATTGTTTTTGAATTTTCTGTTTTTGATCTATTTTTTCAAACAATGGTATATACAATGATTGAAAAAGTTTTGACTCAGAAATCTTGGAAATGGCGAAACTTAAGCATCTTATCCTCATAAGGATCTCCTACCACTCTTGGTCCACTCAGCTCTTGAAAAGAAAAATTTGGAAAATTTTCTCTTTCAAGCATGACATAAGGATTCATGCATGAATCTCTGAACAGCCCCGTATCTTCCCATTGTACCTATTTATACCTCTGATTTCCACTCCTTCCTTTGTTGTACATATTTTTCAAATAATGTAGATATTCTTTGTCATTTTTGAAGTATATGATGACATCATCAAGGTACATCAAAATGCAGAAATTCAGAACTGGAAACATGGCTTTTAGGAGCATATTTTTGATATCCGGTAGTTTTTCAATTCTGGGTTTGAAACTGGAACTACTTCCAGCACACTGGAAAAAACCTTTGAGCTGTCTTCTTTGCAAAGGAATCATTTGGCTATAACCTGAAACATCATCTTGCAAAGACATATAATTAAAATCACTTATCATTGGTATATCATGGTCTTGGGCAGGAAGGATAAAATTTTTGTCACAAGGGTGTGTATTAGTGCTTCTAAAATCAAAACAGATCCTATGACCAGCTATTTTATCTTTGATTATTACTGTTTGGTTCAGATTTTTGTATTTTCTTTTGTCGAAGTTGTTTCCTGGAGTGATGGCAGTGGCATAGTTTTTCTCACTATTTTCTCTGTATGAAGTAGTATTTTGAATAAGATTTCCAATTCTAGCAGTTCTAAGTCTTTGGTGGAGTGACAGAATGTTAGCCAGTTCAACTAACTCAGGTATATTTGGACTGCAGTCATCATATCCTCTCATAAGAAGTTTATCAGGAATTTTTTATGGATTTTGAGCTGTTATGGCTACAGTCAAGGTTTCATTTGAAATGGTAGAGTTGTGTGATGGTAAATCCTTAAGGTATGATAAGAACATTAAGCTTCCCTGCCCCTGAGTTCCAAAGAGGTTTGTGATATGTAAGTCTTCTAATGCCTCTGTTCTGAAAAATTTTCCTGATGTTACTGCTGATGTTTGCCTAAGGTTTGAGAAATTTGCTTGATAGTACATAATGGTTTGTGCTTCTTGCTCTATCCCTGTTTCAAAAGGAACACACTCTCTTTCCTCAAGACATAGTTTCTCATGATTATGATAATTTTGAGTGTCTAGTTCATCATAGAGAACTTGGGGCAGCTGATGTGGTGTCTAAGTTTGTTTCAAAGCCTTCTGACTGTTCTTCAATGTCCTCATCAGTGTGTAAAATGAAAGAGTTCAGATCAGAATGAAAGGAGTACATCGGGATGCTATCTGGCCTCTCGTGGCTGCTGATCATATATTTCATGTGTGATTCTCGATAGAGTATTCTAGTTTGGTCAAACATAGGAATAGTGGCGTAGGACATATCAAGTTGAATATTCCCTTGAAGCTTGGCTCCCCAAGATCTGGATAAAAGCATTCCATACTTGGGAGGGATGTCTGCTACCACTATGTCCATGATCAGATGTTTTGCAGGTACTTGGGCCAAACTGAAACAAAGATCTTTGATCAAGCCTAGACATTTGACTCTACTCAGGGTCCCACCATGATCGCCATTATGTTAGGGTCTTGTGATTTGGCTGATTGACAAGCCAAATGACAGTGTAACATCAAATCAATCTTTGGAGCCCAAGGACCTAGCCTTCCTGGACTCAGAGAGGGCTCTCTCTACTTGTGTAAGGGATATCTGTGTGTTTGCTTATTGTGTTCTGATTTTAGGCTAGTTATGAAGTAGGTTTTTGGTTTTGGTTTTTAGGTTGTGAGGGATGAACTAATCAAAGACATAAGATAGGTAAAAAGATGTCAGATCAACTGAGCTATGGGGTCGAAAAGGTCAAGAAAGCTTTTAGATGGTGATACAAGGTTGTTGAAGGGCCGATTTGATTTGAGGTAAAATGGATCTTCGGGAAAAATGGAGTGAGATGGACATTGAATTTGTGAATAAAAAAGGATTTCAAGCATAAATAGTTTAATAGCTGACATAAACATCGTAGGGAAAACCATTAATCATGAGAAATGTAACTATAAGTTGATCAACGCATAGAAATAAACATTCAAGCCACGCATACAAATTTATGACTCTCTAACTTTAGGAAATGGTTATCAGACTTCGGGGAAATACATTTAAGACAGACAAATAACTCAAATCACTATGTAGGAACGCCTAAACATAGTCCTTCAAGCTATTGGGCACTTTGAAAACAAGATTGCATAGTTAAGCAAAGGGAAAGATCAGTACAAGACCCCCTTGGTTCAACGATTGACAATCTAATCAATCAAAGAGAGGTTTCATAGGTGGAGCTATGGCTAGCTATGAGTAGAAAGGCATACCATGAATCATACTTAGCATGCATAAAACCGTAAATGAAACAAGAAAACAATATTCTTGAGTTATTAAAGAGCAATCAAGGATTCTTTAACATGACTAAGAATGAAGAATACATGGAAGCTATAAATAAACAGGAAATTTGAGGTGCCTCCAAGGACATGTCTCAAATCTATTCTCTATTGTCTTATAGCAAGCAAGAACATGGAATTATGAATGAAAACTAGGAAACAAAATAGAGAGAGAGACGCTATACCATTCTACTAAGTCATGGAATCCAACAACAATCCTCTTTCATCATCCATGAACATCCAAGAAACTATCCAAAAGCATGAGACAAGTATTTCTTCCAAAGCTTATATGACCATATATTGCTTATATTCATCAAGTTTAGCCTTGTTTACAATGAAAGCCTTTGGAATATATAGGCAAAAGTGAGGAAAACCTCTTAGTTCAACTTGAAATCTCATTGGCCTATCCAAAATATCGGATTTTGTCCTTGAGGCTTTGCAAAGCCCAAGGCACAAAATATCTAATAAAATATCTCAAAAATACTAAAAAAGGAAAATAAATTGACTTTTCCTAACTAACCATGCACAAAAATAGCTAAACGCACATGAGGAAAAGTCACTTTTGAAAAGTGCATTTTTTACAAAATTACTCAAAAAATACATCAGCAAAAGGTCCCCTGACTTGCTGGCAACTTTTGGAGGCCTTCCCTATGTCTAAACGAGGCTCATGATGGCTTGTTGGAAAGCTCTGAGTGTCTACTTTATGAAAAATTTTAGTTTTATCCCAAATGACCACTGGAAGTTTTCCAAAAATAGACCTGTGTGTAAAAAACCAAAAAAATAGGCCTTGCTGATAAATGGGGTAGAGTGTAGAAAAAGCGAGTGTTTTTCGCCATTTTGAGGGAGCAAATGATCTTCAATTGATCTGAAAATCATTGAGTATGTGCCCCTAAAATTATGGCATCCAATGATACCATTTTCCTCCTTTGAGGATGCCCCAAACTGAAATAGTGATGCCCATGAGTTTTGGCCAAAAACCCAAAAATGACAAAAAACCAAAATTTGTCGAATTTCGCCCAATTTTCACAAGCATGCCCCTCAAGGGTTTTCAGAAACATGCTGTGAACCTGAGGCCAAAATTTGGAGCTTTGAGGTGTCTTTCCTCAATTTTGGTACCGGGCGCTTCCCTTTAGCCTCCTTGAGTTTTTCCTAAGCAGCCTTCAATTTCTGCCAGGCAAACTGATTTAGTTTTTTATAATGCCTGGTCATCCTCTGTTGAAGGTCCAAGTCTCTATTTTCCTTCTCCAATTTCTTCTCCAAGTGATCATTGACTCTCTCAAGCCATGCTTCCCGATTGTTCTCTATCTCTTGTTTGAACAATGTAGTGAGAGGGGTGGATTGGAGAAGGGCATCTTCTTCTTCCTTTTGCTTCTCAAGGGCCTTTTTGAGTCCCATGGTTCTTGGCCTCTTTCGCCTGGGCTGATCTTCATCTTCGTTCTCATCGAACTCACCCATGAGTTCTTCCAATCTCACTTGTGCTTTGGAGGCCTCCTTTTTGTATTTGATGGCCCGTGTCTCATATACAGCCATATGGACACTCATCTGTTTGTTTTGAATTTGCAAAAAGTGATTGAAGTTTCTTGCTCTCTCAAGATCAGTCTTAAGAGCATCAATTTGGTTTTCTCTATTGATCAAGAGATTTTCGAGGATCCGGGCTTCATTATCACTATCATCACTTTGGATTTGGATGATGTCGAATTCCCTTTCCTGTTCATGACTGCCTTCTTCTTTCTCCTTTCCTTCACTTTGGGTGGCTCTTTTAATCTTCCTCCTCTTGGGCAATTTGATAATGGGCTTCTTGGGCAATTTTCCCTTGCTTCGGAGGGTCCTAGTCACATTTGGAGTTACAACTCTAGGCACCATTTTCCTTGATGTCTGGGGCTTGGCCACTTTCGGAGAAGAAAGCATGGCCCCTTGCTTAGGAGAGGCAGCTAGCACATGCTCCATTGGCTCTTTACCCTTGTCACTTTGCTCATCATTCTTGCCACTGTCTTAGATTTCTTCATTGATGCCTTGACTGTCCTTGTGCATTTATTTTTTAGGGCTGTCCTCCTCAATGTGTTGCACCTATTTATCATGCTTCCCTTCTTCTTCATGACGCTATTGTTCCTTTTTATGAGGTTGTTGTTCTTTCTCTTGGAGCTATTGTTCATCATCATGAGGCTATTGTTCATCATGTTGTGGCTACCTCTGTTCATCATGTTGTGGCTGCCTTTGTTCATCATGAGACTGCTCACCCTCACTGTGCTGCATATCTTTGTCATGCTGCCCTTCATCATCTTCATGGGTCTGCTGTTCTACCTCACTGTGATGTTGCTCATCATCATGCTGCTCATCATCATCTTCCTCATCATCCCCTTGCTGCCCTGTTTCATCATGATGCTGCTCATCATCATCTTCCTCCTCTTGCTCATGCTCTTCTTCCTCATCATGCTCTTTTTCTTGTTCTATGGTAAACTTGAGTTTCTTGGGAATAGGTTTGCTAGAAGAAGACGAAGGATGGTGAGTAGAAGGTGAAGGAGATGTATGAAATGAAGGGATAGTGGCGAAATCCGGATGTGTGATGAAAGTATCCCAAGAGACCTCCCTCTTCTCAAGCTGATGAAGAATGATGACTTTGATGAGGGAGTGATGGAAGAGGCAGGCTGTCTACTGAGAAGGAGGCTTTTTCTGAACAGTGGAGGCCATTTTCTCAATACTTCTATGTAGGAATAAAGGGAGATTAGCAATTTTGCCCTCGTGAAATGCATGAGAAAACAGATATGATAGGAATAGACTTGGGAGAATCTTCCCTCACAAGTGAAGTATTTCATGATGATCTTCATGAGGGGGGCGTAACTAGTCAATAGATATGAGAAGGGGAAAATGGATGGACATGAATCTCTATGCTCAGGCTTTAGAAAAGGCTTGTATTCTTCCAAGTCCAGGTGACTTTGTTTAAACCAATTCTCCCCAACATAAGGGATTTTGGTGGCCTTGGAAATGGACCTTGGAGAGAATTTGAAATCTAGGCCTGCCAGCTGAAAATGCTTCTCTTGAAACCTCAAAGCACAAAGGTGTGTCAAAGGGGAATAGCTCTTCACCTCTTGCACTCTTTGACAAAAATCTAAACACCCAACCTCATGGAAGTTAAACAAGACTGATGGATGGGCATTCACTTATTCAATGGAAACATGCTCAAATCTCTTGTGAAGGCCACTCCTACTGTCTTGCCTGAGAGGCATCTTGTTTTGAATGTTCTTTGCAACACCAAGTTGTCTCAAATGGCCTTTGGAATTTTTTTCTCAAGCACACACCTCTGTCCTCCTTGTTAGTCACTGTTTGACCAAGGTAAACTGCTTCAAATGCTGTGTGAAATGGTTCTTTAACACCAACTTTACGCTTTTCTAAATCATTTTCCTCTTTGTACGAAAAACAAGTAGATTCTATCAAAAAAAAAGCACACAGTCAAATTATTAGAGTTTTTAGGTAAAGAGTCCACAGGATCTTTTGTGTTTTGTTTAGAAGCAAGATGACGCCACAGCACAGACAAAAAACAAAACACGCTTCCTCAAATAGTGCTTCTTCTCTTGTTCATTGGTTCCATGCAAGGTAAGCCAAACACCTTCAAATTGAGTTAAAAGATCTTTCACCACACTCTGCTTTATGGGACAATGGAGGCAGCACTAGTTTGCTATTTCATAACACAAAGGAGGCATTTTATAATGATCAAACTTCCACCTTATAAAAACTGTGTTCACCTTAGGACTACTGCCTCACTTTACAAAACATTGTTTTTACCTTAGGATCACTATATTCCCTTCACAAACACTGTTTTCACCACTGCTAGGACACTAGTGTTTTTTGAAGGCAATTAGGGTCTTTTTAGATGGTTAAAACATCCACCCAACATTGTAAAAATGTGTAACAATCATAGCAACAAAACACTTTGAGTTTGCTCAAACATACTGCCCTCTAATCAATCTCTCTCTCTTTGCATTTATAGCAATAATACCTTTTAATTTTGGACCAAAATCCTCACCCTTTAAACAATGTTTTGACCTTAAGATCATTGTTTTCCTTTTACAAACATTGTTTTGACCTTATATTTGCCAATAGGGATTAATTTTGTTTTCACCACTGTTAGGACACCTTCAGCAACTTGAAAACCCTCTACCACAGTGTTTTTTCCTTGCAATTAGTGTTATGGCTTATCAATGTTTTTGAGGGCAGTTTTAGGTCTTTTGAAACTAATGCAAACACACCCCTTTTTATTATACTAATCTTGGGCAATTATGGCAACAAAGACCTCGGATTTTGATCAAACAGTTTGCTCTCCTATCACTGTTTTAGTCTTGACAATCATGGCATCAATCACCCTTTAGAAATTCGAAAGCACCAAGGAGGCAAATAAAAATACCTTGAGGATGGTTTGTGGCCTTTTCTTGATGAGTTGAGCAGCTTCAGAGATGCTTTTGAAGGTGTTTCGATCGTTTAACAGGTGCGGCACGTTCAAAAGGGAGAGCGTCGCGCAGTTAAAAAGGGTGTCGGATCGGCCTTCGGCCGATGGTGACCTGCGCTACAGGCACGCCGCGCAGTAGTGTAAAGCCTGTGTAAAACTTCGGCTGAACGCGGCGCGCACTTTTCCAGGCATGCCGCGCAGTCTTAAGCCTCCAAATACTCTGCAATTTCACTTGAAATCTCTCTTTTCTCTTCAGTGGATGGCTAGGAGCGATTTTGAACGTTTGTTTGCATTTTTGAAACTTTGCAAATGGGCTTGCAACGGTCTCTTATTCCCTTTTGAAGGCGAAAAGGCTATTTGGCTTTGAAATTCTTTATGAAGGTTTTGAAGCTTTTTTGAAAGAGGTATTGGTTGTAAAACAAACATGAAGCACGACTTTATCATTTATAATCTTCAAAACATAACAAACCCAATATTTCGACCAGGACTCTTTAAAGTGTTGTGGATGACATTTTTGAGGATCTTCATACATATGACCCATTTTCAAAGTGAAAAAGCCATTTTGAAAGCCAAAATTTCTCTCAGTGTTTTTCTCATTAAGGTAATACCCTTTTCAC
>JAXQQM020073943.1:0-12654 GCA_034641835.2 Pinus albicaulis
AGCAGCAAGTTCTAGAGAAGATGGATTACTAGAGTACCATTTTTCTCCCCTTCTTCTCAGATATGCAGGCAAGCAAAAGTCCGTTGTTCACACCGCTTCTTATCGCATCTGTGATCCCCGCTCTCCTTTCGGGCAAAACTATGCTGCAATGGGTGAGATCTTTGGATCTGGTCCAGGACCTCAAGCACGTCCTTAAACATAGGCTGAGGATTCCATATGCATCTTAGAGACTTCTCTATGAAGGTAAATAACTTGAGGATATTCATCCCCTCTCTTTTTAAAGTATTAATAGAAATGCATCTATTGTTTTCACCCTTCATCTGAGAGGAGGCGTAGTTGGACAGTCATCTATAGCTCCGAAATTTTCCTACAAAGATGTTGTCCATGCTCAGATACCCAATAAATCAACTCCACCAGCTCAGGCTCCCAAGCATTTTTTTAGACAACCGGAGAAACTTCCATTGAAATATCGTATCCAACGTTGAATGAACAAATCCAAAAGGTGTGAGTGTTGAGTCTCAAATCTGCATCTTTCCTATACACCATTCTAGACCTTTTTCACTCACCTGAACCTTCCAAGTTGTCAATATCATTGTATATTAATTGAAAAAGAGCATCTAAAATGGTTTTTAACTATATTTTATGTCTACTGTTTGATTTAGATTTTTGCTCATTTAGCTGTGGAATCTTGCCACTTTCCGCAGCTGCTGCAACTTTCTGCAGCCATTTTGTGAAAGTCTATGTTACAGGTGTCTTCAGGAAAAACGAGCCACATGGGCAAGTCAGAAATGATGTGGACATGGATCGTGTCCTATTGGCTCGAGCAAATTCACTTAAGGAGGTTGTGGTCAAAGGTGGCCAAGTGGAAGTCAACCGTAGAGTCCCACGGTGACAGGACTCTGTTTCTCATCACGTGAGGATTTGCATGACCGTTTCTAACTTACGGGAGACACATCAACACCTGTACATGGCTCCATAAGCCGAATCAAACATCCACTCTTCATATATTTACTCCTCAACGCGGCCATGATCCTAGATCTCTGGACGTAATGGTTTACGTGTTTTCTATCAGCATAAACTTTAGGGAATTAGTTATATTTCCTTTGTTATAAATAATGCGTTTGCATACGCATATTAGATTAGTCTCCATTAGCCTCCAGATAGCTCTGTAATGTAATTATGTTGCCACTGTGCCGTAATATTACCTCTATGTTATGACTGCATTTTAATATATAAGAAGACTCTATTTCCAAGCGTAATTCGTACTTGAAGGCTGTTGCCAAGACTGGTGCAGAGGGCCCCTGCACACGTTGAGGTTTTGTGAATTATTGTATAGTTCTTGTTTTATTTCTTTAAATTCATTGTGCCATAATCATTCATGTGTTTATACATTGCATCTTTCATGGTATTTATGCTTCATCTCAGTTTATAATCTTTCATGCTTTACACTTTACTTCTGTCCATAATCTTTCATGTTTTATGTTAACTGATCAGTGTTCTTGTTTCAGATTACAAATAGGAAGCCCGAGCATTTGCATATATTTTGACTAATGACATGGAATCAATATTGTTCTGCTGCTAATTAATTTTCTTAGTTCATGTTTAATTTCAGTACTGCTTTGTTTATTTCAGTCTTGCACATTTGTTTCAGTAGTTAGATTTAGACATATTAAATTGCTCATGTCATTTTCAGTTACCTCCGAAAGCCACAGCTGGACTGATGGTGAGGGATTGAAGTATGAGTGTGTAGTTTTATATTAGTTTACTTTCTGCAAGTTAGATATATTAAATTGCTCATGTCATTTTCAGCTACCTCCGAAAGCCACAGCTGGACTGATGGTGAGGGATTGAAGTATGAATGTGTAGTTTGATATTAGTTTACTTTCTGCAAGTTAGATATATTAAATTTCTCATGACATTTTCAGTTACCTCCGAAAGCCACAGCTGGACTGATGGTGAGGGATTGAAGTATGAATGTGTAGTTTGATATTAGTTTACTTTCTGCAAATTAGATATATTAAATTTCTCATGTCATTTTCAGTTACCTCCGAAAGCCACAGCTGGACTGATGGTGAGGGATTGAAGTATGAGTGTGTAGTTTGATATTAGTTTCTTTTTCTGCAAATTAGATATCAAGTTGCTCAAGTTGTTTATGGTTACCTCCGAAAGCCATAGCTGGACTAATGGCGAGGGATCAGAATATAAGTTGATGTAATTTGATTTAGATTTACTTTGTTGCAATTCCTGGATTTCTTTAAGCATAGTTTCTTTTGTGTTTAGACAACAGCAAGGATAGTTTGGTTTTCATGCTCAATAGTTCACTGTTTTGATTTACTAGGTTAGCATTCATTGTTTTGATTTACTAGGTTAGCAACACATTTTCATTTCCTTTCAAGTTTTGTCATTGTATGTTTCAAATTCCTTTCGAAGTTTCAAGTTGGTAAATCATTATAAAGGATATCATTGCCTTGAAAAATCATAACCATACTTGTTTTTATTTTAGAATTTCCATCTCACATTAGAAAACTAAAAACGACAAAAAGATAAGAAATAGGGTTGTTCTGCACATATAGTGCGCCACACTTCATCACCTTACGAACCTTTAACATTGATAATTCAATGTAGCAATTTAGACACACAAATTGACCAAACACAGCATGCCATCACTTATGTATTTAATGGACTATGGCCACACTAAGATCTCCTACCAATGGATCCACTCCAACTGGACCAACCATTGAAAGGTTTTATTCTGCTCAAAGGGCTTCTTCATTGTAGTGTTTGCTTTCAGTGAAGACTACCAAAAAGCCTCAACAAAAGGCCCATGGTTTTGGGGCACAGAAGGTTTATTTCTCACCCCTTGGTTCCCAGATTTCGATCCATCTACTTCAGTCATCACCAAGCTACCCATTTGGGTTAGACTTCCTAATCTCTTGGCACTTCGCTGTCTTCCAAGGGATTGGAAATGCTCTAGGCCGTTTTCTTGCCACAGATTCCTCGAGGGGGAAAAAGGCATATATACCTTTGGCAGAATTTGTGCAGAAATAGATATGAGCAAAGTGTTGCCCGATCAGATTAATTTCAAAATTGGAGACTTCCATTGGACTTAGACCCTGGACTACGAGAACATAGCCTTCTGCTGCCGGCATTGCCATCAAACAGGGCACCTTAAGAGCTCTTGCCCCTTGATTCTTGCCCAAAAGAAGAAAGTCAATCATAAGTCAAAATCCAAACGCTGGAAACCTCATGATCCTCCCCCCATGGATGATATTGACTCCTTCAGCTCGGATGAAGAGGAGGGGGGACCAGAAGGGGAGAATGCAAAGCAGTCACAGGATCCGCCTTTGGCAAGCCTCGAGGAATCTAATGTTCCTCTAATATCACAGAAAAGAACCCATGAGTCTTCTCCCTCGGATTCAAACAAGGAGACCTCTCCGAAATCGAAGCTCAATCTTCAAATTGTTTCAGCTCAGCTGCATCATCTTGGCTGGATCAAAGTTGGTAAAAAGAAAGGGAAAAAATGCCGAATGGATGATTCAACCCATGTTGGGTAGAATCCTTTGTTCATCTCTTGTCACTTTTTTATTTCATGTTCATTTTTGCTTATCACAATGCTCTCTTCATGGTTTCTCTTAGGGGCCAAGGTGGATAGTTTATCCTTTCCAGCTTCCCGTTTACTTGCTTCTCTTGATTGCGACTTCTTATTGTACCATATGCTCTCTTAATATAATTAGTTTTATAGAGAAAAAAAAAAAAACCAAGCCTCTACATCCTCAGGCTTCTTCAACTCTCCATCAAAAATAGGTGGTTTTTCTTTCTTGTAATCATTTGGCAGGTACCCCTATAACTCCTCCGATAAGGGTGATAATGATGATGACCATAGTGCCTGTCAAAACCGGAACTAGAATAGTACATGTGTCCATCACCTCTCCTATCCGAAGTATGCAATAATATACCATATATGATCATGTCATCTCTATATAACCAGTGACCCCCATGATACCTTCTACCATATGCCCTATTAGTCCCATCCTCTTGTCCATAGCTGATCCAGAGTGGTCCTTTTCTCTGTAATTCTAACAAAATCTGAAGAATTATTTCATTGACTTCTGCTATTTTTTCCTGTGTCTTCATGATCATGTCATTATTTGATTTGAAACTCCTTATTTTTTCCTTGAAACAACACAATGTGTCTTCTAAGTCAAAAGAGCTCCCAACACCACGTTGCTCATATGATTCATAGGGAGAATCTTTGTAGTCTTCCATCTTTCTATTCATCTTGATCTCTTCCTACAAGTCATACTATGTTACCTAAACCAAATCATAAACAGATCAAAGTACCTTAGTATAACTAGGGGAGGATCTCTCATCTGCAAGACCGACCAAATTATCACAATACATATATAAACATAATCATATCAACTGTTAATCATTGTCTCAACCATTATCTAGTTTCTATGCATGATACTGCACTCTAGACACAATGCATGCATAATAACATATGTGTGACACATACACACATAAAAATTACATACAAACATTGACATACATATCCAGTTCATAACTAACATAAACTAATGATAAACACTTCCAACAACAACTCCCTTAAATTTCACATGGAAACACCACCACAACCATAAAAAATACCATGCATACACAACCACTAAATAGAACAAAAACAAGAGAACACATATGCGACCAATATGAATGCATGACCATCATACTTCCCATCCAGTCCAAGGGTGAACCATGCTCTAATACCACTTGGTAACACCCACCTCCCACATTTACCCAAGTTAACCACTCCGTTGCGGAAAACATGTGACGAGAGGCTACTATGATCTAATTCAACCTCTTATGTTTCCTTCAAGAAGTGGAACCTAAAAAACACAACCAAACTGATCATCCACACAACCAACATAACCTCCAGGAGCTACCCCACCTTTCTAGGTGACCAACCCCTCAGGAAACTCAAGAATTCAAGCACCTAGAGCCCTAATCACTCCATTTCTAAGCCTTCCAAGTGACTGTGGGTCCCAATCGTTCCCATGAGCCCATCTGAGTGCGATTGTGGGCTTTTTTCTGCCAATGTTATGTGTTGAAATTAGAAACAAGAAGAGCTTATAATTTAATTTTCCCTTAATTAAAGTAGAAGGAAATTGTAATTCCACATCACATGACAACTTGTATGAGTTAACTGAGTCAGGAAGACTTAGATAGCTCAATCAATTCTAGTTGGGGGTAAAACTAGAGGCATATATAGTTCACTCTAAGTTTTATAGGGTCTAGTTATTTTGATTTGTAATTGTTTAACTTGATTATTTGAGTTAAAATCAGTTTAACTAGTTCTTACTGAGAGATGGGAGGTCTAGTGTGTTAGCACCCTATAATTGAACCTTTAGGTCGAGAAAAGCTTTATAGGGGTAACCAAAAACCACTTGCGGAATCGAAAACTAGCCCTTCCAAGCCCATAGAGGGCTCTCTCTTTCAACTTAGTCACTAAATATTGGTTTTAATGAAGAACAATGGTTAGATCTTTGGAATATAACAGAGTTTATAGGTGTGGTGGCAAGGCAGAGAAAAATCGATTGGGCATGGAGTCAAGTGATCTGAAATCCAATTCTGATGGATACTTGGTTAATGGAACAAACGATACTCAAAGGAAAGGTAGAAAATTTTTTCTCAGTCATAACATCCCATTTAGTTGAAAGTAGAATAAAGAATTACAATCCACTACAATGGAGCACCTAACAAAGGGTGAATTCCAAATGAAACTTTAGAGGAAATGGGCACCAATATTTGAAAATGTGAAACATAACATCAAACATGGATGAATTCTATATCATCTACTCTTATTAAAATATTATAAGACAAAACATTCATACGAATTAACTCATGAGAAGGAAACAAATACACCATAAGAGAAAATGGATTGGAAAACAACATCATAGGAATATTTGAGGCCAAAGTCCCATAATTCTGATCCAAATAGTTTGATTAATTTCAGAAAATAAAAGCACATACATATGCACCTTTTCTCCCTAATCCCCAACCTTTTTTTTTCATAACTTGTTATTCTTAAATACATTTTGGTAGATTCTCTTATATGAAAAATCGGAGATCAGATACAATGTATCTCCTATCTACTAAGAGGATCGAAAAAAACTTGAATTAAAAACATCATGTCTTAAGGCTAGGATAAAAAATTAGCAACACACATTTCATAAAATAAAACTTATCTACCAATTCATCCCTATCCTGATCACTGTCATCTATCCTGATCACTATCACAACTATAGAAAGGTCCAAAAATAACCGAAATACAAACCAACCTGAGTGATGAGTTCCACAACAGTTGCACAGTAGAATTCCAGCTCAGCATAGTCACAAGCCTTTCCAGATGAAAATGAGTTTATGGGTACATTGAATATGGTTATGTGTTGGTGTAGGACCCACTGAATGCTCCCTTCCATGCATGCAAACCTCATAAATGCCTAGTCACCACTTGCGCAACAGTTGCACAACGAAATTCAAATTTTTATTTTTCCTATTATTTCTCACTCCAAAAATAATGTAATGTCCAAAAATTCATCACAAACACCTTATAAATCCCAACATGCATCAAAACTTTCACATTTATAAATCTAATTTCAAAAATTTCAAAATTATGTCAGCAAGGAATTGTGAAAATGGGTCTCCAAGTGACACATGTAATTCAAATACTATACCACTTGTGTAAAATCTGAGATAGGTTTTTGCATATGAAATTTATTTTGAGAGAAACCTCTTTCCGTTTTCTCAAATTCTTCCCCAACTCCTCAGAATATTTTCCCCAAAATCATGAATAAAACATTAAATTTCATAGTCTGAAAAATAGGCTTTGAAGATGCATTTGAATCTCCCAATATATGACACCTATGTAGAAAATGAAGGATTTTTTTGTTATTTTTTCTATTCTTGAGAAAAAACTCTTTCATTTTTTTTTTTAAATTAGGCTCCATTTGGGCATAACAAGATTTTGAAAATGATGACTAAAACAGTGAATTTCAGAGCAAATTCGTAACAGAGTGTAGTAGACCTCCATGTTTGATATGGTTGCAGATGCTTCTAGACAAGGTTGAGTGTGTAGATGTGTTTGAAATGACCTAGTGATGATGAATCACCCTCTGAGTGATTTCCTCCATGCTTTCATACCTCCAAAATGATTGTTCTCAGTTTGTGCAAAAAAAATTTAGCTCATAACTTTGTGCAGTTGTTGCACAAAAAAATTCTCACAATTGAAAAAAAAAACTGCCTTCGAACCTCTTCAAAGTTGATTTAGGCCTTGTCCTATGCAAACTATCAAAATTTCTCAGATAATAGCATGAACTATGGATTAGAGAGAGAATGAGGGAAACATGAACACACATTTGAAAATGTTTGCCTCATATGTTTTGTTCGGGTCATGGGTGTAATTTTGGGTAAAGGGTTATTATGATAATGAATTATGAATGATGTAAGTGAGTTGTTGATTTAGAGGGATGTAATGGCAATAATGATGAGGGGTGATTTGAGGATGGATACAATAAATGATGCATATCATAGTAAATGGTGCATAGAAGAAGTATATAAAAGTGTGTTATTGCCTAAATCTACCTCAGGCTGAGAAAGGCAGAGTCTAGGGTAACATCAAACCACGCTTAATCTAGTAGCTAGCCCTACCAAATCAGGAGAGGGCTCTCTCCGGGTCAATCTCAACGAAAAATGATCAGTGAGGCTTGAGATGACTTGAAATAAAGGCTGATTTAGGCTAGGTATATATGTAAAAGAGTTTGATTTTATTTTGGGGTTTTTTGTTGGAATCAAAGGGAAAGGCAGATTTTGGGTTCGGGAAATGATCAGTTTTGCAGAGGGCTGAATGGGGCAAGGAAAGAAATTGTTTTGATGCTTTGAAATAAATGAAATGGATAGCTCAGACTGGTGAGAAGTTGAAGAGGGCAAGAGGCTTTCAAGAATCCTCTTCAGATAGTTGAAAAAATGGAAAATTAAACAAAACTCAAGGCAGAGCACTACAAATCTAATGAATTCCACCTTTAATACTTGTTTATTTAACTTAAGAAGAAAGGAGAAGGGAAATGATACACATGAAACATAATTAAACTTACAATCATAGATAAAAACACACCATAAAAACATAGAGCCACATGGATCCCAAAGAGTGTTGCAAACCCTGGTCTATTCCTTTGCCAAAATGTAGAGATGAAATGTACAATGGAGCTCAAAGCAATCCCAAGTGTCCAACCCTGAAAATGACTGAGAAAATACAAGATATAGACAAGCCTAACTCATTCCCATGCCTCTAGGGGTCGAGATCAATAGTTTAGGATATTTTTCAAAAATATCTAAACTAAGAACTGGAAAATAGGCAGTGGAACAGCTTGCCTCTATAAGATAGGAAACTGATTCATTCAGTTACAATTCACTTTTTGGTGAATGAATCTACTTACATGAGTAAAAATGTGCCAAAATTACATCAAAGCCATGAAATTACATCAATTTACATCAAGAGTTTCACATTTGGAGATGAAAAAGTCAAAGTGGCCAAAACTAGGTGAACAACTGAGTTACTGAGTGAAAACTAGGCCAAAATTCCCAATGTGCCGCGCCTGAAATCTCTATGCATCGTGCCACTTTGGAGCTGATTTTGAGGGCCTTCCCAGAGTCCAAATTGAGTGTAGGATAGCTCGTTGGAAAGCTCTGCATGTATAATTTCCAACCCAAGTTTAATTTCTTAATTTGGCTTCCATTTTCCCCTCCAAAAATCAAATCTCCCAACACTACTTCCCGTGTGTCCAAAAAGTGGTAGAAAGGCCATTTTTAAGGTGTTTTTGACCCTTCAGGCAACCAAAAGTTGTCAAAATCCTTAGATAATGGGTAAGCATGCATAAATTTTGATGAAAAATCTAGAAATACAAAGTTTTCCTCAAGAGGAGCTGCCAATTATAAGCGCACACCAAGTGGCGCGACGCGTCGGGCAGGAAAATCTATGTTAAGGCCAAAAAAATCAAAATTGACAAAATGTGTCCCAAATTTCTTGAAATTTGAGCTAAGTTTCCTCCATCATGCACTATTCTGGGCCAAGGAAGCTTCGGCCAAAATTTGAAGTCTATCTTTCCTTTTGCGACGCTTTAATGCCCTCTTTAACTTTGCCTTCAGGATCTTGATTCGTGCCTTGCAAACATGATTTCTCGCCCAATAATGATTCTTCATGTTCCTCAACATGTTCTTTTCTTTGTTAGCCTTCTCCAACATCTTTTGGTCTCCTTGGTGCATGCAATTCGGTTGTAGATTCACTGTCTCGGTGATAAGAGGAATATGTCTCCATGTTTGCCAAAGTCTATGTTACCTTAGATGAATATGAGGAGTTTGGTGTCTTTGGTTTTTTTATTGCCAAATGTGTGATAATGTGTGAGGGACTATGGAGGGATAGGATAGGGAAGATGATGGGATATTACCAAGTGAAATTTTCCAATTGAAAAGTTTAGGGACAGTCACTAGGTTTTTTGGGATGGCCTTGGGGGTTTGGAAAATTTGTAATTAGGATGGGACAATGGAAATTTGGGATAGGGAATGAGTGAACTTAGGGATATGAGGGATAGGGAAATGTGCTGATGGGACTAGAAAAAAAGTGAGGAAACAAAAGGATGTGGGAGTGATGGCATAAGAACCAAACTCTAAACCCTAAGGAAACAATTCTTGAGCAAGAAAATAGGGTTTGAATTTTCTTCACCTATTGAAACACCATAAGCACTGATGGAAACTCATACATTGGAAATATGGAGATGTTCACTTAGTTGTGGAATGAAGAATTTGAAATTTTGGAGCTTTTGGAGGAATATTTGAATTGATTTCAGGCTTTTTAGCCCAATGCACCGCGCCATCTCAATGCATCGCGCCATTTCATTTTTTACACTGCAGAGGGCTACCCAATGCGCCGCACCATCTCAAAGCGTCGCGCCATTTTGAATAAGACTTTTGGAGCTGTTCCTGGTCTCCAAATTGGGCACATGATATCTCGTTGGAAATATTGTTGCGTCTACTTTCCAACCCAAGTGGAATTTTTCAATTTTGAGTTCATTTGGCCTATCAAAAATCAAATCTCCCAAGACTTGTCAAAATGTGAAAAATGAGGCTGCCTCAAGGAAGAGTGCTGTTGCAGTCAACTTTTGAAGGTCTTCCTCAACTCCAAATTTAGCTCATGATATCTCATTAGAAATATATTTGTGTCTAGCCATCATTTGACTTATCAAGCAAGTCAGTCGACCAACCAAGCTATGAGAAATATTGATTTTCCCTAGGTCACTTCAGAGGTGCATCAATTCTATGGAGGCAACTGTATTTTTAACATTTATCTAAAACCATGACACCTGTGTAAAAAGTGAAATATTTTTTTCTTCCATGGCCTATTTCGGACAAAAACCTCTCTCATTTTTCCCAAATTCATCTTTTCTTGCTCCGAAACATCATTGGAGTAAAACCTATCCCGATGTGTGGAATAAGGGATTTGTCGAAACGAAGCAAAATGAAGGGGATAAGGAGCTCCTAAATTCTTGAGAAAATTTTGGGAAGTAGGGAGGGATGTTAGGAATTATGGGAAAGTGGAATTTCAGAGATTGAGTGAGGGGAAGAGTTCCAAAAGGGCAAAACACAGGCCTAGCCTAGAAAATTGCCAAGTTGTAGCAAGAAACTAGGGTTTGTGCGAAAATGAGGAATTTGCGGGATCTCAGTGATGGGAAGTGTTTGATAAGGTACATTAAGGATAGGGAAAGGTGTATGAACATCAGGATACAAGTTTTGCTGATGATTTGACCATCCAAGAGAAATTACCTTCAAAACCCTAGGAGAGGGAAATGAACCTTACCTAGGCACAACTGAAGCATGAACAAGGTGTAAAATGACCCTTTGGAACTTGAAATGATGATGAAAACCCTCTGAATGATGGTACACTCATCTGAATGGTGACATGGACCGAAATTTGGACAACTTTGAAAGGAGTGAAAACAAAGCCTAGACCTAATACCTAGTGACCAAATCTTACTTGAAGACTCACTGAAATGACAAAATTTGACCTTGAGACCTTAACATCACTTTTTAAGAGTGTGTTTGATCACTGGAGGCGCAAATGCGGCTTGGAGAGCAAGGTGAGTTATGAATCTATGAAAGGTGAAATGTGAATGGTGACATGGGGATATTATGGACACTACTAACAGACCCATAGAAATTTTAACAAATATAATCTAACTGTCATGGTTTTAACTTGTGATAAATGGAAGACCCCATGAAATTACACCCTTGAACCCTCAATGACTCTACATGAAAATATGACCTTATGACCCTCTCATGGACTTAGAATCTCTCAAATTTAATTTTGTCTTAAGGACCCTCTATGATATGAAAAAGTTATAGTGACCTCCATACAGTCGTTTGAAGCTATGACAACGAGTAATTCATAGGCTAAGCGTGCTCTGAAACTCCCAAAATGAATAAAAAGAAGCAAAGATATTTTGATTCCTAGACCCTAAGACCCTAACATTGGCTCCAATGGGGATGGCAACCTCCTAGTGAGGTGCCAAGAACACCGCAGACTACTAGCCTACCCATTGGGAAATAGAGTCAAATGCTAAAAACTAAAACTCAACTAAATGACTAATTACAAATTTGAAAACTTTAAAAGAAAAAGAAAATAAAAAAACAAAAAAAATTACAACACATCAGCAAATTCTTAGGGCCTTCTCCTCGGACTTCAAACGTTGATGAAAGTTGTCTACATGTGTTGAAGACATATATACACTCATGTGAAATGATCTCTCCATTGTATCCAATCAAGAAAATGACTGTCTAACTTATGCTTGTATTTAGCTCCACCAGGCATAAATAAAAATTCAGAAAATGGAAACTCTAAATTTCCACTGAATATCTGCTCATGATCCATAAATTCAAGACAATTCATATTCAAAATGAGGAGACACTAGTGGAACTTGAAAATACGGGTTACTTCATTAGATCGCGGAGAATGATTTAGCCTTCTAGTCTCCAATTTTTGTTCACCATCAACAATTCCTGGTCATTGTTGTTCACCTCGAAATGTGTTAGCCTCTCTCAAATAACAATAATAAATCAAAATAATAAATAAATAAATTAAATATTCCAAGTTAGGAATATGTGCCTAACTCTTGGGTTGTTCCTCAAATATTGGAGTTTGTTTAGTAATTCCTATCTTGGTGGGTTTTTGGTGAGAAATTGTCTCAACCAAAGGAGTCTAAGATAGCACAGACTATCTTAGACATTTTCTCTCATCTATTTAAATTGTAAAATAAATTTTTTTAATAAGAGAGAATGACGAGAATGCCATGAGGCTGAAGCCTCTTTTCCACCATTGTTTTGTCTGGTTCTGTCTCTGTGTTTTCTGTTATTTGTTTGAGTTGATTTCATTTTCTAACATGTGGTATCAAAGCCTTGGGTGAGTGAATATGGCGGTTAATATGGCGGTGTCGATTGTTGTGAATTTGAAGGAATGAGCATGGTAGAGATGTTTTATGCGGTCGGTGCTTTCTCATCCACCGAGGATGTTCAGATTGGTGAACCTTAGCGACTTCTTTTTGAGCTGTTGAGTTG
>JAXQQM020090395.1:0-37281 GCA_034641835.2 Pinus albicaulis
CCCAAGTTTATGTCGTCCCTAAATGGACTTATTAATTAAATGGAAGCAATCATGAAAACTGAGCTTCTATTTTTCAAGTAAATTATCCAATTTTACAATACAAAAACATCCCCACATATAGATTACCTCACATTACAATTGCACATCCACATACAACTTGAGTGGGCCTAATGGTTAAGAGCATGTGTTTCCTCCTAAGAGGTCACAGGGTCATTGTGTGTCATTGTGTGGCAGTGGGTCCCTTGTCCCACAAACAAGGGGGTCTCATACATCAATTTGGTGTCTAGCTTGGCTGTGACCTTAAAATTGAATAATAATAATAATATTTCACCTCAATTATATATGGGAGGGTGAAAGGAGAACAATTTCCATAATACATGTGGTAAAAAACATTTTTAAGATAAATTAAGTACTGAAAAATAACTTGGTCTAAATTTGCAAAATGCCTTACAATAATTAATGCATAATAATACTTTCAACAATTTATAAAAATAATTATTCCAACCTCATTTAACTGGAGGTAAAAAAACCAACAAAACAACTAAGCATAATTAATTACATGAAAATGATGGCAACTTTGTTATATTTATAGAGTGTATTGAAAAATATTAAAGTCACCTGCTGTGCCTTGGGCCGGAAGAACAAAGAACTAAGTACGAAGGTAGCAGCAACATAGATTGAGTGCGCAGCACTCTGTATTGAAGAAGCATGGAGAAATCCATAAGGATGAATTCAATTTTGATGGGGTGCAGCCGCAGATTGCAGATGAAATTAATTTTGTGATGGGGCAGAGTTGTTTTTGGAGAAGAAATGGAGAAAGCCGTAGATCAGAACTACGGAGGAGCATAACAAATTAAAAACCAGTCATTTCGGACTTTAAAGCCCTCAACAACCAAAGTTAATTTTGAAGCAGTGTTTTGTTGATGAAGAGATCTGCGATGTGATGCGATCAAATCACAATCGCAAATCGCAATGTAACAATACTCAAGTGTCTTGTTGATATGGCGGAGTTCCGCAATGGAACGGCTATATATAAAACATACAAACCTTATTGTAAATTGCCCTCCCCACAGCAGCGGAGGCCCGTGGGTCCACTTGACCACGTGGCGACACTCACTGAATGTAAGGCCCACCTGAGCGGATATGTTATGAATCTCCGATTGGAAGGCTCTGACCCGTCAGAATACACCACATTTCATGCGCCATCGCATCCGGTTGTTCAATCGCAATCGGAGTTTTGTTGTTTGGTCGCGCGATTGTTTAAAGCGCGGACCCGATTGATTTATATGATATGTTTTATATCGGGCCATCGCGTCCGTTGTAATCGCAATCGCAACTTCCGATGGATCACATGCCTTTTGTAATTTGGTGCGATTGGAGTGGCGGACCCGATTGATATTATAGGCTGGAGTTGAAATGTATCATCGCATCCGTTTATGGATCGCAATCAGAACTTTTGTGTTGTATGCCCCGATTGCACTCGTTTGTTGTTTGCGATTGCGATGTGGTCCCACTCGCACATCATACATTTGAATCTTTATTGTTGCGCAAAGGGTTTTCCTTTGTATTTTGTTTTTGTTTGTTTTTGGGTTTGATAACCTCCGCGGCACACATATATATATATAATGAAAAATGGCCTGCGAGCATAATCATTTTTTATTGTATTTTTCTATTTTGGTGTTTCGCGCAGCAGCGTGAAAGGAAGAAATATACAACAGTGTGAATTTTAAGAGACAGAGTATTGTTCTTGAGAGACAGAGAGTCACTTGTGCACTGCGTCTGTAGCAGTCACCATTGTTGTCATCCCTCTCTGAAGAGGAAGAATTTGTAACCGTTTTGAAAGTAATAGAAGCTGTTTTAAAAGTCCGGGAAACTCTGTCTCATGTTGAAAAGAATTTTTTTTAATCTCTCTGTGTTGTAAAGGGGAGCTTATTCTCTCCACTGTTTTCTTAAAATTCTCAAAATTCCAACATGGTATCAGAGCAAGTTCAGGCTCTTTGAAGGATTCAAAGAAGCTGAAGAAGAAGACCGGTTGCAGTGTTTTCTCCAGCAGCGTGAAAATCTCAACAGAGATCAAAGTTCAGGTATTTCTCAAAGATAATAGTGCTGATTTGTACTTAAAAAGGAGTTTGTTCTTTCAGTAAAGGAAAGACAGTTTGTTTAAAGTCAGAGTTCAGTTTTGAAGCAATGGCTGGACCAAGCACTAGTATGAGTCTTGGAAGTGTTCAGCTTCCACAGTTTAATGGAAAGAACTATGATTATTGAGCCATTACCATGAGAGCCCTGTTTGTCTCACAAGACTTGTGGGAACTAGTAGAAGATGGTTTCACAGAACCAGCTGATGAGCAGGCTTTTAATGCCTTAACTCAAGCAGAGAAGGATGTGTTGAAGAATAATAGGAAGAAAGATGCTAAAGCTCTCTTCTGTTTGTATCAAGCTGTAAATGAGAGTGTGTTTCCAAGGATAGCAGCAGCTAAGAAATCCAAGGAGGCATGGGAAACTTTGAAAGTAGCCTATCAAGGTATGGAGAAAGTTAAAACAGCAAAACTTCAATTGCTGAGAAGAGATTTTGAAACTCTTTGCATGAAAGAGTCAGACAGTGTTGATACATTTTTTACACATATGATTGGGATTGTAAATCAGATAAGATCCCATGGAGAAACTCTTGAAGAAAGAAGGATTGTGGAGAAACTTTTGAGATGCTTACCCTCAAAGTTTGATGTAATTGTTACCACCATAGAAGAGACCAAAGATCTCTCACAGTTCACAGTGGATGAACTTCATGCCTCACTAATAACTCATGAACAGAGATTGAGCAGAGATGAACATTCATCTCTTGAGCATGCCTTCAAGACCCAGATGCCTTCAGGAAGAGGAAGAGGTCAAGGAAAAGGAAGAGGAATAGGCAGAAGCCAGAATAGAGGTGGAAGGAACAATCCTTCACATTCACATGGAAGGAGCAACAATCAAAGCCAGAGCCAAGGCCAATGCAACAACCAGCAAGGTGGACATCAACACCAACATGCTCATGGACAGAGGTATGACAAATCCAATGTACAGTGTCATTATTGCAAAAAATATGGGCACTATGCCAATGAATGTAGAAAGAAGCAAAATGACATGAAAAATAAGCAGAATGCTAATGTAGCAAAAGAGGAAAAGAACCCAAGTAATGTGCTGTTAGCTTGTAATGTAGCACAAGATAGAAATGATGACGTTTGGTTCTTAGATTCAGGTTGTAGTAATCACATGACTGGCAACAGAGCAATGTTTGCCAATCTTGATGAAGAAGTTAAATCTGAAGTGACCACAGGGACTGATACTAAAATCTCTGTCAAAGGGAAAGGCAGAGTAAGTATTCGAGCAAGGAATGGGGACCAAAAATTTGTCCCTGATGTGTATTATGTTCCAGGTCTGAAATGTAATCTTTTGAGCATTGGGCAGCTCATAAACAAAGGTTACAATGTTATATTCAAAGATGATGTGTGCACCATAAAAGATATTCCTCCAAGTAAGAAAATTATTGCTGAAATTCACATGACCAGCAATAGAATGTTTCCACTCAAGCTCAACACTGACTTGAAGGGAAAAGGAAAGAATGTAGCAGCTGTAACTCAAGAAGCCTTCCATAAGGAAGAGAAAGATGAAAATTGGTTATGGCATCTGATATTTGGACATCTCAATTTCGGAGGATTGAATTTGCTGCACAGAAAAGGAATGGTAAGAGGTTTACCACTGATAGAGAAGCCTGACAGCCTATGTGAAGGCTGCATCTTGGGAAAGCAACACAGAGAAAATTTTCCTTCAGGGAAAAGCATAAGGGCGAAAGCACCTTTGGAAATAATCCACTCAGATTTATGTGGGCCGATGCAAACAGCATCTGTTTCGGGCAGCAATTACATGCTGACTTTCATTGATGATTTCACATGAAAAGTGTGGGTTTATTTCTTAAAATATAAGAGTGAAGTCTTTCAGAAATTTCATCAATTTAAAGCTCTTGTAGAAAAACAGAGCGGACTGCACATTAAAGTCCTCAGAACAGATAGAGGAGGAGAATATATCGCAAAATAATTTCTGCGTTTTTGCAGAGAGAGTGGCATACACAAGCAATTTACCACCAGGTACACGCCGCAACAGAATGGAGTTGCTGAAAGGAAGAATCGAACCATAATGGAGATGGTGAGAAGTATGATAAAGGCGAAACACTTACCGAATGAGTATTGGGAAGAAGCAGCAAACTGTTCTGTATATATTTTGAATAGATGCCCCACAAAAGCCGTGATGAACAAAGTTCCAGAAGAAGCGTGGAGTGGCAGAAAATAGGGAGTCACCCACATGAGAGTTTTTGGGTGTGTAGCATATGCACACATTCCAGACAAATTGAGAAAGAAGTTGGATAGTAAGGGGAGAAGTGCATTTTCCTTGGATATTGTGAAGATTCCAAAGGATACACACTGTATAACCCATCCACAAAGAAGTTTGTAATTAGCATAGATGTGCAATTCATCGAAGAGGAAGCGTGGGATGGAAGCATTGAGAAAACAGTCAATGTCAAAAATTGTTTATCTCATGATGAAGATGATGTAGATGTGGTTGAGATTAATAACCCATCCATTGCACAACCTTCAGCAGTGCAAGGCCAGTAAGGGACGCCTCAAGCGGCAGTGAGAACACCCTTGAGAAGAAGCGGCAGTGCTTCACCGAGTACACCATGAGGAGCAAAATCGAGTGCTTCATCAAGCATGGCTACACCAAGTGAAAGAGGAACAAGATTCAGAAGCCTTAGAGAAATCTACGAGCAAGGAGAAGCAGATGAAGGTATGAATTCCTTATTTGCTTTGTACTGTTAAGTTGATGATCCTATTCATTTTGAAGATGCTATTAAAGATAAAAAATGGATAGAAGCTATGGATGAAGAAATTAAAGCCATAGAGAAGAACAAAACATGGGAATTAGTTGATCTCCTAGAAGGAAAGGAAGTCATTGGAGTTAAATGGGTATACAAGACCAAAAGCAATGCTGAAGGAAAAATAGAAAGACACAAGGCCAGACTTGTTGTCAAAGGATATAAGCAGAAGCAAGGGATTGATTATGAAGAAACTTTTGCACCAGTTGCAAGAATGGAGAAGGTAAGAGCAGTGCTGTCCATAGCAGCACAAAACAAATGGAAAGTATACCAGATGGATGTAAAATCTGCATTTTTAAATGGAGTTTTAATGGAAGAGGTATATGTGGAACAACCTCTTGGATATGAGAAGAAAGGCCAGGAGCATAAGGTCTGTAAATTGAAGAAAGCTCTTTATGGGCTGAAACAAGCACCAAGAGCGTGGTACAGCAGAATAGATTCCTATCTATTGGAGAATGGATTTGAAAAGTGTGAGGGAGAACCCACCCTCTACATCAAAGAGAAGGATGGTAAGCTGTTGATTGTTGTTTTATATGTTCATGATTTAATTTTTACAGGTAATGATGATTACCTTGTTGAAAATTTTAAAACAGTCATGAAAGATGAATTTGAAATGATTGACATGGGTTTATTAAGATACTTCTTGGGAATAGAAGTGGAGCAAGGTGAGAAAGGAATTTTTATTTCTCAAGCGAAGTATGTGAATCAAGTTTTGGAAAGATTCAACATGGAGGAGTGCAAAGCTACAATTACTCCCACAGTAATGGGATTGAAGTTGAGTAAAGATGACAACAACAAGGATTTTGATCCAAGTCTGTATAAAAGCATAGTTGGTAGCCTCATGTATTTGACTGAAACTAGGCCAGATATTATGTATGCTGTTAGTTTAAATTCCAGATTTATGGAGAAGCCAAAAGAAGCACATTGGCAAGCAGCAAAGAGAATTCTGAGGTATGTGAAAGGAACTAAAAGATTTGGTATTTTATATACTACTTCAGAAAGTTCAGAATTAGTTGGTTACACTGACAGTGATTGGGCTAGAAGTGTAGATGATCGGAAGAGCACTTCCGGTTATGTTTTTCATATGGGTTCAGGAGCCATTTCATGGGCTTCTAAGAAACAACCGATTGTAGCATTATCTACAGCAGAGGCAGAATATGTGGCAGCTACAGCAGCAACGTGTCAAGCAATTTGGATGAGAAGGATGTTGAGAAGTTTGTGCCAAGAACAAGTAAAAGGCACTGTGATTTACTGTGACAATAGCCCAGCTATTGCATTGTCAAAGAATTCTGTGTTTCACAAAAGAACAAAGCACATAGATAAGAAGTTTCATTATATCAGAGAATTGGTAAACAATGGTGAAGTTGTTTTACAGCATTGTAAAACAGAGGAGCAGTATGCAGATATTTTAACTAAACCATTGGGACAGAAGACCTTTGAATTTTTAAGAAAATGCTTGGGTATGATGAACAACCCAGCAGATGACTTTAAGGGGGAGTGTTGAAAATATTAAAGTCACCTGCCGTGCCTTGGGCAGGAAGAACAAAGAACTAAGTACGAAGGCAGCAACAACATAGATTGAGTGCGCAGCACTCTGTATTGAAGAAGCATGGAGAAATCCATAAGGATGAATTCAATTTTGATGGGGCGCATCCGCAGATTGTAGATGAAATTAATTTTGTGATGGGGCAGAGTTGTTTTTGGAGAAGAAATGGAGAAAGCCGTAGATCAAAACTATGGAGGAGAAAAACAAATTAAAAACCAGTCATTTCGGACTTTAAAGCCCTCAACAACCAAAGTTAATTTTGAAGCAGTGTTTTGTTGATGAAGAGATCTGCGATGCGATGCGATCAAATCGCAATCGCAAATCGCAATGTAACAATACTCAAGTGTCTTGTTGATATGGCGGAGTTCCACAATGGAACGGCTGTACATAAAACATACAAACCTTATTGTAAATCGCCCTCCCCACAGCAGCGGAGGCCCGTGGGTCCACTTGACCACGTGGCGACACCTCAATGGAATCGCAAGGCTCAATCGGAGCAGATATGTTATGACCTCCGATTGAAGGCCGGACCCGATTGTATTATACACACATTTAATGCGCCGTCGCATCCGGTTGTTCAATCGCAATCGGAGTTTTGTTGTTTGGTCGCGCGATTGTTTAAAGCGCGGACTCGATCGATTTATATGCCATGTTTTATATCGGGCCATCGCGTCCGTTGTAATCGTAATCGCAACTTCCGATGGATCGCATGCCTTTTGTAATTTGGTGCGATTGGAGTGGCGGACCCGATTGATATTATAGGCTGGAGTTGAAATGTATCATCGCATCCGTTTATGGATCGCAATCAGAACTTTTGTGTTGTATGCCCCGATTGCACTCGTTTTTTGTTTGGGATTACGATGTGGTCCCACTCGCACATCATACATTTGAATCTTTATTGTTGCGCAAAGGGTTTTCCTTTGTATTTTGTTTTTGTTTGTTTTTGGGTTTGATAACCGCCGCGGCACACATATATATATAATGAAAAATGGCCCGCGAGCATAATCATTTTTTATTGTATTGTTCTGTTTTGGTGTTTCGCACAGCAGCGCAAAAGGAAGAAATACACAGCAGTGTGAATTTTAAGAGACAGAGTATTGTTCTTGAGAGACAGAGAGTCACTTGTGCACTGCGTCTGTAGCAGTCACCATTGTTGTCATCCCTCTCTGAAGAGGAAGAATTTGTAACCGTTTTGAAAGTAATAGAAGCTATTTTAAAAGTCCGGGAAACTCTGTCTCCTGTTGAAAATAATTTTTTTTAATCTCTCTGTGTTGTAAAGGGGAGCTTATTCTCTCCACTGTTTGCTTAGAATTCTCAAAATTCTAACATATGCAGCTTTACATCTGCATGAATATACTCAAGATGAATATACTACAACTGCATGCAATTAATAAACATTCAGCACAGATGGGAGGAAAATGTTTATAAAGTTGAATGAGAAATAAGAAGTAATTATGGTACCTGTCTTTGCGCTTCTCCAGAAAGCGGTGCAGGGAATGCTTCCTCGCTATTAGAAGATCTGACCATCAAGACATTGACAAAAGCACATGGCATGGAATCATGTATTTATAGGGAAAGTTCGTAGGAAATATTTTCTATGCTATTTTTAAGTTAATGCAGTCGTCTAATTATGAGACCTGTTCACCCATTTAGGGTTATTGCTAGATTTTTTTTCTAAATAGAGATCGAGGAACTTGGAGTTTTAAATTACTTTTAGTGTAGTTATTATTATATTAGAAATAATTAAAAAAAATAAATTAAAAATAACACCTCGCCAGGAAACAAAGATGTATTAGTTAACCGAATCTTTTTATGCTATAACACAGACTCCCATAGTCTGGTAAATAAAACATTGATTCCTATAGATCATAATCAGCTTAATCCATTTTAACTATGGATCTATCAAGCCTTAAGAGGGATTAAATCTCTTTAGGTGAAAATCTCTTTTTTGAGTGCAAAACTTGAGGAAAGATTTGCACCTTGAGATATTTGATTACTCTGGGCCCTTGATAGATCCGGAGTTAATATAGATCTAGGATGGTTTCAGTTGTATGCATTGATGGAATCTATCTATAATATGATAAATATTGTAAAATAACTTGAATGATGAAAAATGTTGAAATAAAATTTTAAATGCAAAGTGACAATGTGATAATATTGAATGATAGAAAATGTGAATAATAACAACGTAGTCAATTACAAAGAGTGTCATTGTGATCAATCTGAAACTATTTTTTTCTACTATTCTTATTCTCACCCTTGTTAGTTTTGTCCTTTTTTTAGTTGGAATCGTAAACCATTTAAATATTTAGCTCAACTTGTTGTAGTAAATGTCATACCATGTCTCCTTTGCTCTCCAATATTAATAGCTTTAATTACTATACCACACAAAAATCAATTTACATTGCCAATAAATGTTTATGCTTATAGTGAAATCAATGCACACTATTAATCCAATGAGTTTAAAATTAATGTACCATCATACTTCCAATTACATCAAAACAGAAATCAACATATACATTGAAATCAATTCATCTAATGCAAGAAATCAAATAACATTTGCAAATAACATCTACACTAGAACCAATGCATCTAATGCAATTAATAAAAAAGGATTAGAAATCAACATCTAAACTCAAATCAATGCATCTAGTGCACGTAAGAAAATAGGATTAGAAGCAATGCATCTAGTGAAAGAAATCAATAGGATTAGAAATCACCATCTACAATGAAATCTATGCATTCAATGGAAGAAATCAAATAGGATTAGAAATCATCGACATTGAAATCAATGCATCTAGTGCAAGCAATCAAATATAATTAGAAATCAACATCTACATTGAAATTAATGCATCTAGTGTAAGAAATCAATTATCATTAGAAATCACCATCTACATTAAAATCAATACATTTAATTCAAACAATAAAATAGGATTAGAAATCATCTACATTGAAATAAATGCATCTAGTGCAAGTAATCAAATATCATTAGGAATCAACATCTACACTAAAATAAATGCATCTAGTTCAAGTAATCAAATAGGATTAGAAATCACCATTTACAGTGAAATCCATGCATCTAGTGCAAGAAATATTCTTTCCTCTCCCCCCTCCATCTATATCTGTATCTCCCTCCATCTCTCCTTCTTTGTCTCTTTATCTCACCTCGCCAAACACATACACTCTCTAAATCTATATCTATCAATCTATTTGTCCCTTTCTCCTTGTCTCCATCAATCTCTTCTTTCTCTTCACCTTCCATCTATATATCTATCTCCCTTTGTCTCTCTATATCAACCCCAAAACATACACTCTATTTCTCCAATCTATCAATCTATCACTCCCTCCTCCTCTCCCTCCTCTATCTCTCTTTCCCTTCCCTCCCTCTCACCCGCTTCTATCTCTCTTCCCTCCTGCTATCCTCTCTCCCTCTCTCTCCATCTTCCTTATCACTCCCCCCCTCTCTCTCTCTATCTTCACGTTCACTCTGTGTCTTTATTCTTTCCTTCATATCTCTCTCCCTCCATCTCCATCTCCCTTTGTCTACCTCTCTTCACTCTCTCTCTTCGTTTCTCTCCGTCCTCTCTCCTTCTCTCTCTCTACATTCACCTTCCAACTTTGTTACTATATACCTCTCTCTCCCCTTCTCTCCCCCCTTCTTTCCATCTCTCCCTGTTTATATCTTTATATCACCCTCATATATACACATTCTCTCCCCATCTCTCCCTTGTCACTCCCTATCTCTCTCCACTAGTCACTCTCTATTTCTTTCTTCGTCCCTCCCTCTCTCCCCATCCAACTCCATCTCTCTATCCATCCCCTTCTCCCCCTCCAACTCCATCTCTTTATCCCTCCCTCTCTCCTCCTCTCTTTCAAGTCACCTCTCTTTTCCTTCCTCTCTCTCTCTCACTTTCTCTCCTACCTCCCTTCCTCTTTCCCCATCTCTCTCTCTCTCCTCTCTCTCTCTCTCTCTCTCTACCTCCCCTACAATCTGATCTCTTCCCCCATCACTCTCAAGTCCTCTCTCTCCCTTTATCTCCCACCTCCATTTATTCCCCCCCACTCTCTCTCTCTCTCTCTCTCTATTTTCCATTCAATCCTCTCTCTCTCTCTCTGCCCTCCAATCCTCTCTCTTCCCCCATCACTCTCTCTCTCTCTCCAATATGTTACTATATCCCTCTCTCTCCTAATCTCTCCTTCTCACCTCCTTGTCTCCATCACTCCTTCTATGTCTCTTTATCTCACCACTAAACATACAAACTCTCTCCCCATCTCTCCCTTGTCACTCTCTCTCTCTCTCTCTCTCTCTCTCTCTCTCTCTATACCCTTCAATCCTCTCTTCTTATCCCTCCATATCTCCTTCTCTCTCTCCCACCTCCATCTCCCTTTGTCTAACTCCTCTCCCTCTCTCTCTCTCTTCATTCCTCCTCTCCCCTCTCCTTCAGTTTATCTCCATCTCTCCCTTAGTCACTCCCCCTTTTTCTTCACCTCTATCATATGTCTTTATTATTCTCTCCCGTATATATCTAGAGTTAATATATATATGTCACGATATATTAATATATATTATACTGTAATAAATTTAATATTGTATTAATTCAAAGTTATTAAATTTAATAATATTAATATGAATATTGTATTTAATAATAATAATAATATTAATATTTTAATATTAAAGTTAGAGTTTATACTGTTTTTTTCATGGTATTAATAATAATTTGGTGGATGGTATTTGACACATAAGGTTGGTATATAATTAGATGTTGATTTCTAATCCTATGAGATATATTTTTATTTATTTACCTTACCTCTTATATATTTATTTATTTACCATACATATTTTATAAATATGGTATTTGGCCCATGGTATTAATAATAATTTGTCCCATGTTATTTGGCCCATAGGCTTCACCTAAATTAAACCTCTTTTTTGAGTTTTTGTAAATATAAAGAGGTTTATGGAGTAAATATAAAAACAGGTTGTATTTATTTACCATACTTCTAGTTTATTTATATTTTTATTTATTTACCATATTTTCTGAATAAGTATAAAAAGAAATTTTATTTTTTTTACCATACTTCTCGTTTATTTGTATTTTTATTTATTAACAATATCTCATTTTTGAGTGTTCCTAAGCTTCTTCATATTTAAATTTATATTGTGAAAATTTACTTAATGAGTTTTTAATTTGGGAATTTTGCTTTTGTGATCCATAAATTGTGTAAGAAATTCTTTCGGTGAAAATCACATGTAGGGAATTTTTGCCGACGTGTTTCGAACCAGCTAGTGTGGCTCATCATCAGGACAAGATGAGAAATCTGAACCAAAAAACTAGATTAAATAGACATGAATGCTCCAACTAACCGTTAGTAGTATAATGGCTAGTTTGACTAATTTAATAAAATAAATTAAATTTCATCAATCATACTATATCTTATTATGTATGATAAAATTATATTAAAAGTTTTTTTAATTTAAATTTAATTCAATATTACTGATTTCCAATAAATATAATGTTAAAATAATTTTTTATTTTCTATTTTAATAAAAAAATTATATATATATATATATATATATATATATATAATAAAAATAAAAATAAAACAAAAACAAAAATTAAAAATTTAAAAGAAAAATAAATTTAATAAACCAAATTAAATAGAATAAATAATAAACAAATAAAATAGTAAAAAGAAATATAAAAATAAAAATAAACTATTAAATAATTTAATTTTTTAGCTAAATAAATTCATACATTAATAAGGAGGCGAAAATAAATAAATAAAAACAAAAAATAAAAAATAAAAATTTACTAAATTCATACATTAATAAGGAGGCGAAAAATAAATAAATAAATAAATAAATAAAAATAAAAATAAAAGTAAAAATAATCATTTTTATTTATTTATTTATAATTATTATTATTATTATTATTATTATAAAAAGTTTTTTAATTTAAATTTAATTCAATATTAATGATTTCCAATAAATATAATGTTAAAATAATTTTTTATTTTTTATTTTAATAAATAAATAAATAAATAAAATAAAATAAAAAATAAAATAAGAATAAATAAAATAAAATAAGAATAAAAATAAATAATAAAAAATAGAATAAAATAAAAATAATATATATATATATATATATAGAGGAATAAAAAATAAAAAATAAAAATAAAAATTAATAAATAGATAAATAAATGAAAAATGAAATATATATATATATATATATATATATATATATATATATATATAAACAAAAACAAAAATTAAAAATCTAAAAGAAAAATAAATTTAATAAACCAAATTAAATAGAATAAGTAATAAACAAATAAAATAGTAAAAGGAAATATAAAAATAAAAATAAAATATTAAATAATTTAATTTCATAGCTAAATAAATTCATACATTAATAAGGAGGCGATTTTATTTATTTTTACTAAATTCATACATTAATAAGGAGGCAAAAAACAATAATAATAATAATAATAATAAATAAATAAAAATAATAATAATAAAAAATAAATAAAAATAATTAATTTCATTTTTTTAATTTTTATTTTATAAAGAAAAGGAAGCAAGAGGGAGAATAAAATGAAAAATAAAAGGCAACTAAGAGTGAAGTGCGGGAATCCAACATCTACTAACACTCCACCCGTCGTCCCTATTAAGGTTGGCCTCTTTTCGATCTCCAAGGCTTCTCTCAATTTGCGCTGGTGGAAATGGTCAATATTTGCAATAACCTCAACATCCTCAATACAGATGTGATGATTCATTTTATCGACATGCTCTGTTAAGGCAGAGGACCGAGATCTACAATGTCTGAGGTCAACGATATGTTCCTGAATCCTTTGATTAATGGATCGACCAGTTTCACCAATGTATGGTGTCCCACATGAACACAGAATCAAGTAAACACCCTTACTATATTTAGGGCAAATCGGGTCCTTAACCGACCTAAGCGAACTCTTGATGGTGCGAAGGGGCTTGAAGGTTGAGGAAACATTATGCTTTTTTGAGATCCTAGCGATCTTATCGGTAGTACCTTGGATGAACGGAAGGTAAACTCCAGAGGACCGATCACAATGCTCTTTCTTAACCTTAGGACCTTTTTCAACTTTTTGAAAAGCTCTAACACAATGAACCTTGCTATAACCATTCTTGCTAAATACATTAAAGAGATGAGACTTTTCACTTTCAAAGTGGTGTTCATCTGAGATTCTAAAGGCTCTGGTAACTAGAGTGTTGAGAACCCCAAGCTTCTGAGCCGGAGAAGCTTGGGTTTCTCAACACTCTAGTTACCAGAGCCTTTAGAATCTCAGATGAACACCACTTTGAAAGTGAAAAGTCTCATCTCTTTAATGTATTTAGCAAGAATGGTTATAGCAAGGTTCAGTGTGTTAGAGCTTTTCAAAAAGCTGAAAAAGGTCCTAAGGTTAAGAAAGAGCATTGTGATCGGTCCTCTGGAGTTCACCTTCCATTCATCCAAGGTACTACCGATAAGATCGCTAGGATCTCAAAAAAGCATAATGTTTCCTCAACCTTCAAGCCCCTTCGCACCATCAGGAGTTCGCTTAGGTCGGTTAAGGACCTGATTTGCCCTAAATATAGTAAGGGTGTTTACTTGATTTCGTGTTCGTGTGGGACGCCATACATTGGTGAAACTGGTAGATCCATTAATCAAAGGATTCAAGAACATGTCGCTGATCTCAGACATTGTAGATCTCGGTCCTCTACCTTAGCAGAGCATGCTGATAAAACGGATCATCACATCTGTATTGAGGATGCTGAGGTTATTGCAAAGATTGACCATTTCCACCATCGCAAATTGAGGGAAGCCTTGGAGATCGAAAAGAGGCCTGTGAACCTTAATAGGGACGATGGGTGGAGTGTCAGTAGATGTTGGATTCCCTCCCTTCACTCTACTTTCCTTTTATTTATCCTTTTATTCTCCCTCTTGCTTCCTTTTCTTTATAAAAAATAAAAAATAAAAAAATAAAAAGATAAAATTAATTATTTTTATTTATTTTTTATTATTATTATTTTTATTTATTTATTTATTATTATTATTATTTTTTCTTTTTTTTTCGCCTCCTTATTAATGTATGAATTTATTTAGCTATGAAATTAAATTATTTAATATTTTATTTTTATTTTTATATTTCTTTTTACTATTTTATTTGTTTATTACTTATTCTATTTAATTTGGTTTATTAAATTTTTTTTTCTTTTAGATTTTTAATTTTTGCTTTTGTTTTATTTTTATTTTATATATATATTTATTTATTTATTTTATTTTTCATTTATTTATCTATTTATTTATTTTTATTTTTATTTTCTAAAAAAAATATTTTTATTTTTTATTTTTTATTCCTATATATTTATATATATATTTTTATTTTTATTTTTATTTTATTCTATTTTATTTATTTATTCTTATTCTTATTTTATTTTATTTTATTTATTTACTTTTTTATTAAAATAAAAAAATAAAAAATTATTTTAAATTGGAAATTATTAATATTGAATTAAATTTAAATTAAAAAAAATTTTATATATAAAAATAATAATAATAATAATAATAATAAATAAAAATAATTATTTTTATTTTATTTTTTTTTTTTTTAAGCCTCCTTATTAATGTATGAATTTATTTAGCTAAGAAATTAAATTATTTAATATTTTATTTTTATTTTTATATTTCTTTTTACTATTATATTTGTTTATTACTTATTCTATTTAATTTGGTTTATTAAATTTATTTTTCTTTTAGATTTTTAATTTTTTTTTTTGTTTTATTTTTTTATATTTTATATATATATATATATATTTATTTTATTTTTCATTTATTTATCTATTTTTTTTTTTTTTTTTTTTTTTTTTTATTCCTATATATTTATATATATATTTTTACTGTTATTTTTATTTTATTCTATTTTATTTATTTATTTATTTTTATAATTTTTTTATTAAAATAAAAAATAAAAAATTATTTTAACATTATATTTATTGGAAATCATTAATATTGAATTAAATTTAAATTAAAAAATTTTTAATATAATTTTATCATAATAAGATATTGTTTGATTGATGAAATTTAATTTATTTTATTAAATTAGTCAAGCTAGCCGTTATATTACTAACGGCTAGTTGGAGCATTCATGTCTATTTAATCTGGTTTTTTGATTCAGATTTCTCATCTTGTCCTGATGACGAGCCACACTAGCTGGTTCGAAACGCGTCGGCAAAAATTCCCTACATGTGATTTTCACCGAAAGAGTTTTTAATTGTTTGAGAAACTCTTATGACTTTGGTCTTTATTGCCAAAAATCATTATTATTTATTAACAATATCTCCTTTTTAAATGTTCCTAAACTTCTTCATATTTTAAATTTATATTGTCAAAATTTATTTAATGAGATTTTAATTGTTTGAGAAACTCTTATTACTTTAATCTTTATTGCTAAAAGTCATTAAGATATATGCATTAAAAATTTACATTTTGTTATATAATTTAACAAGCTCAACATTTCAAATCAATTCAAAATCATATTGAAAAATTCAAAAAAATTATCTTCATAAAATTTGTCTAGGAAATCCATAGCTGCAATAAAGCGTTCAACCATTAACTTTATCCATATTTTCAATGTGGTTGAAATGAATTCCACAATTCTCACTGAAAATTTCTTCCATATCATGCGAAGCTTCGCGGAAAGGCGAGGAAAAGTTTTGTGAGGTTTCCGTATCTTTATTATTTGAACGTGACGAACAATAATACAGTGAAACACACACCATCTCCACAAATATGTCCCCCCTGCCCCTCTCCGTTTCCAGTGGGGCATCTGTCCCCACATTCCATGTACCTCAAGGTTTGAGCACTGTTAATAATTTTCACTACTGAGCGCTTGCTGTCCAAATCCTTGTGAGCTTTTGGTTAGAGACCCAGGACTTTAAACTTTGGTAGAATTTGTGGGGTACCTCTAGCTTTGGATCCACTGTTTTTGCCAGATTGTGTGAAAGGTACTTAGAAAGTAGCTCTTCAATCGTTTCAATGTTTGGAGATAAGATATTGGAAAATGCTTTATATTTTATTTTATATGTTAACTTAACTATGTTTTTTTTTTAATTAAGTTAAAGAATTTTAATGTTAAGTTAAATGGAAAGAGGTCCGGCTATGTGATTTTGGATGTTACAATTTATATAACCTAATTATTCTTAATCAACCAGCTCTGAAAATTATATCTGTTTCATTATATATATATATATATATATATATATATATATATATTATAGAAGAATATTTATTTTTTATCTTTCTCATAACTGGAGAAAAACTTAGATAGTCATGGAATTTAAACTAATAAGAAAATGAAAATAAATTTAAATTAATAAATTGTTATTTTCCAAAATGAAAATAAATTTAATACTAGCAATTGCATCAAATGTTGTAGAGGAAACTTTGTAAGACAATAGCATATGGAATTAGGGCATAGATAAAAAGATATGTGATATTTTATGCGATCTAGTAATTTAACTTTACAACAAATTTAATTTAAATCTCTACTCTTCTCAACAAAAATACCAAAAAAAAGACATGGTACAAGATGTTTTATGACCTGGTAAAAGACAAAACATAGATGTGTCATGGTTAAGGCAACATTTCATGTTCAACCCAAAAACAATTAAGAAATACTCATCGGCTAGAAAAATAAAACTCGAGGTATTCTACTAATCACCATATTATTTGACTGTACAAACAATATGACACATGAAAAATCTGTCAATCCACCACCAATGTTGTAAACAATTCCCTCCCGTGTGTATGCATCTGGTACAAAAAAATGCAATAAATATCTCATAGGTGATGTTATTCATTTTAAATTGAAACACTATTATCCGCATGTTATATGAAAGATCAGGTTGTTGTAACTTCACACATTTCCCTAGCGTTAAAAGTATACTACCCGATATGACACTAATGTGTGTTTTTGGGGAAAATATTTTTGAAGTTCTAGTTATAATTTGTACACTAACATTAACTTCACACCTTTCCATAGCGTTAAAAGTATCACTCGTTCACTCCATATGACACTCAATGTGTGATTTTGGGGAAAATATTTTTGAATGGTCTAAATTTTCTAGTTATAATTTATACACTAACATTATAAGACCACTCCATATGACACTCAATGTGTAGTTTTTGGGAAAATATTTTTGAATGGTCTCAATTTTCTAGTCATAATGTTGTAAGTGAAGAAAAGAGACAAGCAATAACAATAATTATTGTTTATGGGACAATTAATAATTAATGTAGGGGATGGTAAATGTGGTATGAACCAACTGTTCTCAATATTTAAATTAAATGCGATATGTTGTAAGTGAAGAAAATATTTAAATTAAATGCAATAGGTTGTAAGTGAAGAAAAGGATGACAAGCAATAGCAATAATTATTTTTTATGGGACAATTAATTATTGATCTGGTAATAGGGATGGTGTTCAATACAAAATTCATATCCAAAAAATTCTCATAGAAGACAACATAAAAATTGAATCTATATGTGTATTGTGAATCAAAGTTGTAGCATGCAAAATTGTAAGAGTATATATGAGCATGAAAAATCCTGGAAGTGCAATAAGTTAGCTTAATACATTTGAAATATTCAACATTGTTCAATACACCATTCATACCCAAAAAGTTGTCATAGAAGACAACATAAAAATTGAATCCATCCATATACATAAGGTCAATCTTAACATTGGGTGGGCATAACTGGTTAAGTGAATGCTGATTAAGCTAATGAGTGGTGCAGGTCACCTTTATTTCATATTAAATATTTTAAACATTGAAATATAAAATCTATCTCTAAATTCACATTGATTTAAACTTGCTTAAAAAATTTATTCCATAATCTTATTGAAAACATGTCCACTGTACGAGGTAGTTTAATTAACATGTATCACATATGATAAATGTGTATTTTACATACTTATAATGTTCTCTAAGAAATCAAGAGTTTATTATTAATATAACATAAATTAAAAATATATTTAAATCTGTTTAAAAAATGTTATGTTTAAATTTTAAACCTTATTTTAGTTAATAGTGTTTTGAATGTTAAAACAGAAAAAATAATATGAAATATTAATAAAATTCTAGTCATGTTAAGAGTGGCCCAAACGTATCAATTTTCTATTTAAAATATATATATATAATTATAACATTGTCTAATTGTTATATCCATATAAATTAAATACATCTTGTACCTTAATTTTGAAGTGATAATAATCTTACTTAAATTCATATATAAACTTTGAAGTATAGAAGATTTGCATCACATTGTCTAATTGTTATATCCATAAAAACTAAATGCATCTTACACCTTAATATTGAATTGACCATAATCTTATTTAATCAATTATGTTTAACACTGTTAAACGTAAATTATATATAAATTTTGAAGTATAGAAGATTTTCATCTCAATTATATTTGTTTACATGAATTTTTTTTAAATGTACATGTATATTTTATTCAGGATAGCTATAAATAAAGTTATTTTTCAAGTATAAAAAGGTTTACATTGTAATTTATAAATTATAAATTCAATTTAATTATTAGAGATTTTTAGATTATTTTTTTGAGAAATTTTGAAATAAAGTTAATTTTTTTCTTAAGTATAAAAAGGTTTACATTTTTTTTTTTTTTATCTCAATGGTTTTTTAAGATAAATTTGGAAAAGTAAGACCATGATCGTTTTTTAAGATAACTTTGGAAAAATCTAGTCATAATAATTCTGGTTATTTGGAAAGTCCTGATATTTTTTCGATAAATTTGGAAAAATATTGTCATAATAATTCTCATGAAGCTAGTTAAGCTAGTGAATGTTGCGAGGTCACCTTTATTTTATACTAAATCTTTTGAACACTGAAATCTAAAATCTGTCTCTAAATTCACATTGATTTAAACTTGTTTAAAAATTTCTTCCATCATCTTATGGAAACCATGTGCACTCTACAAGGTAGTTTAATTAGCATGTATCACGTATGATAAAGGTTTACATTGTAATTTTTTTTGTTTATCTCAATTTTTTTTTAGATAAATTTGGAAAAATCTAGTCATGCTAAGTGCTAGTGTGGCCCAAACTCATACCATCCATAATAATTTTGATGACTTAAATCATTCCCTAATAATTTTGATAACTTGGATAATAATTTTAATAATTAGAATATATAATATTTTAAACATTGAAATATAAAATCTATCTCTAAATTCACATTGATTTAAACTTGTTTAAAAATTTTCTTCCATAATCTTATCGAAAGCATATGCACTGTACAAGGTAGTTTAATTAACATGTATCACATATGATAAATGTGTATTTTACATTCTTATAATGTTTTATAAGAAATAAGGAGTTTATGTATCAATTTATTATTATTAATATAACATAAATTAAAAATATATTTAAATTTGTTTAAAAAATGTTTCATATCATTATATGACATCATGAAAACATGTTTAAATTTTAAAACTTATTTTAGTTAACAGTGGTTTGAATGTTAAAATAGAAAAAATAATATGAAATATTAATAAAATTCTAGTCATGTTAAGAGTGGCCCAAACATACCAATTTTCTATTTAAAAAATATACATATAATTATAAAATTGTCTAATTGTTATATCCATAGAAATTAAATGCATCTTTCACCTTAATATTGAAGTGATCATAATCTTACTTAATCAATTATGTTTAATACAATTAAATGTAAATTCATATATAAACTTTGAAGTATTGAAGATTTGCATCACATTGTCTAATTGTTATATCTATAGAAATTAGATGTGTCTTACATATCTATAGAAATTAGATGCATCTTACACCTTACAGTTGAAGTGATCATAATCTATCTTAATCAATTATGTTTAATAGAGTTAAATGTAAATTCATGTACAAACTTTGAAATATAGAAGATTTTCAACTCAATTATATTTGTTTATATGATTTTTTTAAAAATGTACATACATATTTTGTTCAGATGATAGCTATAAATTATAAATTCAATTTAATTATTAGAGATTTTTAAATTAATTTTTTGAGAAATTTGGAAATAAAGTTACTTTTGTTTATCTCAATCGTTTTTTAGATAATTTTGGAAAAATCAAGTCATGATCATTTTTTAAGATAAATTTGGAAAAATATAATCATAATAATTCTGGTTATTTGGAAAGTCATAATCTTTTTTAGATAAATCTGGAAAAATTTTATCACAATAATTGTCGTTAAACTAGTAAATACTGCGAGGTCACCTTTATTTTACATTAAATCTTTTAAACATTGAAATTTTTTTATTGTTATTATTGGACAATGGAATGATCATTTTCATTACTCGATTCGAAAACCACGTACCCAGTTAATTTTTTTTTTTTTTTTTCAAAACTAAAACAGCACATTTCTAACAATTCCATGAATGAAAAATGCTACGGGAGAAATAATAAATAAGAAATTAGGAAGTTCAAGGAACGGTTTTCCCACTCTGTGGGGTTCAATGAAAATTAGTATATACTTTGTGGATTGTAAGCACATCTAGTATAAAAAGGGACCTTAACATTGCCAAATGGGGTCACTGCCAAATGAGGTTATTGAGATTGAAGAGCATCTACACCGTGATTTGAAATCTGTCGGTTAGAATAAGTCAGTGCCTTCTGCACATGAGACCTCAACCAAACCGTAGACTTGCCTCACATACGGGTCGGATATAAAACCAGCGGCAAGGTGGAGCCATGCACATCAGACCTCAACCAAACCATAGACTCGCCTCCCATACAGGTCGAATATAAAAGCAGAGGCAATGCGGAGCCAGGCATGAATGATTTTGTTTTCGAACCTCTCTCTGAGTCATTGAGAAAACAAGAAAAGTAAAAGGGAAGAAAATGGAAACCTCTCTCTAAGTCATCGAAAAAAGGAAAAAAAGTAAAAGGGAAGAAAATGGAAATAAACAGAAAAGTCGTGATGCAACAGGCCCTGGAACTCTTTAAAATCACTTTTCTCTATGAAGATACAGAAGGTAAAAGGGAGAGCATCTACCCATTCGAAATCTGACGGTTAGAGTACGTCCTCGCCCTCTGCACATGAGACCTCAACCAAACGCTAGCCTCGCCTCCCATCCTGATCAGATATAAAAGCAGCGGTTCCTCCCATCCAGATCTGATATAAAAGCAGCGACAAAGGGGAGCCATGCAAGCATGATTTGGTTTTTGAACCTCTCTTTACTCATCCAGAAAAGGAAAAGGGAAAGGGAAATAAACAGAAAAGCCCTCCTGCAACATGATCGTGAAATCTTTAAAATCATTCTGGTCTCACTGCTGTTAAAACCTCTCTTTCTATAAAGATGCACAAGTAAAATAGTTGAAAAGAGTTTGTTATCTATTATTAACTATTAACTTGAAATTACTATTAATAACTATTAACTGATTATTATTAATCTAATGGTTGAGTATTGTTCAATCGTATATTAAATCTGAAGGTGCAAAATGATGCAAGGTGGAAGAGAGGAAAGTTGTTTTCAAATAAAAACACCTTACGGCGTAATTAACTAATTGTTATTTCCTAAAATGAAAATAAATTTAATATTAACCGATTGTTATTTTCTTTAAATTGCGGAAAATATAAAATAACTAAACATAAAGTTATTTGAACTTTAAATTAAATAGGAAAATGAAAATATTTATATTAAAACAGTATAGAATATTATTTTATTAAAAGAAATATTGTTTTTCATGTTTTTTTTATTTTAATTCTATTTTTTAATTTTATTTGTGTTATATGTAAGATTTTTGTGATCATTAAATTAGATAAATGTTTTTAGGGTTAATCATATTGTTAGGATTTGGTCAAGACAATGTGATTAATCTTGAAAGACATTTATCTAATTTTATTTCTATTAATATATGTGTTTATTTAGAGCAAGATTTTCACAATTTTAATTTAATTATTAATAATTAATATATGGATGATAAAATGTATTTTTCACATAATACTTTAGAATATTGAGATGATTTATGATTTTTTGAGCATGTAGTATTGATAAACCATGATATTGAGCTATGATATTATAACAAAGGCTATATATAAATTTAAAAAATTTATAATAAAAGAGAATAAATCTTTAAAAAATCATGATTAAATGGGAATGAATATCTATATCAAAAAAATGGTATTACAAGTTTATATATATATATAATTCACTTATTAATTCTTTTAATAATAATAATGATAAATTTTAAAAGAAATATGCTAATGGTTATCAACATTTACAAATCATTTAATTCATATAACTATATTAATATGTCCCAGCAACTTATTGGGATTATGCTATTTACATTTTTCCAATAGGAAAAAATAATGTATAATATTAACAAATTTTGACTAAATTGTTATAAAAAATATATCAAAATAATTCCAACATAATTAACTTTGAACCTACCAAAAACTAACATAGATCAAAGTTTTCACATTGCAAATCTATGTTGATTTTGATACAAATACATATTCCTTTTTGTTTTATATAGTATATACGTAGTTGACATTGAAATATTTTATTTATGATTCACATTCTACACATTAAAATATTAATACATATCCCGATTATATTTGATAGTAGAAGACATGTATCCATAGAACTCTCTCTATAAAATTATTTGTGTTTTAAATAAATTTTAAAATGTTATATATATATATATATATATATATATGACATTGAAATATTAATACACACTAAAATGTTGTTAATACATGCTCTAATCATATTTCAAAATAGAAAACATATATCTATAATACTCTCTTTATATAAACATTTTTTTAATGTGATATATATATATATATATATATTCAACTTCATATTAAAAAATGAATGAATTATAAATCTCCCTTAAAAATTACAAAATAAGAATTCTCATATTAAATTCTTTTAATATATATAATTATTATTCACACTCTAACATTAAAATGTAAATATATGTTACAATCATATTTAGAAGTAGAAAATATATATCCATATAACTCTCTATTTATATATATATATATATATATATATATATATATATATATATATATATATATATATATATATATATATATATATATATATATTGATAAGTTGATGTAACATCTCCCATTCTTCAAATTACCTTAGTAAAAAATAATTCTTTCTTTCCCAAACCAATTCAACCCTAAGATATACTCTCAAAGTTGAAATTTTTTCTATACTTTACACTTAGGGGGTGTCAACACCTTCCTTATTAAAATTTTCCGCATTGAATTATTTATGAATATTATTCTATCTATTGTATTTGTAATATTCACATGTTGATTCATTTACTTAACATATGAATACTTTACAATTTTGATTAAATGGATATTAGAATTGAATTTTATCTCTCTCTCTCTCTCTCTCTCTCACACACACACACACACACACACACACACACACACACACACACATATATATGAAAATATTGTGTAGAGTTAATTCTATTGAACCTTGTGGCGGTGCCCTTTCTAACTCCAACATGGCTTTTGGGTTAATAATAGCTAAGAATTTCACTGGAGCTTCTAGAACTCAACCTGTAACCAAAATTCCCATAAATATTGTGCCATGTTGATAATGTGTTGGAAAAGATTTGATGGTGTAAAAATTAGGGTTTAAATTCTAGCCGTAACCCCCTTATTGTTATTGTTATACCCCTGTAACCCCAATTTTTTTATTATTGTGCCCTTACAATATTATTGTTAGGTCAGCTAGGATTATATTGTGACCTCATGGACTCCTATATATAGAAGGATATTTTTTCATTTGTATCATCAAAGAATTGTTCATTTAGGTAATGTAAAGGAGGTTTCTCCCTCGAAGTGGCTTATTTCTAAGGCATTGATCTCTCTTTTCTTCTATTTTTGGAGCTGGTTTCGTAACATTTGGTATTAGAGGTTTGGATTCTAGTGTTTAACTGCTCCAAACAGGTCATTGGGGAATTTTCACTATAAATTGTTTTCTACGAAGGTTCAAAAGATGAATTTTTGATCACGTGAAGAAAAAATCCTGAGGAACTTTGTGTAAAAATTTCCGATCTCCGTTCGCAATATTTTTGGAGATATAATCTATGGAAATTAGGATTTTTTTAGGCTCCCGAATTTCATCTCAAAGAGGTGACCGTGGGAAAATCGTCATAACTCTCTCTCTGAGCATCGGTTTGAAATTATGTAAAAAGTGAACACAATTACACAAACTGTAGCTTCTTGTGTATCAATTTCAGAGCTGAAGGAAAAATCAATGATACGTGGGAGGCCGTATAAGTTCTCTTTACTGAACTAGTCCATAATTTTGTCATTGTGGGAGATTGGACATAAATTTTCTTTGAAGAATCCAATCAGGTCAGACATGTGGCATTCGCAAGAATATTTAGAGAGTTACAACAACACCAAATTTTAGATATTGAAGATTTGAAATAGCAAAGATAATTCAGTTTCAATATTGAGCTCCTCAAAAGTAAAAAAAATAGTTTGTATATATTTTTTTATTTTTATTTTTATTTTATTTTATTTTATTTTATTTTATTTTTTTCTGAATTGCATAAGTCTTGTTTGAAAAATCAGTTTCAATTGATTTCAAGGGCATATTGTAGAATAGATATAAGTATTGGTTTCTCAAATTCCCCCTAAATAGAATTCAACACCCATTGAGCCTTCAAAAGGCTCTACTATGACTCATGAAGATGAAGAAGTGCAACATGACATCTGAAAAATACAAGAGAAAGTGCACCAAATTTCGCTCTTGCAAAGAGCAACAAAAAATGAAATGGAAGTTTTGAAGGAAGGCATCAAAGCTAAGATGGATGGTTTTAAGAAAGGTGTGGAAGCTAAGATGGATGGTTTGAATAATTGCATGGAATCTAAGATGCACGGCACATAAAATAGCATGGAATTTAAGATGGATGACATGGAAGCTAAGATCGAAAACATGAAGAATGATCTAAAAGAAGACATGGAAGGTTTGACAACGTTGATACAACAAATGTTTCCCAATGGAGAAAAGATAGTAGAGGAAACTCATAATGAGAAAGAAATAAATGTTAATCATGATTTCATAAACTCTAAGGTTTGATGGAAGACCCACCATATTCCAAATATCGATATGAGGAAGTTTGATGGCAAGGATCCTGTAACATGGATGTTACAGATGGAGCAATATTTTTATCTCAGTTATGTGCAAAACACACAAAAGATATGCATTTAAAATTTATATTTAGAATGAAATACATTTGTATTGTATCAGTGGATTTTCTCCCATAAAAAAATGTCACTTGGTCAATTTTTACGGAGGAAATGATAGCACATTATCAGGATACAAAGAGAAACACCTTTTTTAGCCAATTGATAAATCTCAAAAAAAAAGGATTCAATGGGGGGCACATTGAGGAATTCCAAAAAATGAATATAAGGATAACTGATATTCTAGAGGAACACACGATTGATGCCTTCATATAGAATTTAAAATATAACATCCAACATGAGGTTCGTGTTTGGGAACCTGATTCAATGGAGAAGGCATTCAGGTTGGCAAGAAAAAATGAATGTAAAATTATGGCGACAAGGAAGCCTACCACTCACATCTATAAATATGGAAGTGTTGCTACTCCTACACTTCCACAACCTACAAGGTTGACACCACAAAAATTGGAAGAAAAAAGAGAAAAAAGGCTTTGTTATAGTTGTGATAGAAAATACATGAAAGGCCATAAGTGTGCTGAGAATAAATTATTTTACATAGATTATGAAGAGGAGGAAGAAAATGAAAAGGAAACTTCAAAATAAGGGGATATACATGAGGAACCAACCCTAGCAGAAGAAAAAATGAGTCTAGCCATATCATGTAATGCATTAGCAATAATTACCAGTCCTCAAACTCTCAAGATAGAAGGACATATCAAAAAGAAAAAGGTAACAATGTTGATTGATTCGGGTAGTACCCATAATTTTTTTCATTGTAAGGTAGCGAAGGAGTTGAATTGTTTCCTATACCCAACACCAGAATGTAAAGTGATGGCTGAAAATGGAGGAACTATAAATTTCTCTGGAAAATGGCATAATATCAAGCTAACCATGGGCGAATATGTATTAAATAATCCAATGCTTTCCATTCCAATGGGAGGTGTTGATGTTGTACTAGGAGTACAATGGTTTATAATCTTTGGGGACAATAGCTTTTAATTTTCAAGAAATTTTCTTGAATTTTTTTTAGAAGGAAAGGAAGTCGAATTACGAGGTATCGTAGGGAAAGCAGGAAAGATAATAAGCTCTAATGTCATGACAAAAATTTTGAGGAAATAAAAACGAGGCGTAATTGCACAATTATGCTCACAAGAAGTTCAAACATCAAAATCATATATTTCTCTAGATCTCCAAAAAGTCTTGGACAATCATTCCAAGGTGTTTGAAACTCTGAAAGGACTCCCAATTATTCGATATCATGATCATGCTATTCATTTGATTACAGGAAGTGTTTCTCCAAACATCATATCTTATAGATATCCTTATGTTCAAAAGAGCAAAATTGAACACATGATTGTAGAAATGTTAGAGGCTGGTGTAGTTCAACCTAGTCAAATTTCTTTCTCTTCTCCAGTAGTATTGGTGCACAAGAAGGATGGATCTTGGCACATGTGTCCGGACTATAGGGAGAAAAATAAACTCACTATTAAAGATTAATTTTCCATTCTCGTGATTGATGAATTATTGGATGAATTACATGGATAAATTTATTTTACCAAGTTGGATCTTTGTTCACGATATCATCAAATTATAATGAAGACTGAAGATATTCCGAAAACAACTTTTCGAACTCATGAGGGTCATTATGAATTTTTCGTCATGCCTTTTGGCCTTACCAATGCACCTTCTACATTTCAAGGGTTGATGAATTCCATTTTCAAACCCTTCCTTAGAAAATTTTCTCTATTATTTTTTGATGATATACTAATCTACAATAGGTCTTTGAAGGATCATGTCCAACATGTTGACAGGGTGCTCAAACTATTGGAGGAGAAACAACTATATGAAAAACATACAAATGTTTCTTTGGAGTACAAGAGGTGGAATACTTAGGTCATATTGTATCTCATGAGGGTGTTAAGGTTGACCCTAACAAAATTAAAGCCATTAAGGAATGGAAATTCCCCACAACCATAAAGAATTTGCGAGGATTTCTTAGGTTAATAGAGTATTATCGCAAGTTTGTTGAGAATTATGGGAAAATAGCAACACCTCTAACAACATTGTTGAAGAAATATGCATTTTCATGGACTCCCGAAGTAACTAAAGCCTTTGAACATCTTAAAGAGGAAATGTGCCTAGCACTGATCTTAGAAATGCTAAACTTCATAAAAACTTTTATTGTGGAATGTGATGCCTCAGGAAATGGAATTGGTGTTGTTTTAATGCAAGAAGAAAGACCCATTACTTTTGAAAGATTTCAAATCAAAGGAAAGTATTTACAAAAAACTATTTATGAGAAGGAAATGTTAGAAATACTACATACACTAAATAAATGGCGACCTTACCTAATGGGAAGACACTTTAAGGTAAAAACTAATCATGATAGTCTTAAACACTTTTTGGAAGAAAGACTATCTTCAGAAGAGAAACAAAAATGGGTCACAAAGATGTTGTGTTATCACTTTGAAATCATCTACAAAAAAGGGAAGATAAATGTTGTTACAAAGGCACTCTCAAGCAAGAATGAGGAGGTGGAAGCATTTCTTTGTGCCATTTCTATTATGCAACTAGATTTGATAACTGAAGCAAGGGATGAAAGGATTAAGGAAGAAGAAGTGTGGACACTCATTCAGAAGTTGCAGCAGCATCCTAGTACATGTGATACATTTAGTTGGAAAAATGATTCCTTATGGTACAAAGATCACTTATATCTTTGTAAGGATTCCCTACTAAAAAAAAATATTCTTTTTGAATTGCACACTTCTCCTTTTTGAGGACACTCATGATTTTTAAAAACTTACCATAGGGTGAAGAAATAATTTTTTTGGGATGGCCTTAAATCTGATATTTAAAAGTTTGTGGCAGAATGTTTGGTTTTCCAGCAAAATAAAGTTGAGACAATTAAGACCTCGGGTCTTTTACAAACTTTATCCATTCCAAGTCAACGTTGGGAGGAGATTTCAATGGATTTTATCACAGGTTTACCCAAGTCTGAAGGAAAGAGTGTCATCATGCTGGTAGTTGATAGACTTACCAAGTGTGCACCCATTTGTGCATTATCTCATCCATTTAAAGCAAGTATAATCGATACTGCATTTATGGAAACAATTCAAAAGCTAAATTGAAACCCAAAGATTATTGTAAGAGATAGAGATCCCATTTTTACTGGAAATGTTTGGATGGAATTATTTTCTTTCTTGGGTACTCAACTAGCTCATAGCTCATCTTATCATCCTCAATCCAATGGTCAAACTGAGATAGTGAATAAATGTTTGGAAGGATATATTTGTTGTTTTGTATCTTATAAACAAACACAATGGGTCAAGTGGTTACCTCTCGCTGAACGGTGGTATAACACTTCCTTCCACACTACAACAAAAATGAACCCATTTATGGCACTTTATGGATATCATCACCATCCATCACATAATATTTAAGAGAAAATTCAAGGTTCAAGAAGTGGAAGATCACATCGAGCATCAACAAGAAGTTCTCCGAGTCTTAAAGGATAACCTAAATTTGGCACAAAATCGAATGAAACAACAAGCAGATCAACATCGCGGCGAGAGAAGTTTTGATATAGGAGATTGGGTATTTTTATAGCTACAACCATACAAAAAAATGTCCATCAAGCAAGCTAAGAAGGGTAATAAATTATCCCCAAAGTACTATGGTCCTTAGAAGGTGTTGCAAAATATTGGTACTATGGCATACAAATTGGAGCTTCCTTCTTCTTCACGAGTGCATCCAGTTTTCCATGTTTCGTGCTTATAGAAGATTATAGGTGAAAAAGTTCCAGTTCAAAAAATATTTCCAGAACTTGATGAGGAAGGAAAAATAATATTGGAACCTAAAGCAGTCACAGAAACACGAACTCGATAGGTATGAAATCAATCAATTTCAGAGTATCTAATCAAGTGGAAGAAATTACCCACTAAAGGTTCTGCATGGGAGGATAAGGATTTTATACCGAAGACCTAGAGGTACTCAATCGTTGAGGAAAACAATTTCTTGAAGTAGAGGGGCATGTTAGGTCCATATGTTACTAGTGTAGTCCCTTATTGTTTTTAGTGTATCCCCCTTATTGTTATTGTTGTACCCATGTAACCCCAATTTTTTTATTATTCTGCCCTTGCATTATTATTGTTAGGTCAACTAGGATTATATTGTGACCCTATGGAATCCTATATATAGAAGGAGGTTTTATCATTTGTATCATCCAAGAATTTTTCATTTATGTAATGTAAAGGAGGTTTCCCCCTCGAAGTGGCTTATTTCTAAGGCGTTGATCTCTCTTTTCTTCTATTTGGGGAGCTAGTTTCATAACACTTTCTTAGTGAAAATCTCCAGAAATATCCATTAAGTAAACTTGATGTTCAGTTCCTCAGGGATTTACAAGTGAGTGTTACCTCTCTTTTCTAACTTTCTTAGGGAAGAGACGAGCTGGATATTTATATTATTTTCTACGGTTCAGGAGGAGCTAGATTTATTTGTATAAGGTATTACATCTTTGCTCACTTTTCCCATTCGTGAGATCCTCAGTTGTGTTTGGAGTTTTTTTATGGGATACCTACTGCCAATTTATTTTGTATGAATTGTTTCACTCTGTCAGTCTAGGGTTTTTTATCTTTAGTGACTACAACTAAGGGGGTTCAGAGTACCAGTTGTGGTTTCGTAGTGATATTTTGCAGTTGATTTTTAGTTCCAAACCCTCTGGCATTTCTAGGTAAGGGTTAAACTCTACCCTTTCGTGATCTGGTCTCCACTTTTTGATGCTTTTTTAATTTTAGTTTTCATATACTAAATGTTACATTCATTCTCAACGGTGCAGTGAGGATCTCCTCATGGATTGGCTAGACATTAGGTGGGCATGGTTTCATAATTACTATTCATTCTTCAATAATTGTGCCATTAATTGTGATGATACGATATGATTCTTTTTCTATTGTGGTTCTAACAAGTGGGATATGTGGGAAAGGATATTGTTGAATGTAAGTATGTGCTCGTATCCTCGTTAAGCTTCACAAAACATGTGCTAAAAATTTAACTTCATTCTTCTTGCATGGTTCACTTTTTTTTATGGGCGGCCTAATCCATGGTTTCCTTAGTTCTCCATAGTTATTTATGGACTATCTATGTTAAGTTTTTATTTTCCTATTGATAGAGCTACATTAGATCCAAGGATTTTTTTTAGAAACCCTTGGGTCTATTGTGTTGAAATTCAACAAGAAAATTTCAGCAACCAGGCCTAGTGCATTAAGCACCTACACTAGGGTCGGGCCCACAGGGCTATTTTTGGTGCATGCCTATTTTATTTATCCCTTAATTAATATGGACAATAAACTATAATATAAATCTAAAAATAACTTGTAATAGTTAACTGAGAATGATAAACTCAATTAGCGAGTGTATTTCGAGTTAAAGGTAGTTGGTGAGGCATGCAGAGTAATTATAGTTGTAATAGAGTTCGAAGTGCAGTGGTGCATTAGTTAATGCATGTTGTAATCAGTTTAACTTGGTTAGGTGAGTTAAAATTAGTTGTGCTAGTTTTAACTGTTAGATACACTAGTGATAGATCAAGTGAATTAAATATTAATTAATTCACAATCAGTGATCTCACATGAAACTGAGGATTTACTATTATTAGCTGCATGCATGTTAGATCTAGTGGAGACCCAGTTGAGAAGTAGGTGAAAGGGAAGTTGAGTATCAGTTGTAGGATTATTGAGTTGAACACATGAAACCAAACACCCATTGGAGTGTGCATAATACTTGCGTAGTGAAGGAAGGCCAAAATTCATATTATTTAGGCACTGCATTCATTAGGGATTGCACAAACAAGGCAAGCTATCTGGAGGCAATAAATTGGCTAAGTATTGGTTAGTTTTATGTATGAAAGTGTGAGAACATTAGCTGAGCTCTGGAGGGCTCTTGTGAGAAGAGTTTTGTATGTAATTGTTTCATGATCCATGATTAATATACAATAGAAGATAGTGGGGTTTTGAGCAACAATATTTCCTCGGGAAATTAACTGTGTTGTGTTTGATTTTATTCTTCTTTGCTTCATGTGATTGGTGATTGTGTTTTTAACTATGAAAAATATTTGTAGAAGTGCTTTAGTATTTAACTTTAGTACATTGTTAGATAGGGTGAATCCAAGATATACATGCATTTTGTATAATTTCTACATGGTATAAGAGCATAGGAAATCACAATTGTGAAGAAGGAGCTGAGTTTGTGACTGGATAGAATTCGAATTTGCAGAAAGACCTTGTTGGTGCTACAACTGATTTAGGATCGAAATGGCTTTCAATGGCTTGAGGTTGGAGTATGCACTTGAGGGAAACTCAAATATATTTCTTGGAAGGATAGGATGGAGGGAGTACTCGAAGATAATGAATTTAAGGAATTCATTGACAATGATGTTCCTAAACCGGCTGTGACAAATGCTGCAAATCCTGCTGCATGGAGATATAAAGTGGCAAAGGCAAGGAGGACCCTGTTGGAGGGAGTACAAGAACACATTGTTTCAAGCCTCCATGGGAAAGCCACACCATATGAAATTTGGAAGGGTTTGAAGGATCTATTCCAGAGAAGCACGGACCATAGGAAATTGGTGCTCAAAGATAAAATTGGGAAGATCAAGATGGAAAAGGGTGACACCATTCCAAAATATCTAAAAAAAAATTTCCAATGTCGGGATGAGTTGGGGAGCATTGGAATAATAATAGTGGATAATGATTTATGAGCCTAGCTCTCCTAGGACTTCCTAAGAGTTGGCATAGTTATGAAGGATCTATCAATGGATTTGAACAATTTCCATATTGGGAATGACTATGGTCAGATTTGGTGTAGGAGAAGTTTAGAGAGAATACCAGAGATGGATCTTCATCTAAGCATGAGGATGAAGAATATTTTGCTTTGGGTTACAAGGCGAGGAAGGGGAAGGGGAAGAAATTCCATTCCAAATCCGATTCTAAGAATGGAAAGAAGAAGGACATGTCCAAGGTGAAGTGTTTTCATTGTCACGAGCATGGGCATTTTGATACTAATTGTCCAAAAAATAATAAGAACACGAAGGTTGTTGGATCTGCAACTGGCGAGGCCCTTGCCTCATAATTTAAGCTTTACTTACTATTGATCGCATGCATGGTGTAAAGTGCATTAGGATCTGTGTGGTATTTGGATAGTGGCACTTCCTTTCACATGAAGGGAGAAAATGAACCTTTTAGTGAATTGGAGGAGAAGGATCTCCATTTGCATATTGAAATGGCCGATGACGGGTGGTACAGTGCTACTAGGATTCGTACCATTACCTTCTGGAGGCAGTTAGGTAAACCCTTTCAATTAAAATATGTAATTCATGTACCATATTTGAAGAAAAAGTTAGTCTCAATCACAATGTTGGAGGATAGAGGCTATGATGTTGTTTTTAGTGAAGGAAAAGGTTTCCTGAAACATAAAACGATAGGGAAAGCTAAGAGGATAAGGATTTGAGTTAAGAATCTCTACAATATGAAGGTAGATGGTTGTGAAATAATGATGAGCAAGGCATATTAACTGGTGATCCAGGATGAGGGAAAATTATGGCACAAAAGATTGGGACATCTTCACCATGGAGTCTTGAAAGTAATGTAGCATATTTCTACTGGTCTTCCTAGGGGTACACTTTCATAGTCAGACACATGCAAGGGATGTACTATGGGAAAATATGTAAAGGGCACCTTTCACGAGAAGGATAACCAAGCTTTGGGGATCCTTCAAAGATTTTAGACATACGTATGTGGACCATTCTCTATTGCTTCAAAACAAAAGCATAAGTACTATGTAATATTTTTTGATGACTTTTATCGTAAGTGATGGATCTTCTTGATGCAGAAGAAAGATCATAAATTCTCTAAGTTTCTTGAGTTTAAGGCACTGGTGGATAAAGAATCAGGGAAGTAATTGAAGGCTCTTAGGAGAAATAATGGTGGAGAATACATCTCTAGCGAGTTAAAGAACTTTTGTAGCAAAGAAGGAATTCGAAGAGAACTAATAGCACCTCATAAACCACAGCATAATGGGGTTGCTAAAATAAAGAGAATAAATATTGTGGGTGCAGCATGAGCGACGTTGCATGATCAGGGCCTAATGTTGCATTTGTGGGCAGAGGCACGTAACATAGAGAAACATGTGCATAACCATTTTCCTCATAGGATGCTTGGCATGAGTACACTTGAAGAGGCTTTCACTGGTAAGAAAACTGATGTTTCACACTTTAATACTTTTGGCTCACATGTTTATGTGCATGTGACCAAAGACGATAGGAAGAAGCTAGAACTAACAAATGAGATCGATATTTTTGTGGGGTACACTGAAACACCTCATAATTATCGAGTGTATTTTCCAAACAAAAAAATGACTGTTGTGTTATGGGATATAAAATTTGATGAGGAGAAAGCCATGTAGTTGTCCCTTGAAAGGGAGATGGACTTGCATGAAGAGGAGGAACTGTTGGTTCCCAAGGATGAGCCTCAAGATGTGGATCAACCACATGCAGAGGATCATGGAATGGAGGAAAACACTCATGCAGATCCATCCATCAGAAATGGCAGAAGGTGCACCATGAAAGCTGCTAGATTAAGACTTGATGCTGCGGAGAATGTAGGAGCCCCTACTTCACAGTGTAGATAGAGATAGTCTCCTTACCTATTTACCGGATACATGGCTCTTATGAAGAAATGTATTGTGACTAAACCATCTTACTTCCGGGAAGTAGTGTAGGAAACAACTTGGGTTGATGAAATGTTGGAGGAGTATGACTCCATTTTCAAGAATAGTGCATAGTAGATTGTCCCAAGACTGGTCGACAAATTAGTGGTTCAATCGAGATGTATCTACAAGGTAAATAAAGTTGCTAATGTGAGTGTGGATAAATATAAGGCTAGATTTCTTGCCCAAGGATTCTCATAGATCGAGGGATAGATTATGATGAGACTTTTTCACCTGTTGCAAGGTACTCTTCCATAAGATCCATCCTTGCAGTCTTAGCACATATGGGTTGGTGCATTCATCAGATGGATGTGAAAACTATTTTTCTCAATGGGATCATTTAGGAAGAGGTGTACATATAGCAGCCTGAAGGTTTCGAGATATTCAACAGTGAGCCGCATGTGTGTCGACTCAAAAGAGCACTGTATGGGCTAAAGCAAGCACCCTGTGCTTGGTACACTATGATAGACAGCTATTTCACTGGACTGGGCTTCACTAAAAGTGAAGCAGATGAAAACCTATACCAGATTTTGGTTGAGGGTAAGCTATTGATTATTTTTCTTTATGTTGATAATATAATTTTTACTAGTGATGAGAATTTGATACACTCATGCAAGGAGGATCTTGCAAGGGAGTTTGAAATGAAGGACATGGGACACCTTCATTATTTCCTTGGATTGAAAATATGGAAGCAGGATGGTGAAATTTTTTTGTCTCAAGGGAAGTATGAAAAGGAGATACAGGGTAAGTTTCACATGAAGAGCTGCAAACCCATGGTGTTGGCAATATGATGCAGAATGTTGTCCTTGATGGCAACCCACTGAATGAAGATGAAGACATGAGACTGTTGACTTGTGTTGTCCTTGATGGAAATCCACCTGATGAAGCTATTCTTGACGTAATGGACTCGGTAAATGATGTTTGTTGGCAATATGATGATGAGTGTTGTCCTTGAAAGACAACCCTCTTGATGAAGATAATGGCAACTTACTGGATGAAGTTGTGCTTGATAGAATATGTCTTGATGAACTAAAACTGATGTATCTACAGTGAGTACAAAAGGCAATGAAGAAAGGAATTCAGCATGTGCTAAATATATGATGAAAAGAGTATGTTTCAAGGAATACGCGGATCTGTCTAGGGGAAGTCGCGTATGCACGTGGAAAAGAACTTGAAAAGTCGCGTATGGGTAAAAGCGCTCAAAAAGTGCAAAACCAGGGGTAACCACCATGGTATTGACCCATTGTATTGGGTAAGGATTCGCCTAAATGACCCCGTCCAGGAATACCATCAGAAGTAATGTAGTTTTGGCTCATGGTATTGAAAAAGGATAAACCTATATAAAGAGATGAAATTCATTGTGCAAAGAAGGAATGTGGGTGCAAGATGTTTGAGCTTGAATGAATACTTCTCTCTGGAGTATATCTGAATGGAAAGGGTTACAGTTGAATGAAAGATCTGAAAGTATGATGCACCAATGATGGACTGATGAAGAAGGGGATCTAGATCTGTAGTGTACTTGTATTTGCTAGATCTGTTTATGGAATGACTAGATTTGTGATTAGGCGAACATCTAGGCGAAAATTTGTCTGAGGTAAAGGGTAAAATCTGAAGTGATGTACCTGTTGTGAAGAATTGCAATAACATTTAAGTTTGAAGAACCATACGCTAGTTCGCCGAAGCGGAAGCGCGTATATACGCGGCTTCAATGAAGAGAAAGCGCGTATGCGCAATAAATTAACTTTGTAATTTGTACTGAAGTATACGCTGGTTTGTGTGGACAGAAGCGCGTATATACGCGACATCAGAGAAAGGAAAGCGCGTATGCAAACTAGGGTTTGCTGAAGTTTGTGGTAAGAAATGTCTGATCTGATCTACTGGTTTACTGATATCTGTCAGTAAGTTATGTGTATCTATTTCATGGTTGACTGTGCTTAAAAGTATGGAAAGGGTCTAATCTGAAAATATGATGAAATATGGCCTACAAGTGGTGTCCTAAAGGAATCTTTGGATCTAGTGTGAAAATTGATGAAACTTGGTCCATAGAGGTGCTGAGGGTTGTAGCCTTCAGTCAGGGGGTCGTAGCTCCCTTCCAGGAGAGGCTGGTAAACGAGATCAGGGGTTTGTAGCTCTCTTCCAGGAGAGGCTGGTAAACGAGTCAGGGGGTTGGAGCTCCCTTCCAGGAGAGGCTGGTAAACGAGCGCAGGTGGGTGCCTGCATGCTGGTAGGAGTCTGCACCAGCACATATGTTGTAAGATGTTTTCTCAATAATAAAATATTTAAGGCTGAGCAACGGCAGCGGTGGTTTTCTCCCAACTTGGGTTTCCACCTAAAAATCCTGGTGTTCATGTGTGATGCTTTATGTGATGGTTTACTCTGTTCTTACTGTTTATTAAACATCTGATGAATGAATGATGGAATGATTTAAGTGAAGAACTAATGACATAATTAGATATCTGTGTATACGCGAGTTTCATAAAGGGTATCCGCGTATATACGGCAGTTTACTTTCGGAAAGTAGCGTATGGGTTTTAGAAGCAAGAAAAAGTAAAAGTTTTGAATATGCGATGGTGCGGTTCACCCCCCTCTTAGTATTTTTCCCAACAATTGGTATCGAGAGAGGTCATACACGGAAACGGTCGCTTGAGGAAGTCATCGCAATGGGAAGTCTTGAAGGAGTAATGTCTATAAAGCCACCTCTATTCGATGGAAGCAATCTGATATTCTGGAAGGTACGAACAAAAGCATATCTGCAAAGTCTTGGTGCAGATGTATGGGCAATCGTGGAAGAAGGTTATCAATACCCG
>JAXQQM020058673.1:0-41003 GCA_034641835.2 Pinus albicaulis
TTCGACAATAATCTTGATATTTAAGTAGAAATTTCTGTTTCATCTGTTCCCATGTTGTGATTACCTGACTCCCAAGGCTCATGAAACTTCTTAAAGCATTTCCTTTTAATGTTACTGGAAACAGTTTCAACTTTTGAGCATTAGTAACATAATCATAACTTCTGCATAATATATCAAATTCAAAAAGAAATTCATCCGGATCTTCAGAGGATAAACCATGGAAGTTAGGTAAAGATGACAATGGAATATTCTTCATAGGAGTTGTTCCTCTAGGGAGATCACTAATAGGAAATCCCAAGGTAGAGAGAGAATTTTCATCCTTTCCTTCTCCTTCAGGATCTACATGTCCTCCACCAAAGAAGTCTTCATTGTTTCCTTCCATTGGCTGTTCTCCTACTGCACTTGCTCGATCGTCAAGATCTTCTACTGTCTCCTCAATGTTTTCCACTGGTCGTCCAATGCTCTCTATTATTTCCTCAACGTGCTCTGCTGATTTGCTAGCACTTTCTTCTGACTCTCTAGCACTGACTGCTGGTTCTTTAATCACTGGATCCTCTATGTTTTCAGAGCCCACAACTTCCTCTGTTTTGTAATCTGATTGAGGGGAGTGCTGAAGTTTTGGTCTTCGAGAACTTAATCTCTGTGATGATTCAACCTTTGATACAATCTCGTCAATGAAAGTTTTTCTTCCTCCCCTTCCTTTGCCTTTTCCACCTGTGGGGTTAGTTTTCTTCTGGGTTCCACATCCTCTCATACAATCTGCACATCTAGAAAGAAAATATTAATGCTTTTGAAATCTATAATTTCCTTCCCTGGCAATGGCGCCAAAATGTTGGTCGCTTTAATTGTTTTAACAATTCAAGATCCACATAAATTGTCAACCCGAGGAAGTCTGTTTATTCCAAAGACAATCACACACTGGATATGCTCAATTCCAAAAGAAAAAATAATGTTGTAGTAAAAAGCCACACAATTATTAATCATACAAATCTAATTATTCACACCCTGTTTAATCAAAGCTGAAGTTACTTATGTTATAGTAGAAGTAATTCCTCTATTGCAGTTTTTAAGAATCCAAATAAAAGGAAATCATTCTGCAGGAAAGGAAACCAATCAACCATAACAGGGAACAAGACCCTATTCCTTTAAATAGAAACTTCAGCACCTGCTGCCTGACACTAATCACTCTGTAGAAAAGATAGACTCAAGAGAAGAGGACCCTATTCCCATGAACAGGAACCTTCAACACCTGTCTCCTGTTTCTAATCACACTGCAGGAAAAAGAAAGGCAATCAATGGGAACAGGACCCTATTCCTTTGTACAGGAATCTTCAGCACCTGCTTCCCAACATCAATCATACATGCAAAAAAATAACAGAAATAGATCCCTTAACTTCTTAAGATTGAATGTACTGAACACATGCAACGTTAAAGGAAACAGAATGCTCAATAAACTACAGAACTGTGTAACTGGTGTTTCAGCAAACAGAATTAAAGTAAAGTGCGAATGTCATAAAGAAATCTAACAAACTACAGGAACAGTCGGGCGAATCTTTTGAGGAAGGCGGGCCCTTTCCTTCTCACACGATTCCCCAAGGAAATGATTAAATTGAAGTGCTCAAAAGGAAATTTTATTCATCTGTCAAAAGAAATGATACATTACAAATGGAGTCTAGCTCCTGTCCTCTCAAACACAATGTTCTCCTGTAGTTTTCGAACTCCCCTCTAATGATGATGTCTCCTCTTTTTAAAGAGGAGACATCTCTTACTATTACATTAAAGAAAATCTATATTTATCCCAAATCTGTTCTTCTTTCTTAAAACAGGGCTATTCTATTCTTCCATAAAAAGATATCGTTACAACAAATACAAAAAGAGTACTATCTTCAGAATAATCCGTGTAACCACGTCTTCATGTTGTTGCCATTGTTCCAAAAAATACTCTTCCAGAATCGCAAATTACGAATAGTGACGGAATTTGCATGCCTGCTGACTGTTTCAGCAACGGAGTCGACTATTTCAGCAATGGAGTCGACTATTTCAGCAACGGAGTTTGACTGTTTCAGCAACGGTCGATTGTTCCAGCACAGCACATAAATTATCTGCGATCTTTTAGACTTATGTTAGCGTCAATCTACCTTCGATTAATGATGAAATATAAGAGTAATATGGAATTATATGTAAACAGATAAAATATATAGTAAAGAAGAGGATTTTATATACCTTTGGATAAAGTGAATGAAAATGATGATGGAATCCTTTTTAAACATGGTTATAAAGGTAAGGTGGTGTCAAAATATATAGTAAAAATGGTACATAGTGAGGTCCTAACAGGAATGTAAGCATTGTCTTGAGCTGGATTATACACCATCTAGGATTGACTTTGAGGGTGATAAGTTAAACTTGGGGTGCACTATATACTGCGTGAAATTGACCCTGAGGAGGGTAAGTAGTGCCTTGAGGTTGAGCAGGCTGTCCCTGAGGAGAAGGTTGAACGGGTTGCTGAGCTGGTTGAACTAGTTGTTGAACAGGTTGAACAGGTTGGACCGGCTGCTGAGCGGGTTGAGCAGTTTGGATCGACTACTGAGGTTGGGCAGGCTGTCCCTACGGAGCAGGTTGGCCTGGATGCTGAGGGCCACTAGGTTGCCGTACTGGAAGAGGCTGGCCTGATGGTTGAGATGGACTAGGTTGCCCCTAAAAACTAGGTTGACCCAGAGTAGGATCGTAGGGTTGTCCTTGTTGTACAAAAGCTTGGCCTTGCAGAATGGAAGGTTGTTGTTGTGGCACAAAAGGTTGTCCCTGTGGTGGATACATTTCCCCTCCAGGAACATAAGACGCTTCTGGTTGAAACTAAGGTTGACTAGACAAACCGTAGGGTTGTCCTTATTGGGCCGAAGGTTGTCCCTGTAAGGGTTGTCCTTGCGGACCATAAAGTTGTCCCTGAGGACCAAAGGGTTGACCTTGCTAGACCAAGGGTTGTCCTTGTAGACCCGAGGGTTGTCCAAGTAATAATGGCCCTTGATGAGAAATGGTCTAATAGGGATTTGACCGAGGAAAATAAATAGCTTGATTAGGATCGATGAGAGGCAAATATACAGGGTTACCGTAGACATCATAATTATGGGGAGGATTTCCAGGAGCTTGTGGCTGCTGAGAAGCCTGAGGTGTGGAACTCTGCGCCTGAGAGTCAATAGAGGGAGCATACTGTCACTGACTATCCAATAGATATTCATTGAATGTATAAGTAGAAACCATATGCGTGGTAGAAGTAGATGGGGTTTCCATTGTGCAAGGTTGTGGTCCACTCATGGCAGGTCTAACAGGCAATGTGGGATTGATAAAGATAAACCTGCAAACAACAACAGACCGTGACGATGGAGTCGTGCTAACAACTGGTGAATATGAAGCCACACAAATGGTAGGTTAGACCTGGACAAATCTAATAGTGGCCGATGAAAATGGTGTCGAGGACAACATTCCTAATGTAGGAAAAATCGAGCTTCCAGTGGGATCCACTATATCGGTCTGGGCCGCGGATGCCACACCAAAAATGATCTGACCCAAAGTACGATAACCGAGTAGAAGAGACACCGATTGAGGGGAAGGTTGACTGGAGACATACAGGAATTCTTTTGGGAAAAGCTAATATTCCCCTATAGAAGCATGCAGCTCTTCATTTCCAATAGGATTGGAAGAATCCATATCTGATGAGGTCGTAAGGTTGTCGAAAAGAAAAAGAGGACTAAGGGGGATAGCAGTGGCTAATAATGGCGATCTCGAAGTGAGAGGAGGGAATTCTTCCTCGCTCCCAAAACCAGACCAAGCACCCTGAGGTGACCAATTGAAATCAACTGACCCTTCAGGAGGAGACTGAGTAGCGAGAGGTAAGACACTCGGGAGAATAGGCTCTGAAAACTCAACAGATCTAGTGGACTGAGGTGTTTCCAAAGAAATGTCAGGAAAAGGACTACCACTAGGAGGCAATGGAGAAGATGAAGAAACTGATGGTTCCACCACTGTGACAACACTTCAACACAGGAAAAAAAACGAGATAGTCTATTCGAGGCTTCAAGATAAAACTCTAAGGAACTACAAAAACAAGACAAACAGAAAAAATTTTAACGAGCGTGTGATCGTAGGCAATTAATTTTATGACATTGAAACGAAACTTTGATGTTTCATGTTTTAAGAGTCAGTAAAAAGGAAAACGATGAATCTAGTCACTTTCAGGTTGAATGAGCGTGAAAGGACAAGTGCTCGATGATCTTTTCACTTTTCAAGGAGTCACGAAAAGATCGAAATTACTACTCAAGTAATCTAAGCAAGAGGGTGTACCAAGTTTTCGTGAACTGCCATATACACCTTGGTGATCAAATGAAAGAGAAATGGCCAAGGACTTAACGTATGTGCAGGTAGTCTCCCTAAATGTTGTGTTTGGTGTATCACAGTTACAGGGCGGCAGACTCAGCTTCCTATGGATAAAGGATTGTAACCTATGAGGGTCTCCCTTTATATACGTGACGGTACAAGGAGCACAAGTTTGTCCTAGCGCTGTCTAAAGCCAGGCGGTGAATGACAGCTACTAGGTTTAATGACGCTGGAACACATCACTAGCCTAGACCTCTAAAATGTATACGTCAATTTTCAATGCTTCCTTAGATTGATTGAATTGATTTTAAGTTTGATCTTGAATTAAAGTTTCATTTTCAAGGCCCTACCAAATGTGATCTCGAATTCCTAAATGCACACTACATGCAAAAGAACATCATTTCCATTCGATGAATGCTAACTGTTGGTGTCTAGATATGAAAAAAATTCAACCCTTTCTCCACATAAATTATCAACCCGAGGGCGTTAGTTATTTCAAGACTAACTACAAAGTATATGCAGATCGAAGCACTGACCAGCTGTGGATCACAGGTTTAACTCCATGACACACAGACCACTGCAACAACAATTAAATAAACTACAGAATTTAAAGGGAATTCACAAAAATTAAAATTAAATTGTAACAGCAAGTATGAATCACAATAAATCATAAAACAATGCAAGAAAGAAAGACGCAGCACCTGATCAGAAGAGTGGGCCCAACTCTCTAATCAGGGCTGCGGTAAACTCAAGAACTACAGAAGAAACAACAAGCTGTTGTGCATTCAATTACTGATAAAAGAGGTTTGTTACAAGATCTGTATGTAAAAGGGCTTAACACCAATTCATAGCCCGCAAGCCTCTTTATACAAGTGTCCTGAAACCCCTTGTTCCACTTAGCAAATCCATAGTTACAAAAATACAACTTGTTACAACGACAACCTAGTTTCCTAGAAAGAAACCGTGAAAACGCCTGGAATGGTGCTGATACAAACAAGTCTGTTATATTGTAACAACAAATGAAAAAAACATTGGAGATGATAGGCTGTTCCTTGTCTACGGCTGCAATGATCCTGTTTTAGAGAAACCTGTAGAAATATCGGGGTCAATATGAAAAAAGGTAAAACCTCCATGACGAATACTTCATTAATAAAATATCCCATGAAAGATAAGGAAAAGGTCTTTACCTCGTATGTTTAAGAGTAATAATGGCACAAAGAGATAGAAAGATAGGGTAAAATGGGAGAGGAAAGTATACAAATCCGGTACCCAACATCTCCCCCCAACTAGTCTATTTTCATGTCCTCATGCAGCTCGTCGTCTCCTCATATCCAGATTGGACCGACTGTGATCGGCATGAAGCTATATAAGGTCATATTCAATGGCCATTTCTATTCCTGGTGGCTTATATCCTTCTGTCAAAACAACATTCTTCCACCAGTCTGGATCAACATTATATGTAGGAGTATATCGCTCAACTGGAAACCAGAGAAGGGGAAATTGAAACCTTAAGCCCATCCATCTGACCCCAGAGGTATGAATGCATGCCACGAAATGTGGCATTCTCTATAAAGCTTGTGTAAAGTTGGGTGCCCCAAATTTTTCTCTTTCTCTGACGGCTAAGGATGAGAACATCCACCCTTTCTGAAAACTGTCCAGTGGTTCCTTGCGAAACATCATAATCTGGCCAACATATAGGTTAGTGCACCATTTCTGGGTTGCCAACATATGTTCTTTACGGCCCTCAATATGTATAAATGTATAATGCTTGTTATAAATGTTTGAGGACTGATCATGCTCTCTTCTCATCATTAATGGCCTTCCGGCTTGATTTTCTTCAAATGTATCCCAGGCCTTTCTCCACTTAATCTGATTGATGGTGTAAGAGGTGAAAGCTCTTAAATGGATGTACCCCACGAATGGAACAGGGTTAAAGGACTGATCATGCCTTAAGTAATACCCATGCATGTAGAGCTCACACAATAAGTGATGTCCTATGATATCATGAATTTTTAAAATATGGAGAAATTCAATGGGGTTCTCAATTTCGTACCAAATATCCTTATATATACTTTCAAGACAAAAGAAAAGAAATTTTTTGTGAAGGAATAAGGCATAGCTATGTGCAGGAGGTCTGCAGGCCATTACCTACTATGCCAGGGAGAACATCTCCTCCTTATCTTTCTTCAGCAACTGCACTTGTTCTTCCAATTACTCTATTCTGGCCTTCTGTTTGTCCTACTTCAGTCGCGCCTTGTATAACTGATCCATGTACCCTGTGACTACTCCGGAAGCCTATTCTTGAACCCTAGCTATTTCCTTTTTATGGTCACTCGCAACAGACTTCCACTTCCGGATCTCAGCGACCAATACAAATTCTCTACCTTCAAACAATGCTTCAATCGGGCCAGTCTGGGTAGCTACAGTGGAGACCTCAATTTTCGGCTTTATTGCCCTCCATTTGTATATTTTTACCTTCCTTTTTAGCCAGGAAACTTTCCTTTTCAAATCCCGAACCTCCCTTTTTAGTCTCATAGTTTCACTAAACTGCAACTGATACTTCTTCTTGAGAGGTAACCTTCTTTTCTCACATTGTTCAACCCACTCCTGTTTAACAATAAACTCAGTTTCTGGGCCTATGACACGATCAGAAGGCGGCGGAATGTTGCCAATATTCTCAGTGGATTCTCTTTTCAAGCCCTTCTAGCCGGGCTCCCTATCTCTAGGGGTTTCCTCCTCTATGTTTCCTTTGGGAACTTCTGCTGTCTGGTCGACAATTTCATTAACCACTCTGTGTTTCGGTGTTTCCACAAGAAATTTGTCTTCTTTGCGAGCTTCTAAGTAATCTGGTTTGGTAGTGGCTGGGCCAATCTTGGCCATGTCAACAAATTTAAGCACTAGGGGAATGAATAATTCCTCTGTTAGTTGTTTGGGCGAGTGGAATCCCCTCATCCATCTAGGCATCATGGATTGGAATGGAGAGCGGGGGACAGACTTATCATCCTCAATTCCATCTTAAATCGGAACTTCACACATTATTACCTCAACCGGGGTCGATGCTGGTTCTTTTGGAGTAGCATCGATTTTGCAACTTGTTTCCCTTCTGTCCTCTCACTCTTTTTTCACCATTTCTTCTTCTAGCATCGATACTGGTTCTTGTGGGACAATATCGACCTCCTGGTTCATTTCTTCTCTACCTTCTTGTTCCTAATGAATTGCCTCTTTTTCCACATTTGGTACCAGTTCTTGAGGAATAATGTTGATTTCACAGGTTGAATGCTCCTGTCTTAGCCGAATTGGGGTTGGTTCTTGTGTAGCACCCCTACCTGTATCAACATCCATATCTGTTTGGGCAGGTGACGCTATTTCTTGCAAAACAACATCACTTTCCACTTCTCTGTCCGCAATTTCACTCCTTTGTTCTTCACTGACAAAATTCAATGAATATATAACAGTATTGACTTCCTGCACGATGTTCATAATTTCTTCCTCTGTGGGCTCTTCAAGCGAGGCTGGTTCTTGTGTGACAGCCTTGGCTGTGCCGCCAATTACCTCCTCCATTCTCGTCTCTTCTTCTGCGGGCTTTTCAAGAGAGGTTGGTTCTTGTGTGGCAGCCTCGACTGTATCACCAATTACCTCCTCCATTCTCATCTCTTCAGGTTCCTCCTGATCAACCATCATCTCTTCTTCCTTGGGTTCCTCTTGATCAACTTCCATTTCCATTTCCTCCGGTTCCTCTTGATCAATTCCTTCTAAATGTTCTTCTTCTACCAGACCAGCCTGAGAGGCTAGTTCCTCTTCTCTAGCAACAATCATGGCTGTTAATTCTTCTTCTTAGGACCCACAGAATTCCTCCCAGGAGACCCGAAGCCTGTTTATTTCATGCATGACAAATAATCACACCAAACCGTGAATGGAAAGCACTACCGGAATTTGGCGTGAATGCCAACCAGCCTAAGCCATATGCTGCAGCTATTTCAATAGGAAGAAGGGCTTGTTCAAGGCATGTACCTGAGCTTGTGCAAATCGAAGGTGCGTTAAAATTTTTAAATGATACTTGAACAGAGTTGTGGCTCGGCCCTCACAGGTTACGTATTTTATTACGAAACCTGCAACTTCGTTCCAAGGATATGGTACAGTTTGGCACTCATATCCTCTGCCCATTTGAATGACACTTTATTCTGCCTGCAAGAACAATTCGAGAAATTATGGGAGAGAAAATTTCCGAGAAAACCACTCTTGCCATTATTGTCTCAGCCTGCTAACCTCTGCGATTACCTCTTCTGTGACAGGAACTTCCAGACCTCTAACCCACGAATAATTCTCCTCTAAATTGAGTGTGAATTCCATTGTGATTCCTCCATCAAACCCCTCCAATCTGTCAAAGTAGGTATCCCACCCCACGTCAACAAAGCTTTGCCATAATTATGGTTTGCTGCGAACTGAAGCTGTGTTTTGATGCTCATGTCGCACAGCCAGCCCACCCATACTATGGAGACTTGTAGCAGCACTCTCTGTAACAAAAAACTATTAGGCAAGGTGGTGGGTACCAAATTCGAAGAAACAACATGGTAAAAATGGAAAGGTGGTAACGGTAAATACAGACGGTAACTCTTGAAAAACGATAAAAACCATAAAATAATATGGTAAGTGTGGTGAATAGAAATAATAATTTTTTCGTATAGGGTGGACAAGACATCTTATGGATCCCAATACGTATAGAATGATGACACCACATATTGAGGGGAATCGTAAGGTGTACCATGAACGGATTGTCATACTAATTTATGAGGCAATTATTACACCATCCTTGACTATGACGGCACCCCCCCCCCAACTTAAAGTTTTTTCTTCCTCGGTATAAAGATCTTCACATGGGATATTTAATTAAATCGATAAAAGTCACGTGGAGGCGTACCTGATGGCCTACCTAGACGATGTGACGGTTGGTAGGATGACGACACAGTAATGATGTGGATTGGATTAATAGTAGTGTCTGCTCAACTTAGTGTTCCTAAATTGAGGTCATAAATTGTCAACCAGGGTTAGTAAAATATCGAAGTGAAGTGCACTATATGTGCCTAGGTAATTGTTTCTCACTACGCTGTGTTTAGTGTTTTTCCAATGTTTTTGGGTTTTGTGTCTTTATTCTAAGAGGGAAAAGAACTAAGTTTTGGCAAAGAGAAGTTTTTGGTCACACTAAAACAGAGCAAAACCTATTCTAAATTATGTATGGCTCTTGAGAATAGAAAATGCAATACTTTAACAAGAAAAATAACTCATAGCAAGAACTCAATAACTCACAACATAAACTCAATAACTCATAACATGAACTCAATCCCATTCATTCATTAGAAATATGTTGGAATAGCTTTGAGAAAATGATAAGTTAGTGCCATGAGGTTCTTGTAAATAGACAACCACCTACAAGATCACAGAGGAAATCTTATCCATGGCTAGAAATTTGTTGGAACATATTTGGAAAAGATAGTCTGCAACACAGTGAGGAATTCTACTCTAAATTAACCTATGACACTGAAATTGATCCATTCTGCAACTTAAATTGTCACTACTAAGCATTATTCGTAAATTAGAAGTCCTTTGGAATAGTTTTGGGAAAAAGGCTATTTGCACAATTATAAGAGATTGCAGAACAGTCAAGGCCTTGGATTGATATCACTAATTCCTATCCATATGATGATGTATTGGAAGAGATTAATAACAAGAGTAGTTTGTAAATAATGAAGGCCTTGAAATCTAATGGAACAAAACTAGCATACAACTGACTAATAAAACTAACAATACAATGGATAAAGCTGAACTAAAATGCAATCATTCAAACTTCAAATATAGTGACCACAACTGTACTAGAATGCCATTAACCTAACTTGAAATACAGTGAACAAAATCTGAGCTAGAGTGCCATTAATCTAACTTTAAATACAGTGAACAGAAATTGAACTAGTGCACCATTAATCTCCAGAGTACTACAACTACACTTATAATGCAACTAATCACTGAGATGTTTCAGCTCTGTCTCATTCTGGGTTAGTGGTATTTTGGAATAATTGATAGAATAGGACTGGCTATAACATGTAATGTAAATGAGCATAAAAACATAAAGTTCAACAAAACGTAACTAAGCTCTGAAACACCACAGCTATGTCTCATCCAGAGTTAGTGATATTTTGGAAGAGATTAATAAGAACAAGACTAGCTGTAACAACTGATGTAATTGAGCACAAAAACATAAAGTTCAAAGAAATGCAACTAACTCCTAAAATACTACAGTTATACCTCATTCAATATTAGTGATATTTTGGAATAATTCGTAAGAACAAGACTAAACTGTAGCATCCAATGCAAGTGAATATAAAACACAAAGTTCAGAAAATTGCTTAAACTAGGAATGCAACAAGGCTAAAGTTACTTATCTAAGAAATGTGCACAAAGCTTCTCGGGAAATAGGGGCCCTCTACCACCAGATTAGCATACAATTCTCCTCAAGGTTGCCTCAGATCTTCCAATAAAGCGGTGCTTCTTTCATTAAAGGAAAAGTATTCCAAAAAACGAGTATTACGGTTTTCTGAGATCTAGCAACAAAACATAAATCTAGCTAGCTGTTTCTCGGTCTCCTGAGTCATTCTTATAATAAAATTACATAAATTCTCTTGAGATAAAATAGGAATAAATATATTTCCCAACTAAAATCAAATTAGAACTCTGGTGGTGGTCTCGTACTATGATTAAAGACATCTATACAGTCCTTGTCCTATTAGAAGTCTATCTCCTAGTTTTGGTTTCCCACGTGCATAACCACCTATATAATTCTTCTTAGACTTCGTAGGGAGCAAGGAATGATGTGTATGAAGTCTGGAATTCACCCATATGCATTTTTCTTTGAGGTGACACCTAGAACCTGTGAAAACATGAAGACAGCTGCGGAATCGACAACTAGCTACAGAATGATTGCATTCTGTAGCTAAATCTATTCAAAAATTACTACAACAAAAAAACCATGAAAGTGTAGCAAGTTAGTCAGTATATACATTCTTCAAGCAACTTTAATTAATCCTATTGATCATTTAAGTCTGTAATTGATAAGGAAAAAAGGAAATGAAGTGAAATTTGGTGAAGGGGAAGGACACCTTTGGGGCTCAACATACCCCCACTGTAAAGTTTTTGCATGTCCTCATGAAATCAACCCATATATTCTGAGACTTCTGCTAGGAAATATAGGCTCCATCTTCTACTTTTCCTGACAGTTAATGGTCTCCTAGGCTTCTTAATGACCAACTTGAATCTCAAATTTATAAGTGCCCTACTCAACTTTTTGTTTTTCTTCTTCAATTTCTCACTAGCCTTGTACAACTTTTCCATTTGCAGAGAGAGAGAGTTGTATTCATATCACTTTTCAGCTTAACCTACTCCCTTAAAATGTCATTCTCATTCTTGATATGCCTATTGAGTACTTCTATCTCATATTTGTCTCTTCTTAGTACATCAATTGCAGATTTTGGTGGGCTAGGAGTTCTGTCTCTACTTTCTGAGGCTCTCTTCTCTAATGTCTCAATATAATTATAAATTTTTTTTTGAGCTGGGTCTATCTCTGGAGTTTCTTCATCAAGGTTCTGTTCATATTGGTGCTCAGGTGATCTAGCAGTTGGTGTCTCTTCATCCTCAATGTTTATGATTCCCGTTTGTCTAATCCCTGTTTTCTTCAACATACCTCTAGGTCTGTGGCTTCATCTTGGTTGAGATGGTCTTTCACCTCTGTCCTTGGCATATATTCTTATCATCTTCTCCTTTTTAAGTTGTTTCCTAATTTCAGTCAATTTCTCAGAAATTATCTCTTCACTATCCTCTTGTATAGACTTACCAGTTTTAGTTTCAACAGCTTCAGAAATTTTCCTTCTCCTGCTTCTTCTTGCAGGCTTGCCTTCATATGAGAGTTCCCTGGGTTCTTCAAAGTGATTCCTTACTAGAAACTCATCCCAATTGTCTCCCACTTTTCTCAAATGATGTTCAATTAGGATTTTAACTAGGCTGTGGTATTTCTCTGATTTGTGGATAACCCTCCAAGTACTTGGTTCCAACTGGTTCGGTTCTTACTATGAGACCCATAATTTATCTTCTCAACCTTCAATTTACTGCTCTTCTATCCACTGTGAAAATGGCTGTTAAAGAGTTGTTTTTGCCCCAAAGGTGTTGTTCTCTGTTTGTGCAGTAGGAATTAGCTGCGGAAGGATGATATGAAGAGATTATAGAGAGAGTGAAATGTGGTGAGGGTGGTGGATACTGATAGTACTGAGAGTATCTTCCATAGGGATTTTGTGCTCGTTGTGCCCAAGTTTGTGATTGATTTTGAAATTGGGGCCAAGGTTGCTGCCAAGAATTGCAATTTGGTGGGGGTTAATTATACAATTGATCATGAAATCCTTGTGTTTGAGGTCCTTGCCAAGGCCTCCTGGAGACAAAATTGAGAGATTCTATGGAACTTGTAGGAGTTTCTTCTTGGAAGACAACTTTAAGACCAGGAAGTGAAGGAAAACTCTTGGTCTCATGTTTTTATGAACAAGTTAGACAAGTCTCCACAACTTTTGCATCCAAAGGGCATTCTCTCAAGGCATGTTTCTTTCTACATTTGGGACAAAAGATTGCTAAGGCATCAGATTCAGTTTTCTGCTTGTTTTGTAACTTAAGGGTGTCTATTTGTTCACTAAAACTCCCCAGGATATAAGATTTGAATTCATCAAGTATATGTCCTATTTCTTCCCTACTTACTGTCCTAGAAGCAGACTTACTTTCCCTTGCAAGAGTAGGGTCTCTTGGTCCTTTTACAGTTTTAGATTTCCCTCTTGAAAGGTTGATACACAATTCAGCTATTTCAGGTAATGTGAGCTAAGATATATCCCCTTTTCCCATCATGTTAAGGATATCTAACAATTCATCCCTAATTGTCTTCAACAAGAGATATTTCAAGGTGTCTTGGTCTAAGTTTTCCATTTTTGCCCTCTTGATGTTATAGTTGAACCTTTCCAACAAATCTTCCATATTTTCATCTTATTTTTGTAACATTTTAAACACTTCCTCCTTATGGTTGACTGGCATACAGTAATCCAAATACCTCTCTAGAAATGCTTGTTTCATGTCCTCCCATGTCCTAATAGAACTGTTGATCAAAATCATAAACCATTTTAATGCTGCTCCTTTCAATGTTGAAGGGAACAGTTTAAGTTTTTGGGCATCTTGTAAGTAGTCATAGGTTATACATAGGACTTCAAATTCAAATAGGAAGGTTTTAGGATCTTCAGTTTTAAGTCCATAAAAGTTTGGAAGGACAAAGGGTGAAATTTTTTTCATAGTTGCATTGGTTTCTTCATCTACTATAGGAAACCCAAAAGAGCTTCCCATTTCTCTTATACCTCTTCCTCTGCCTCCTTCTCCTTCTGCAACTCTACCTCTACCTCTACCCCCTCCAAATAGTGTGTGTTCTACATTAAAAACTCCTCCTCCCCCTTCTTCTGCCATAGTTGATTCTTCTGTGGTAGTTGAAAAGTTTACGTCCCTAGCAGGGGTTCCTGATTCTTCTTCTAAGACAGGTTCAGTGGATGAAGTGGAAGGTATTTCTAATGGAATATCTGATCTTAAGTCCTCTGGAAGTCTAGGATCAGTAAAGGATGGAATGTAGGTTTGAGTTGGAGGTGTACTAACTCTTGGTCTTGGTGAAACAAGTGGTGTTCTAGGAATCAAGCTTCTGCTTCTTATGAATCTACCCCTTAAGTCTCTTTCTCTATGCATATCATTGTTTTTGGGAGGTAAGAAACAAGGCTACCTAGTTACACTTCCCCGACAATGGTGCCAAAATGTCTGCTCAACTTAGTGTTCCTAAATTGAGGTCATAAATTGTCAACCAGGGTTAGTAAACTGTTGAAGTGAAGTGCACTATATGTGCCTAGGTATTTGTTTCTCACTACGTTGTGTTTAGTGTTTTTCCAATGTTTTTGGGTTTTGTGTTTTTATTCTAAGAGGGAAAAAAATAATTTTTGGAAAAGAGAAGTTGTTGGTCACACTAAAACAGAGCAAAACCTATTCTAAATTATGTATAGCTCTTGAGAACAGAAAATGCAATACTTTAACAAGAAAAATAACTCATAGCAAGAACTCAATAACTCACAACATGAACTCAATAACTCATAACATGAACTCAATCCCATTCATTCATTAGAAATATGTTGGAATAGCTTTGAGAAAAGGATAAGTTAGTGCCATGAGGTTCTTCTAAATAAACAACCACCTACAAGATCACAGAGGAAATCTTATCCATGGCTAGAAATTTGTTGGAACATATTTGGAAAAGATAGTCTGCAACACAGTGAGGAATTCTACTCTAAATTAACCTATGACACTGAAATTGATCCATTATCCAACTTAAATTGTCACTACTAAGCCTTATTCGGAAATTAGAAGTCCTTTGGAATAGTTTTGGGAAAAAGGCTATTTGCACAATTATAAGAGATTGTAGAACAGTCAAGGCCTTGAATTGATATCACTAATTCCTGTCCATATGATGATGTATTGGAAGAGATTAATAACAAGAGTAGTTTATAAATAATGAAAGCCTTGAAATATAATGGAACAAAACTAGCATACAACTGACTAATAAAACTAACAATACAATGGATAAAGCTGAACTAAAATGCAATCATTCAAACTTGAAATACAGTGACCACAACTGTACTAGAATGCCATTATCCTAACTTGAAATACAGTGAACAGAACTTGAGCTGGAGTGCCATTAATCTAACTTGAAATACAGTGAACAAAAACTTAACTAGTGCACCATTAATCTCCGGAGTACTACAACTACACTTATAATGCAACTAATCACTGAAATGTTTCAGCTCTGTCTCATTCGGGGTTAGTGGTATTTTGGAATAATTCATAGAATAGGACTGGCTGTAACATGTGATGTAAATGAGCATAAAAACATAAATTTCAACAAAACGCAGTAAGCTCTGAAACACCACAGCTATGTCTCATCCAGAGTTAGTGATATTTTGGAAGATATTAATAAGAACAAGACTAGCTGTAACAACTGATGTAATTGAGCACAAAAACATAAAGTTCAAAGAAATGCAACTAACTCCTAAAATACTACAGTTATACCTCATTCAATATTAGTGATATTTTGGAATAATTCGTAAGAACAAGACTAAATTGTAGCATCCAATGCAAGTGAATATAAAACACAAAGTTCAGAAAATTGCTTAAACTAGGAATGCAACAAGTCTAAAGTTACTTATCTAAGCAATGTGCACAAAGCTTCTCGGGCAGTAGGGGCCCTCTACCACAGTATTAGCATACAAGTCTCCTCAAGGTTGCCTCATATCTTGCAATAAAGCGGTGCTTCTTTCATTAAAGGAAAAGTATTCCAAAAATAGAGTATTACGGTTTTCTGAGATCTAGCAACAAAACATAAATATAGCTAGTTGTTTCTTGGTCTCCCAAGTCATTCTTATAAGAAAATTACATAACTTCTCTTGAGATAAAATAGGAATAAATTTCTTTCCAAACTAAAATCAAATTAGAACTCTGGTGGTGGTCTCGTACTATGATTAAATACATCTGTACAGTCCTTGTCCTATTAGAAGTCTATCTCCTAGTTTTGGTTTCCCACGTGCATAACCACCTGTATAATTATGCTCAGACTTCGTAGGGAGCAAGGAATGATGTGGATGAAGTCTGGAATTCACCCATATGCGTTTTTCTTTGAGGTGACACCTAGAACCTGTGAAAACATGAAGACAGCTACGGAATCGGCAACTAGCTACACAATGACTGCATTTTGTAGCTAAATCTAATCAAAAAGTACTACAACAACAAAACCATGAAAGTGTATCAAGTTAGTCATTATATACATTCTTAAAGCAACTTTAATTAATCCTATTGATCATTTAAGCCTGTAATTGATAAGGAACAAAGGAAATGAAGTGAAATTTGGTGAAGGGGAAGGACACCTTTAGGGCTCAACATACCCCCACTGCAAAGTTTTTGCATGTCCTCATGCAATCAACCCATATATTCTGAGACTTCTGCTAGGACATCTAGGCTCCATCTTCTACTTTTCTTGAAAATTAATGGTCTCCTAGGCTTCTTAATGACCAACTTGAATCTCAAATTTATAAGTGCCCTGCTAAACTTTTTGTTTTTCTTCTTCAATTTCTCACTAGCCTTGTACAACTTTTCCATTTGCAGAGAGAGAGTTGTATTCATATCACTTCTCAGCTTAACCTGCTCCTTTAAAATGTCATTCTCATTCTTGATATTCCTATTGAGTACTTCTAACTCATATTTGTCTCTTCTTAGTACATCAATTGCAGATTTCGGTGGGCTAGGAATTTTGTCTCTACTTTCTGAGGCTCTCTTCTCTAATGTCTCAATATAATTATAAATTTTTTGTTGAGCTGGGTCTATCTATGGAGTTTCTTCATCAAGATTCTGTTCATATTGGTGCTCAGGTGATCTAGCAGTTGGTGTCTCTTCATCCTCAATGTTTATGATTCTCGTTTGTCTAATCCCTGTTTTCTTCAATATACCTCTAAGTTTGTGGCTTCGTCTTGGTTGAGATGGTCCTTCACCTCTCTCCTTGGCATATCTTCTTATCATCTTCTCCTTTTTAAGTTTTTTCCTAATTTCATTCAATTTCTCAGAAATTATCTCTTCACTGTCCTCTTGTATAGACTTATCAGTTTTAGTTTCAACAGCTTCGGAAAGTTTCCTTCTATTGCTTCTTCTTGTAGGCTTGCCTTCATATGGGAGTTCCCTGGGTTCTTCAAAGTGATTCCTTACTAGAAACTCATCCCAATTGTCTCCCACTTTTCTCAAATGATGTTCAATTAGGATTTTAACTAGGCTGTGGTATTTCTCTGATTTGTGGATAACCCTCCAAGTACTTGGTTCCAACTGGCTCGGTTCTTACTATGAGACCCATAATTTATCTTCTCAACCTTCAATTTACTGCTCTTCTATCCACTGTGAAAATGGCTGTTAAAGAGTTGTTTTTTCCCAAAGGTGTTGTTCTCTGTTTGTGCAGTAAGAATTAGCTGCAGAAGGATGATATGAAGAGATTATAGAGCGAGTGAAATGTGGTGAGGGTGGTGGATACTGATAGTACTGAGAGTAGCTTCCATAGGGATTTTGTGCTCCTTCTGCCCAAGTTTGTGATTGATTTTGAAATTGGAGCTAAGGTTGCTGCCAAGAATTCCAATTTGGTAGGGGTTGATTATACAGTTGATCATGGAATCCTTGTGTTTGAGGTCCTTGCGAAGGTCTCCTAGAGACAAAATTGAGAGATTCTATGGAATTTGTAGGAGTTTCTTCCTGAAAGACAGCTTTAAGACCAGGAAGTGAAGGAAAACTCTTGGTCTCATGTTTTTCTGAACAAATTACACAAGTCTCTACTATTTTTTCATCCAAAGGGCACTCTCTCAAGGCATGCTTCTTTCTACGTTTGGGACAAAAGATTGCTAAGGCATCAGATTCATTTTTCTGCTTTTTTTGTAACTTAAGGGTGTTTATTTTTTCACTAAAACTCCCCAAGATATCAGAATTGAATTCATCAAGCATATGTCCTATTTCTGCCCTACTTACTATCCCAGAAGTAGATTTACTTTCCCTTGCAAGAGCAGGGTCTCTTGGTCCTTTTATAGTTTTAGATTTCCCTCTTGAAAGGTTGATAAATAATTCAGCTATTTCAGGTAATGTGAGCCGAGATATATCCCCTTTTCCCATCACGTTAAGGATATCTAACCACTCATCCCTAATTGTCTTCAACAAGAGAGCTTTCAAGGTGTCTTGGTCTAAGTTTTCCATTTTTTGCCCTTGATGTTATAGTTGAACCTTTCCAAAAAATCTTCCGCATTTTCATCTTCTTTTGTAACATTTTAAACACTTCCTCCTTATGGTCGTACCCAAGACAAAGAATCCAAATACCTCTCAAGAAATGCTTGTTTTAGAACTGTTGATCAAACTCATAAACCACTTCAATGTTGCTCCTTTCAATGTTGAAGGAAATAGTTTAAGTTTTTGAGCATCTTGTAAGTAGTCATAGGTTCTACACAGGACTTCAAATTCAAATAGGAAGGTTTCAGGATCTTCAGTTTTAATTCCATAAAATTTTGGAAGGACAGAGGGTGAAATGTTTTTCATAGTTGTATTGGTTTCTTCATCTACTATAGGAAACCCAAAAGAGCTTCCCATATCTCTTCTACCTCTTCCTCTGCCTCCTTCTCCTTCTACACCTCTAGCTCCTTCTCCTCTACCTCTACCTCTACCCCCTCCAAATAGTGTGTGTTCTCCATTAAAAACTCCTCCTCCCCCTTCTTCTGCCATAGTTGATTCTTCTATGGAAGTTGAAAAGTTTATGTCCCTAGCAGGGGTTCCTGAATCTTCTTCTGAGACAGGTTCAGTGGATGAAGTGGAAGGTCTTTCTAATGGAATATCTGATCTTAAGTCCTCTGGAAGTCTAGGATCAGTAAAGGATGGAATGTAGGTTTGAGTTGGAGGTGTACTAACTCTTGGTCTTGGTGAAACAAGTGGTGTTCTAGGAATCAAGCTTCTGCTTCTTATGAATCTAGCCCTTGAGTTTCTTTCTCTACGCATATCATTGTTTTTGGGAGGTAAGAAACAAGGCTACCTAGTTACACTTCCCCGGCTTAGTGTTCCTAAATTGAGGTCATAAATTGTCAACCAGGGTTAGTAAACTGTTGAAGTGAAGTGCATTATATGTGCCTAGGTATTTGTTTCTCACTACGTTGTGTTTAGTGTTTTTCCAAAGTTTTTGGGTTTTTGTGTTTTTATTCTAAGAAGGAAAAGAACTAAGTTTTGGCAAAGAGAAGTTGTTGGTCACACTAAAACAGAGCAAAACCTATTCTAAATTATGTATGGCTCTTGAGAACAGAAAATGCAATACTTTAACAAGAAAAATAACTCATAGCAAGAACTCAATAACTCACAACATCAACTCAATAACTCATAACATGAACTCAATCCCATTCATTCATTAGAAATATGTTGGAATGTCTTTGAGAAAAGGATAATTTAGTGCCATGAGGTTCTCCTAAGTAAACAACCACCTACAAGATCATAGAGGAAATCTTATCCATGGCTAGAAATTTGTTGGAACATATTTGGAAAAGATAGTCTGCAACACAGTGAGGAATTCTACTCTAAATTAACCTATGACACTGAAATTGATCCATTCTACAACTTAAATTGTCACTACTAAGCCTTATTCGGAAATTAGAAGTCCTTTGGAATAGTTTTGGGAAAAAGGCTATTTGCACAATTATAAGAGATTGCAGAATAGTCAAGGCCTTGAATTGATATCACTAATTCCTGTCCATATGATGATGTATTGGAAGAGATTAATAACAAGAGTAGTTTGCAAATAATGAAGGCCTTGAAATCTAATGGAACAAAACTTGCATACAACTGACTAATAAAAATAACAATACAATGGATAAAGCTGAACTAAAATGCAATCATTCAAACTTGAAATACATTGACCACAACTGTACTAGAATGCCATTATCCTAACTTGAAATACAGTGAACAGAATCTGAGCTAGAGTGCCATTAATCTAACTTGAAATATAGTGAACAGAAACTAAACTAGTGCACCATTAATCTCTGGAGTACTACAACTACACTTATAATGCAACTAATCACTGAAATGTTTCGGCTCTGTCTCATTCGGGGTTAGTGGTATTTTGGAATAGTTCATAGAATAGGGCCGGTTGTAACATGTGATGTAAATGAGCATAAAAACATAAATTTCAAAAAAACACAGTAAGCTCTGAAACACCATAGCTATGTCTCATCCAGAGTTAGTGATATTTTGGAAGAGATTAATAAGAACAAGACTAGCTGTAACAATTGATGTAATTGAGAACAAAAACATAAAGTTCAAAGAAATGCAACTAACTCCTAATACTACAGTTATACCTCATTCAATATTAGTGATATTTTGGAATAATTCGTAAGAACAAGACTAAACTATAGCATCCAATGCAAGTGAATATAAAACACAAAGTTCAGAAAATTGCTTAAACTAGGAATGTAACAAGGCTAAAGTTACTTATCTAAGAAATGTACACAAAGCTTCTCGGGCAGTAGGGGCCCTCTACCACCGGATTAGCATACAAGTCTCCTCAAGGTTGCCTCAGATCTTGCAATAAAGCGATGCTTCTTTCATTAAAGGAAAAGTATTCCAAAAACAGAGTATTACGGTTTTCTGAGATTTAGCAACAAAACATAAATCTAGCTAGCTGTTTCTCGGTCTCCCGAGTCATTCTTATAAGAAAATTACATAACTTCCCTTGATATAAAATAGGAATAAATGTCTTTCCCAACTAAAATCAAATTAGAACTCTGGTGGTGGTCTCGTACTATGATTAAAGACATCTGTACAGTCCTTGTCCTATTAGAAGTCTATCTCCTAGTTTTGGTTTCCCACGTGCATAACCACCTGTAGAATTATGCTCAGAATTCGTAGGGAGCAAGGAATGATGTGGATGAAGTCTGGAATTCACCCATATGCATTTTTATTTGAGGTGACATTTGGAACCTGTGAAAACATGAAGACAGCCGCGGAATCGGAAACTAGCTACAAAATGGCTGCATTCTGTAGCTATATCTAGTCAAAAATTACTACAACAAAAAAACCATGAAAGTGTAGCAATTTATTCATTATATACATTCTTAAAGCAACTTTAATTAATCCTATTGATCATTTAATCCTGTAATTGATAAGCAACAAAGGAAATGAAGTGAAATTTGGTGAAGGGGAAGGACACCTTTGGGGCTCAACAAAAACACGACACAAGGAATTTATTACAGAGTTCGTCCAATTTCGACTACGTCTTCGGGCCCTGCTCAACAGTGGGGAGGCCTTCTTTCATTAAGTGTCATTAAAGAGAAAAAGTACAGGAGAAATTTACTTAAAGACCTTTATACCTCCAAGCTGGATGGTGGCCGAAAAATGGATAGTCTTACTGCTGAAACTAACATCACCACTGAGTTCCTCGCGAAAAATTGTGCAGAAACGACTATCCACACATCCAATTTTTAAAAAATGCCTTTCTACACCTCACAGAATCTTTTCGATACCCCAAGAATCCTTGGGCAAGGTTTCGGCCTCTTTTCGGGCTGAGGGTTCCGCCTCTACACCAAAATCCCGCTTCGTTGGTCCGTTTTCACTCCTCCACCATGCTGGTGAATGATTTACTGAAGGGTTAAATAGGTCATGGTAGGAAAAATTTTCAAATAATGGGTCGTTGGCTCGTTGGTAACCTTCGTCGTTGGAAGCAGGTAGGTCGGGGGTTTGACCCCAAAAATGGTATATCGTATGCTCATTTTTGTTAATGAGTCATTAGATGGGTGGTAAGCGCTCCGTTGGTTGTTGACGGTGATGGTTTTTTTTAACATCGACGGTTTTGGGGTTGGTTGGTGTATGCCACATGGGGTCGCCCATTGGGGGACGGATCCACACTTGTCATACAATAGTTGGGTCGTGGGTGGGGTCTTGGGTTAGACCCGTGGTACCAATCCCCTTTACAACGATTAATTTTTTTTTAATATACATAATATAATCGTTCGGGGGTGGCGGGGGTGGCATTAGCATTGAGTGATTTATGTTGAGAAATAACCAATGCATGAACATAAATATTCAAGAGACACAACATGTAGGCTATGATCCAGGGCCAAAACCTCTCACTCTTTGAGAGGAAAACCCGCATAAATTCTTCTTATAGAGATTCCAATTGACGAATACCAAGACCAAGACCCTTGACCTATTTATCCACTCCAAGACCAAGACACTAGTCCTCCTGATATTCAACCATTTTATTGACTCCTCTTCCATTTCGTCATTACTGAGATCTTATTGAGACTTCCTTTATAGCTAGGCCTCCTCATTGTCATATTCCATGGATCTTGCTTCTCTGGGAGCACTGAGATGTACAACTATGATTGCACCAAGATCTATCATGGTACCAAGACTGTGACATCAACGAACTATGGAGGCACCGAAATACACCAAGATCTTACTGTGATATATCACCTAGAAAATGAGGGAATATCATTGTGGCATCACTGAAAAACTTCTCTTAAGATTTATGCTCTTGTCTGCACTGTACCAAGATATGTGTACCCTTATCCAAACATGTGACAACACCTTCATTGAGATTTTGTGATATGCAGTAGATATGTCGAGAAGGTTAATGTGATTTACCTGAACTGTATTTTTGTTATGCCCATCTGAAAAACTCAAAGATGTATGACCAAATATTCGGTCTTTGTGACATAGGCTGAGGTGCCTATTTGTAGTGGTTATGCCTCCATTAATAAGCTGACATGTCATCTTGAATGGATGTGTCCCATGATGTGAGTCGACATGAAATTATTCCTTCTTCTTGAGGCCGACATAGGAAGAGGAGGATTGTGCTTGCCATTGGATGGATATTTAGACATAGACTTATGAAATATGCTCAAGAAGATCTCTTCATACATGAAATTGACTCTTTGAATTTTAAATTACAAATACTAATGCTCTTAAAGGGAGCCAACTAAAAAAAAATCAATTGCTCATGAAACCCATGAAGCAAGGCTTACTATAATAATTTCATTTCCTTCATTACATCATTTACAAGAGTCACAATTACATGTCATTATGAATACTGAACCTAGTTACACTTTGCAACAAGCCGCACCCTTGAGCCATTGTTCTTGCGACTATGGGTCCCTGTCTGCTACCAGGACATTTGGTGCCTACGACTATGGAAGAGCGCAACCCGATCTGCCTTCTGAGGCCCTAGTTGCACCCATAACACTATGTGCAAGTGACTATGGGTCCCTGGCCGCTACCATAGCACTTTGTGCCTACGGCTATGGGTCCTTGACTGATACCATATCACTTTTTGTCTTCAGATATGGGTCCATGGCTGCTACCATAACACTCTATGACTGCGGCTATGGGTGAGTGCATCACGATTTACCACTGAAGCCCTAGCCACACCCTTGATCATTTGTGTTTGCGACTACGACACCTTGGCCGCAGGAATAAGCCTTTGTGCCTGCGGATATGGCCGAAAAACCTCTATATCAAGCCTGCAACTAAGATCCAGAAAACCTTAGACCAAAGTGAGCCTCTCACCTGTGATTTCAGTCCCTACACGAACTCCTTTCGTCAAACCTTAGCGAGTCAAGAAAAAATATACAAACCAAGACAAATAATACAAATATAAGATAACTTGAGCAATTGTGTGTGAATGAGATTTGAGGTCGCTTCTATTTATAGGATTTCATGAGGGTCTAATTGACTTTAAGGCTTACTTAACCAATTCCACATGTGCTTTAGCTAACCCATTCCATTATACATTAATAAATAAAATAATTCAAAAAAAACTTTTGCTTAAAAAAATAGGGTGATCTTTAGATCGATTTTGGTACTCTCGAAAAGAGGAATCTGTTGAAATTATTATCTTCATCATATGAGCTGTCCAAAGTGGAATTTGACCGCAGTTGAATAATTTTAACACTCCCTCTCAACCAGGGATAATTCCACCTGTCAATATTTGTTCATCAATCAATATTCCATTCTAGTACCTTCAAGCATCATCATTGATCTTCTCTGTCATGTAGTCACCATGATGTGATCCTTCATCATTACATATCATCAATGTACTTCTCGTGCTTATTCATGCTTACCTCTTGGTAGTTTATGCTCGTATGTAGAACATTCTTGGATCTAGAAGAAGAAGAATTTGTCACCAAAGGGAGCTTAGGCTACCAGCCTTAATCCATCAGGATACCATTCAAAATATCTGCCAGCGGGCTACTACCCAGAATATCAGCATCAATCATCATCAGAGAGCATATCATCACAGAGAAAATATCGACCTATAACTGCAATGGGGAGCACATCTCGACCCAAAATCTCATGGGGGAGATATATATCTACAACCCCGTATCGAGCAATAGGATATTCAAACATGCAGGGGAGCCCAAATCGCCCTAGGATTACATCGGAGAGCTCTATCTCAACCTGAAACTGCATAGGGTTATCTCAACCCATCCTATTGCCTATTGATCTTCCCATCGATGATCTTGAATATTTTTTTTTCTAAGTAATACTAATTCTATTAATTCACCAACCAGAGGTTACATTGCTCATCCTCGGAAATGGAAAGATCCATGACGGAGGGAATAGACAAAATACTGCTATCCAAAACTAGACTGCCCCTATAGGGGAAAACAGTCTTAATTATCCAGATAGAACGAGCTGCCCATAGTGGGAAACCAACCTTTAAAATAGTGCAAAAAGAGACCAAAAGAGCTAGCATAGGAAACAACCAGAACCAGCAAACTAAGAAACCCGAAGAGAGAGTGCTATGGAGAACCTTCATGCTTGTCGCTGGAGGGAGGCTCCTCTTCGAGGATGCGGCAGATGTAGCCATAGTCCAGTGAATCAAGCCCAGGGTTAGAGTCTTCAAGTTGCTCGCATGGGGGTTCAAGAAGCCCGAGGCGCTCCGCCGGAGTGTCCTAAGTGGTGTTATCCTGCATAGATGTTGTAATATCCATGACGTCAGTCGAATTGAGGTCTTCTTTCCTCTTCGAGGAGCCCGAGAGACGCAGACCTGGTAGATGCTTCTCTTCGACCAGCTCAGAGTCACTGTCATCGAAATTGGAGCTGGAGGCCGGCTGCATAGGGAGGGCTTTCAGTTTACGGGGGATGAAGGCAGGCTCCGCAGGGATGGTGGACTTGCAGGCTCTCTTCTTACCACGGGAGGAGGAGGGGGGAGCGGAGGGGTCCAAGAGCTGAGCGTGAGGAACGAAGGAGTCGGATGGCTCTGGAGGCATGAAGGCAGAGGGCGACAAGTCTGCCATGTCCCAAGAGACCGGAAGATTTAAGTCCTGGGGGATGGCATGGGGCAGAGGGGGACGTGAAGGGAGGCCCCTTCCCCCAGCTTATCTACATCATTGTCGGTGTCGTCGCGGCATCACGACAAGCTTAGACAGGGCGCGATACTGCGGAGGGGTCACTGTAGAGGCCTGAGCCCAGAAGCTTCTCGCCTGAGCAGGGGAGGGCTGAAGCAAGAAGAATAGAGGGAGAGCGATCAGATCGAGCTGAAGAGCCAGAGAAGGAGCAGGAGAAGTGAACAGCATGGTTCCGGGAGAAGTTTATACCAAACGCATTGAGTACGTCAAAAATAAGGTGGCGCATGGGACTTTAAAGCCTAGCCCATGCGAGAATTGAAGGCACTGTGCATCCCAAGGCTGGGGCACATGGGTGCACCGTGTGGTGATCCACATGGCCGTCCTATGTAGTCTTGCAAGGCTAGGTACCACCCGCATTCGGGGGATGGTTGTCATTGTGCACCAGTTGTGTAAAACCCTGAACGAGAGCTTCATCATTTACTGAGGAAAGAGGGCCAACCCAAATGGGAGAGGAGTGGTTGACCCCTTTGTTCGCCAGGAGATTTGCTACTTTGTTGGGGGAGCATCTAACATGGTGGAAATATATAGCCATGTCAATTCGAATCCATTGCTTGAGCATGTTGATCTTGGTGGCCAGGTGCCAGCTCTTAATGAGATTGGTGGCTGAGGAACCTACCTGGAGTCGCTTTTCCATTTCAATGAGAATCTAAGAATATCCTTCAATGATTAGGGGAAAAAGGTGATGATCCCTCGTGAGGATGAGCCCCTGAAGCATGCCTTCTAGCTCTGCCGAGTTGTTAGTATCCCATCTAAGGGATTTAAAGAAGACTAGATGCACATGGCCTAGGGAAGTTCTAAAAATACCTCCATATCTAGCTTACCCCGGGTTCCCCTTAGAGGCACCATTGAAGTTACGCTTATAGAGGCCTGGAGATGGAGGGGACCAAAGACCAAGAGAGGGTAGCATTTGGTTTGAGGGGGGCTCGGGGATGGGAGAGGAGTGCAGCCATAAGTTCCAACTGACCCAGATTATTTGTTCCCCCTAGAGTGTGGGGAGGTCCACATCTTGCCATCGATGTAGAGCAAGAGTCTCCTGAAGGTTTCCACAGACCATATTCCATAGAGTCTCAGTGGAGGTGCGTTGATCTTTCAAGATTCTGCGGTTGCGCTCCTTCCATATCGTCCAGAGAATATGCCCTGGTAGAATTGTCCAGAGAGCATTGAGAATGGTGCAATGAAAGGGAGTAGAAGGCCAGCTTCGAATGGTGTTGATGATGTTCCCAGGAATTTTGTTCGATCTTCTACAGAGAAGAACCAATTTGTCCCACAGTGCCATGGTGACTTCGCACTTATTGAAGAGGTGCTCAGTAGTTTCCTCCTTGGTTCCACAGTTGGGACATTGGGATGGGCTTATGATGCCTTTCCTGCAGAGGTTGTCTCAAGTGAGTAAGCGGCTCTTATTGAGGATCCTGAGAAAGGTGGAGATTTTGGGCCAATTTTTCAAGTGCCAGAATTTTTCCTAGATGCCATCAGGCTGGTGGGGCAGGAGAATCAAGCTATAGGCTTCCTTGGTGGAGAAGGTTCCAGTCGTGGTGTAGCCCCAACAGATATTTTTTGGCTCTTCAGAGATCCGGACTTGTTGCTTGTTTAGTTATTCTGCAATTTCATTGGTGAGGTTGAGTCTAAAGTGAGACTGAGGATGGTCAGATGCGAGCTACTGATGAAACTGGCCTATGGGGTTGGCTGAATGATTCCAGAAAGTGTTGACACATGGATGTGGCAGTTGCTCCAGGATGCCTTACCAATCTGAGTCAGGAAAAATAGTAGCCAACCTTGGCATTTGCTGCCAAGAATCGTGCCAAAAGTTTGCTGAGTGACCTGACTTGACTTCCCAAAAGCTGTGGTCACGAATTAGAGCTCTATGCTGACTAGCCGCCCTCCAAATGAGGGATCCTACGAGATCATTTTCAAAGCGAATGCGGTTACCCAGCGACCAGTTGCAGGCATATTTGGCTGCCCACATCTGCGACCATGGGCTATTAGGATTAGAGACCCATTGCCACCAAAATTTTTCTCCCATGACTTTTTTACTAAGGTGAGGGTCACGAAGCCCCAATCCACCTACCTTCTTAGGGACGCATACTTCTTGCCAATTCACAAGGGCCCATTTTCTTCTCGCTTTGGTTCCTCCCCAGAGAAAGTTGTGTTGAAGGTTTCAGATTTCCTTGAGGACCCATTTTGGAGCAGCCAGCATGGAGAAGAGATACAGGGGCATAGATTGAAGGACAAATTTTACAAGGATGAGTTGACTAGCGAGATTCAGGGCTCGATGAGTCCAAGATGAGTGCTTGAGGACGGAATCAGTGACAGGAGCACCAAGATATTTGGAGAGCAGAACGGAGATAGGAAAGCCCAGTATTCGAGCAATATTGCATTGGGTGATCAGTGGAGTGTTGAAGAAGAATATCTGGGATTTAGAGTTGTTGACTGAGGGGCTAGCTGCCAGGGAGAAGCAGACCAGGATGGATTTGAGGGTGGAGGCTTCTTGAATGGAGGGGTGGCCAAAGAGCATGTTTTCATCAACGAACTATTGGTGCGAGAAGGGAGGGCGCTGGTGGAGACTAAGTCCTTGAAGAGAGTGATCTTGAATGTGGGCTTTGAGAAGCCTACCTAAGCCTTCAACCATTAGCACAAAGAGAAAAGGGGAGAGAGGGTCCCCTTGCCGTATGCCTCGGGAGGGATAGAAAGGGGGAGAGGGAGCACCATTAAGGAGAATGGAGTAGAGGGGGGAGGAGATGAGGCTAAGAATCCATCTAATCCAAGTTTGACTGAAACCAAAGGCTGTAAGAATTTGCTGGATATAGTTCCAGCTGAGCTTATCGAAGGCCTTTGAGAGATCTATATTAAGCAGCATTCATGGAATCTTATATGTTCGTAAAGAGTGTGCCACCTCGTGCGTGAGAATTATGCCGTCAAGAATATGTCTACCTTCTACATAATCGGTTTGTTTAGGGGAGATGAGGACAGGTAGAAGGGTCTTGAGGCAGTTTGCAATGACTTTGGATACCAGTTTATAGAGGACGTTGTAGAGGGAAATGGGGCGGAATTTGTTGAGGGAGGAGGCTTGATCCTTTTTGGGAATGAGGGTAATGAAGGTGGCATTTAGAGCAGGAAGCATCTAGTGCATAGATCGAGATTCTTCAACCATATCCCAGATCTCTTTCAGTATATCCTACCAAAAGAAGTGAAAGAAGTTAGCCGTGAACCCATCTGGGCCAGGAGCTTTTCCCGCTTTAAGGTGTGCCATGGCCTGATCCACCTCCTGAAGTTGGATAGGTCTGAGCAGCATCTGGTTTTGATCTTCCGTAATCAAGGCAGGGATGTGTCTAGTGATGCGCTCAATGGCTTCCTGGCGATCCAAGGGTGGCTCCGTAAGCGTATCCTTGAAATGATTCAGAAGCTCCTGTTATATTTCTTCATGCGTTTCCAAATTTACTCCTTGGGAATTGCGGAGGATGGAGATGCGGTTAGCCATTCTTATTTGTATGGTAGATCGATGGAAGAAGGATGTGTTCTTCTCTCCTTCTTTAAGCTATCGGATTCTGGATTTTTGTTTCCAGAGCATCTCTTCCTGAAGTTCCTTTTCCTCAATTCGTGATTTGAGATCCTTCTCCTGTGTGTCCAGTGCCTCAATTCGCCCAGAGCTTATGAGATCTTGCTGGAGTTTTTCCATTTGAACCACCAGGTCTCGATGTCCTTGGAAGATATTGCCGAAGGTGCTTTGATTCTAGCGCTTCAGTCTAGTTTTGATGATTTTTAGCTTCTGCTGAATATTGTACATGATGGATCCATTATGAGGGGGCATAGTGTGCCACCAGTGCATCACCATTTCACGGAATCCCGTATGAGGGAGCCAAAATTTCTCAAAGCGAAAGGGTTTGCGCCTTCCCATATTCTGTCTCTCCCACTATAATTGGATGTGCCAATGGTCTGATCCTGCCGCCAGAAGAATGGAGGAGAAGATGCCTCCTCTTCCTTGAATGATGGGATCTGAGACAAGAAAGCGATCAAGGAGAGAAGCAATGAAGTTGGTCCCAATTCTCCGATTATTCCAAGTATGAAGGTCATTAGTAGTTGGAATGTCGATGAGACGGTTTTGGTTGATAAATTTCTTGAAGTGCACAGTATCAGCTTCGAGAATCGGGTGTCCTCCACGCTTTTCTTGTAGACTAGTAATCATGTTAAAATCTCCGCCAAGGATCCAATGGGTTTGGGGGTTCTGAGCGTACAGGGTCGAGAGATCGTCCAGGATTCGAATTTTGCTGGTAGTGGATTGAGGGAAATAAACATTGGTGAGGATGCCTTTGAGGTTAGTGCCAATGAGGTGAAAGGAGGCTTGAATGAAATGACAGGAGGCATGAAAGTGAGAGAGGGTGAGGAGGGCAGGATTCCAAGCAATGGAAATGCCCCCTGAGGCTCCATCTAAATCAACGACTGTGGTATCACAACCCAGCCAAAGACAGGATAGAATTGAATGAAAAGTGGAGCTGGTACATTTGGTTTCCTGCATGAAGAAGATGGTAGGTTTGTTGTGATTGAGACTATTTTTTATCATTCGACACTTTGAGGGACTATTGATCCCTAAAATATTCCAGGATGTGAGCTTCATCATAAACTCGAAGGTTTCAGAGTTTTGAAGAATTTTGTCAACTTGGGGTATCTACCAGATTCCACTAGTTGATCCCCAGCGTGATTAACCTTTGTAAGTCCGTTGGTCTTCCATGCTTCCTTGATTCTCTGATGATGTTGATTGTTTCCCTGGCTATAAGCTCCCCTTTAATTCCAAGATGGACACTTCCCTTTAGCAGTTGCGCCTTCAGAAGCACTTCCTCCAAGATTTTAATCTGTCTAGGTGGAATGGTATGAAAAGCTTTTGAATCACAGGCTTTTTCCAGCCCAGTTAGATCTAGATCCCCAAAGTCAATGGATTCTGGTTCTTCAATCATGTAAGACACTGATTCTGAGTTGGGGCTTTCCTTGGGATTCCTGAGTTGAGCTGGAGGGGATTGGAAGTCAAGATCCATCTCAGCGTTCGGCTTTGGCATGATGCTTTGAGCAAGTTCAGCAAGAGAAATTGTTGAGGCTTTCAGGGTTTCATTGGGCATCGCGGATTTCACCATCGCAATGTCCAAGCCATTGAGGGGGGGCATGGAGCCGAAGGAGGGAATCGAGGAGATAGCGAGGTCAGGGCGGGGCTCCTCATGAACTTGATCCAAATGAAGATCGGCTAAGATTTGAAATATATTGCTGGAAGAGGGGTTTTGCGAGGAAGGGGGGGCTGGGGAGGGTCAGGAGGAATGGGAGTCTTTTTAGAGTGTCTTTTTCTATGAGATACTCGGGTAAAATCATCTGGATCTGAGGCATTGGGAGGGCCTAAAGGGGCTGGGGGGCGATTTTAAGGGCAGTCCCTAAACAAATGGCCATGCATATGAAATTTTCTACAATGAAAAGGAATGTGTTCATAGTCGATGGATTGGATCCATTCAAAGTCTTTGTGCCAGGGACTTACCGAGTCAGGGAGCGTTTTTGCAAGATGCATATAGACACAGATCCGAGCATATGTAGTATATCGGTTGTGTTTGGTTTCTTCAGCAGTTTTGATGAATTTTCCAAGGCAGTTTCTGATCTCCTTGAGGGTGACCTCTTCCCAGTACTCCTGTTGTTAGTATGAATCCTTTGTCGAAGTGTACGAAAAAGGACCACTTTAGCTACGCATAACTAATAGCCCTAACAACAAAAGTGGCTGCCAATATCTTCAGATCTGCGGTTAGTAGAACAAGAAAAGAGCTGCAAACAACCAGATCTATGCATGAAAAGACATTAAGCAGTAAAAACAAAGGTTTTCTCCATATACCAATAGACAAGATAAGAACAATTTTTGAAAGAATTTTTGTATTAATGGGGCACCTGGGAGGAAAACAAGAAGGAGTATCCAATTCCCCTCAGTGGGATGGGTTCTTGGAAGTCCTCAGCACTTCAGATCTAAGATTTCTCTCTCTAGTTGGTGTAGAAAACCCAATGCAAATAATAGAGCTCAATGGGAGCAAATGATGGAGATATGTGACCAAGTGTATAGATCCAGAGTGATCTAATAGGCAACAAAAGGTGAAGAATGGTAGGAAAAACCCTCCTATTTATAACAAAATATTGGGTCATTCTAGATCTTGGTGCATGATTAAAATAATGTTAACCAAATCTAGATCTACCTTTTATGGAATATTTTATTATATTTGTTGGAGGGAAAAGGTATTTGACTTGGGTCAAATCCCTTGATTAGTCAAAAATAAATAAATAAATGATTTATTTATCTTTTTAAGGAAGTGGTTGGAAGATAATCAAATAAATAATTATTTATTTAATTATTTAAGGAAGTGGTCAAAAGATAATAAAATAAATAATGATTTATTTAATTATTTGTGGGTGATTTGGTCATATTTAACAAGGAATATTATCTAAATAAGATTTAAATAATTATTCCTAGAAAATAATAAGATAAATAAAGGTTTATCTAATTAATTTCTTTGTTTTTGGGTTAAACATGACCGGGAATAATAATTAAATTATGGTTTAATTAATTATTCCATGAGGAAAATCAAACAAATATAGGTTTGTTTAATATTTCCTTTTGGGGTTTCCTGTTTTGACCATAAACAACCTAATAAATGTGGTTTATTAAGTTATTTAACATAGTGAAGGCAATTTTACTTAGGGTAAAATTGGTCTTACATGGTGTACTTGGGTCCATCTAATGATAATAGGTTAGATGACCAAAAAATGGTGTAACACCTGCAGAAAGGAGTATAGTCAGATCCAGACTGGTGCCCAATTGAAGTCCTCCTTATCTGGGTTGAAACGTTCCACCCAATCCCTTATGTAGAGCCCTGTTGTGTTTCATCCATAACTCAATTTTTGTCTTCGATGCAGGTGAAAATGATGTTGAAGAAGCCCTTGGGGCCCAACTGTATATCCACCTGCCCTTTTGGCTTCCATTTTTCTTTGATCTAGCCATAGAGGGCCTTCTCAGTTGGCCATAACCTAATAAACTTTCCGATCAACGCATGATCATGCATATATTGGATGCGGCCATTGATGCATTCTATAGGGAAGTGGATCTCTGGTCTTTCCAGCTGAATTGGTATGCAGGTCGAATATTTCACTGCCTGCACGTCCTTAGTCCTGATCCCATCACTAGAATGATGCAGAGATTAAGCGGTTGTTGGATCTACTGTTGGCGTCGTGTGAGAGGGTGGATCAGAGTTGAGCGAAGTGTTGGGGATGTTAGATCCGCGAAGATCCCCAGAGTTGGGGGGGTTACAGCCCCCCCCCCCCCCCCCTTTGGAATCCATCATGCTTGATTCAGGTGGCCATGGCTATGAGGTCGGCGATGTGGAGGAGCCAGAAGTAGTGGCGGCGCCTGCAAAGAGGCGCAAGAGAACCCTAGGGCTCAAGAAACCCCGAGGAGTAACACCATAAAAACCGATGATCTTGAATATTCATGTGGTAGAAAACCTGCATTATAATCGACTTAGGTTGTACACCCCAAGTACACTCTCAACCTGTTGGCTAAACGAGGAGCGATATTCTCGACAAGCCCTGCGTGTGGGTATGATGCCAACTAGGGTATACTCTGCAAATACCAGACATGGGAGAAACATTATCTGACCCTATGAAGATAGGGGAGTAGCATATCTAAACCTATGGGTAACCGATAGGGGTTATACCCTATTGTCCAGAGTTCCCTCAACCCCAGGAGCCCTCTATCTCAATTCCTCATCTTGGGAGCTCAGTTAGGGAGGAATATTTGGCTTAGTGTCCTCAATCAATGTTGCTCTTATCATACTCAAATATGGTATATGCTTGTCTCAATAGCAGTTGTTTCATGTTTATACAGGACATCAAATCAAACATTATGTTAGAACATAAATAATCGTATAAAATCACAAATGGATACCATAATCATCCTCCCTCTCAAGGAGGTGTCAATCACAAGGCTAAGCTTGTCTTGAATCGCTGCATTGTCTCAATGTATGAATAAATCTTAGTCCCAGTATATATATATATATATATATATATATATATATATATATATATATATATATATATATATATATATATATATATATATATATATATATATATATGTATATGGGATTCTCTGTCATCACATTGTATCCATGTCTTATCTAGATCATGCTCAGACAACTCTCTAAGGAGCTTCTACATCTTGTCTCATAGCTAGCCATGCTAGCAATATCGTATCCAACCTTGGTCATGTTATAGACCTTTCATCCAAGATATCATGGCAGATCTCATATTAAGGCATTCATCCAAATGTTCTCATCAATAATAATTCCCAATATCATCAGTACATTCATGTAGCCACATATCATAGGATAAATATGTCAACCTTTAAAAGTAGATTGTTTCATGCAAATATTTCAAAAGATGTTTGGTGCCAACTCTATGTGAATGAAGCAACTCAATTCAGGTTCTATACACATCATATACAGATGGATTTTCAAAACGGAACATCAATGCTTCAATCAAATCTGAGATGCCATGTCAAGTTCAACAACATTTGAACTTTAAATTAGAGTGTCCAAGGATTTACATTTCCATTCCACAAAGACACTTTTCAACAATTTTTCAATATAGGATTCCTTTCCCAAATTTCAGAGATCGATTCATCATGCCATGATACATTATTTCGAGCTTCAAAATCCATCTCCCTCTTACTTAATTTGTCAGAGGATCAACACCTATCAAGGGTAGACCATCAATATGTAAAACCAAAGCCGTAATCAAAATCATGGCCATACCTTGGAACTCATTGTCCTGACTTCATCATATAACTGTCAAATGTGGACAAATCTAAATCGGGGAGCTTGCATCATGCAACGCTCTATGTAAGCATAATTTCTTACCAAGCCAAACATACTCAGCCTTACATAAATCGTTGTTGTATCAACAAAGTCATCTCATTAGAGTTTAGAAGCCAGACTAAAACTATTATCTAAGACATTGATATCATAGTATCAATTCTTTCAACCATGTAACAAGTATAACTCATATCAAGTCTTGACTTCATTTACTGTCAAGCCAACAAGTCTGAAATTTATCATGCCATTACAGGTCATTTATGTCACTAAATGAAAATGCATACACCATGTATGGTCGTGCAAGTTCCATCTTCATACAGAATCACAATTATCAATACTTCAACCATTTTTCTAGGAACAAGGAGGCCCGAATACTCACATAAGTCACTGAAGGTCACTATGCCCACATAGAATTGACATCAGGGAAAATCAGCAACTATCATATTAAATCATTATTCATCAGGTCAAGTCCAAATTTATTATCATAAAGAGATCTATAATCCAAAGACATGTATCAATCATCAATTCAAAACATCATGTCAAAGTTTCAAACACAGATCATCTATATGAATCAACCAAAACATGTCAAAATTTTGTAGCACAAAATTCAAACATAATGACATATTCATATGAATGTCTTGGTCACCAGTGAACACAAGTTTGGTTCAAACATACGAACTTTTCCTGCTAACAAATCTTACTGATATTTGCAACACATCTGCAGAACTGGCATCTTCCAGGTGACCATCTGATTTCATGCTCAATACTTCATTTTCTATGATAAAATATTTAACCCAACAACTTCATAATTCAGTTTACAATGGCAGGACATGTCATAGATCCCTTGATTCAGAGTACAAACAGTTTTCGTGTACAAAACTTCAATTTTTGTGTCTATCAAGCATAGTCACACCTATGGGACTTCCTTTATGCGAGTGAGGATCATACCTCTTCTATAGATCAACAATGTCAGATACCCATAAATCATAATAGAACATATAATTTCATCTTCATTCATGTAATCAACCTATCTTACTAGAGTCATGCAACAACATATATGTTAGATCATAAACACATATCTATCATGATCATCAACATTGTGTCATCAATATTTTTTCAAGGGTTAGACTTGAAAGATCAGGGCAGCAGGAAGATGGGACACCATATCTTATGAATACAATAACAAAACATCAAGTTGGGAATTTAGTTTCACCATATGCCATGACCACAGGTAGTATGAAATCTAGAATATCAATCTCATAGTTATACCTCTATCATCATGGTTACTAATACCATGCTTATCATGATCAATAGGATCAATTTAGGTTATTTAGGTTACAATGAAGTTAATTTTTGGAATTAATTAATGTTTGAATTTGTTAGAATTAATATAATTTTTATTTAAAACATTAGTATTATTTTTTTAATATGTTATTTTTAAAGTCCACGAGGTCTTGGATAGACGGTGATCAGGTGCTCTCTTAAGACTTCTTGATGTGAATTCACTGGTTCAATTCCCCACCCCGATCAGGGTGATATATTGAACATGATAAAGATGTAGTCCTACTAAGCTTACAAAAAATATATATTTTTTTTTAAAAAACTAATAAATATTTTTTGGTGTTATAAATTGTATATTTTTTTATTTGAAATATTTTTGAGATATTTCAAGTTTTTATTTAAAAATATATATTTAATGAAAAATGAACTATGTAATTATTGTGTATCAATTTAGTAAGGACATGAAATAAAATCTATATACATAAAAATAACCTAAAAATTAAATCTTAAACTTATTGTTTCGTATTCACACTTCTCATCCATTTAAATTTACTCATCAAACTAAATTATATATTACATTAATACAATGTATTATCATAATCACTTATTAATATTTTTGCTAAAACTATTTACTAATTCTTCCCACTCATATTAACACTTCACTACGTTATATTTTTATATCAGGATAAACTCCATTTTATTTTAAAAGTTTTTAAATTTAATTCACTCATATCCATTATTTAATCTTTATATCCAAATTTTGTAATTATATAATTATTATTGAAATATTAATCCCATTTTAATCAATATACCACAACCCAACCTATAATATAATATTAAAATATTGTTTAAGAAATATTTAAAAACTTTATTAAAAATAACACACTCTTTTAGTGATACCATTTATAATATGCTTTAGGAAATATTGTTTGTTTATAGAATTTTATTCAATTCACAAGTTTATGTATCCCAAAAATTTATCAATTCGGTTATGATTCATTTTACTTTTACCTTTTTTTAAAGCCTCTTTTACAACTAAGATATCATATGGGTGAGTATGAATATTGTTTGATGCAATTATCACATTGGATACCGCTAAAAATGATCGATGTTTTCCATATCATATTCAATAAATTCCATATTCCATAACGTTGGCATTCCAATTAGCAGATCATAGTTCTACAATCAATCCAACATTATGACATGTGGTAATGTTTTGATATACATAGATTGTCATTATCCGTTATATGCTTAGCCTTTTCATCCTAGCATGTTAGAGCACCACCCAATAATATGATTTGGTTAATAACACATTATTCAATGGTTAATAACATCTCATCTCATCGTATAACCAACAATTTTCTTAGTTCAGTAACTTATCAAAATTTGATGCTGACAAACCACGAGTTAACCATTAAAACTGTAATCTACAATTTTACAATCGTAGATGGATTTTTACCATTAAAATTTTGGTTGGACCAAGGAAAAAATATGGGAAAACTTTGGCATGTTTTCTAATTGATTAGTTTGTTTTAAAAAAATATATGTGTGAAATACGCATATGTTTTTAAAATAATATTTAATATTGTTTTTATAGCTAATCCAAATGAATAAGTTGTCAAACTCTGCAAGGGAAATATATGTATATTTATCTTTTGATGGAAATATAAACATTTTTTCTTTACAGAATATGCACACACATGTTTGAAACTTCACATGCGTTTATTAGATAGTTTATTAAATTTATTTTCTACAAGAAAATTCAAATGAACTATGAGCCTAGATAATTAATGTTACCATAGACTACCATTATTTCCTTTCACGTACTAGTACACATTTTTCAAATGTCTTTCCGATAGCAAGGAATCTCAACTTGTTTTTACATCTTGTTGGAGGCACTCACCTTTCAAGATGGCAAGTGAAAAACACATGAACTTATCATTATTAGCCAGTGTTGGAACACATATTGGTGGCCATGTGAGCCCTAGTCCACCTTCTCTTTCTATGTTTCCCTCGACATTGAAATAATTATGGTGGCAATGCCATAATTTCATTTCATGGATACCAAATTCCATTGGGAGGTTTGTTCAGAAACAAGGGGTCTTAGACTGCATTTTCATCTAAGTTATCGAAGTATATAATTTTTTGAGTCAACAAATGGAATATAAGAGAGATTATCATTATTAGATATGCACTAGAGCTTATCATGGCAACCATGTGGCCAAGTCTACATTATCTTTTTATGATCACCATAGGAATTGACACTCATCATAGTTGTTATGCCATCAAATCCTTCTGAGCTAATGAAAGTCTTTTGGATATGTGTTTAACAACAAGGGTCCCCAACCTACTTTTTCATCTTAGCACAATCACTCACCTTTAGAGATGACAAGTAGAATATACAAGAACTTATCAATATTGGGTAGGCACTAGAATTCAAAATGGCAACCATGTGGCCAAGTGCATGTTCTCTCTCTATGCTCAACTAGGGTGCTAGAAATCATCATGCTCATTGTGTGGCCAAATATATCATCTCTTTCTCTACCTAATGAAAAGATGATTGTTCAAATCCTTGTTTTCATTGACATTTGTCTTAAGAAAATTGGGTAAACGAACCCCTTTTGTGAGTTGGAGTGAGTCGTGTTGCTTCCAAAATTTTCTAATAGAACTTGAAAAGGATGAACACAAAGTGAACTAAGAATCAAATTTAAGCTAATTATGATAAACTTTCATTGATCTACTAGTAAAACAAAACCCAACCAACCAAAAACATTTTACTTTCACCTCTATTTACCCTTCCATTTGTTAGAGATTTTTCATTCAATGACTAACCCCACTCATTTTCTAAGCGGTGGTCCATTTTTCTATTCTATATCAATTATAGGTACATGCACATCCCATAATGGAAATTCTTTGCAACATGTTGGGAAGTACTTAACCATTGTATTTATATATGGTGAATTTCATTAATGTGTTCCATCTTCTATATATGCATGGCCCACATTTATTTAACTAACACCCCATTGTTTATTTAAGTTCACTTCTCTTGGAAGAAATGGTCATATTATAAGCAATGAGAAACTTTTAAAGATATCCTTACAAAGGTAGATAATATTGAGCCATTATATTGCTATTTCTTGGACTTTGTGCCTTCATTTCTTTGTGTTTTGTCTATCATTTGTTTCTTGCTTGTTCTTTTTAATTTGTTTGTTTCTTCACATATTGAAAGGTAAGGTTGCATGCAAGGGTTTTGATTAATTTTTTTGAAGTCCGTCTCACAAAAGTATTAACTTATAGCTTCCAAAACCATATCAATCTCTCTCAAGTGGGTTGGTTGGTTGTTAATACACATATAATTAATGAACAATAACCTTTGACTTGAAACAATCACATCAACACACAAGTTGATTTATGTATCCTCTACCTTACACCACATAAGGAGGTAAAGATGACAATCCAAGTTTTAAAGTAGAGCATTATAAAAGAGAAACTAGACCTTAAAGGTGCAATAAGAAGTACATTTTTAGTAATTCAAACGACTTGACTATAAGAGATTTACAGAAAATTACAACAACGGGAAAAGAAACTACAAAGTAGTGTGCATGCCATGAACAACTTTTAATGACTTCCGAAATGTACTCCAATAACTAAAACTTTTTGAGAAATTCGTTATCACATCATGGTTTTATCTCAAACATGTTCAATGATGAAACTTTCTTACTTAACTTACTACTCTATTTGCAAGGATCATTCATTCAAAACCCTTTTATATTGATCTAAACATATGGGATTTAATATTATAATCATTCATTTGATTATCATGTACTAAAAATTTTCACATGAACTTAAATATTCCACTACAAGAAGATATAAGAGTAAAAAATCTAGATTAAATAATTCAGTAACATCATTCTCACTTTTAAATCTTACACAAATATCTACGACCCTTAAAAAAATTTTTACCACTCATAATATAATTAAAAAATAACATATAAAATTTTTACACTCTTAATATAATTAAAAAATTCATATAAAAGTCACATTAATCATATTGTATTATTTCTCTAAACTTCAAGTTAGAGAATATCTAACACATCATTAAATTTAATGAAACTTCACGTTGTATTGCATAACAACAATAAGATAAAAATAAAAACAAGATAGGTTGCAGAGCAACAAGTCCCTGCCTAAGGGACTGATGTCGGACTGATGTCGAAAGCATGTTCTCATATGCGGTTAGCGCCTGTTCTGGCTGTATGTGGGTTTGTTTAATTGGCATCCCACTTTATGAATGATATTCAAATGTTGTTAACATAAATATGGACAACCTAGATAATAGTGTGGAGGATTTTCATCTGTCCATTTTCCAGGCTTACGTGATTTGAAAATTTGTTACCAAGCACTCTGACTGAGAAGGCTTTTGGGCTTTCTGTAATTTTTGTGTCGTGGGCTTCTTTATCTGAGTGGGTTTTGCTCAATATAGATGTTTTTGCAGTGATTTATAGACGACGCTCAATAAGAGATGCCACTGGATGGAGTGGAAGTGTCTTTTTAACCATAGCTGGGTGGAATCTAAGGGGTCTGAAGTATTCAAAGATTATTACTTTGAGTTTGAGTGTTAATGGTATTAAACAAAGGTGCGTTCCCAATCAGATTTGACATGCCTTATAATTCCGTATTCAACATTAAGCGACATGATAAAGATGTATGTCATCTTGAAATACTCATGCTAGCACCATTGCCATCATACGTTCAAACATTCGCCAAAAGATCTCATGCAATGATGAAAGAAAAAATGCACTAAGAAATGCCCAATAGTAAGCACATAAGTGAAAAAAACCATGGTACTTTCAAGAATAAGATCATATTCAAATTTAGGGAATTATGAAAAATGCAAACAATGTTTAATAAATAAATCAGAGAAAACTATATATATATATATAAAAGTTAAATAATAATAAAAAAAAACATGACACAACTACAACTATTACGCTTAGGCTTTAAATGCATGCAATAAGATTATGCTTACGCTTTGAATGCATGCAATGCACGTGTCTGAGCCACTAGCCATTTGTGTCAAGATATCACCAATGTTTGCACCCAACCTCGTGGTCTCATATCTGAAGGTTAGGCTCTTTGATCTGATTAATCCCTCCGCAGTTTCGAAGGTTCGTCTCGGGCACCCACCAGATCATTGATGACGCCCTTCTAGTCGTTGCCTGTAACGAACTGTACCCACAAGTCCATCCATTCCTCAAAGGGGGTTTCGGCTCTCTTCTGAGGGGCGCTGCCACCAAGGCTGGCCAGAAGAAGACTAGCAAATTCGATGCTTGCCGCGACATGAGCGGAAAGAGGCTCCGCCACGTGAACGCCGAGAAGAAACTGGAGGAGTAGAAGGCAGAGGCACAGGAAATGC
>JAXQQM020092839.1:0-10600 GCA_034641835.2 Pinus albicaulis
AGGAGGCTCCTACATCAATTCTGCAAGCTACAACTTGCAAGGATCTCCAACTCCCATCAATTTTCTACAGGCACCAACCTACAGGAGCCTCCTACCTCATGTGGAAGCACCAACTCCCATCTATTTTCTGCAGGCACCAATCGAACTATAAGATGTGTGGAAGATTGCCTTCAAAGCCAAGGAGAGCCTATTCGAATGGCTATTCATGCCTTTCAGGTTTAAGAATTCTCCTACAACCTTCATGAGGCTAGTGGATGACATCATGCAGCCATTCACCAATTCATTTGTATTAGTGTACTTGGTTGGCATCTTGATATTCATCTGGAGTTTGGAAGAGAACCTCCATCACATCCAACAGTTCCTCCAAACACTGTGGAAAAAAAAAGTAATATTGCAATTTAGAGAAGTGAAATTTTGGCATGACCCAGGGGTTGGAAATGTTGTCATTGATGGAAAAGGAAATGACAAAGGAGGAGAACTTGAAACAAAAACAAGGCAAAGAGAGCATGAGACATGAATCAGAGGTAGTTTTAGAAGGGTCAGTTGATTGGAGATCTGGAGAGGCAGCAGAGGAGCTTCAGGAGCAAGGAGCAGCATCAGTCAAGGAGCAGAGGTATTTGATTTGAGAAACTGGTTTTGAGTGTGGGAACATATTATAGAAGGAACATGTATAAAAAGAGTGTTTAAAAGTTACCTCTTATGCATAGACCATACCAGTAGAGGTCATTAAAGGAGTTATGTAAAATGATTTGTAATTTGTAAGGAGTTTGAATAGCATCCAGACTGGATGGTAGTGACCTTTGTACTGAATATCTAGCCAACCATGAAATTGTAAGTGATTACTTTTGAGATGGATCACCTGTATATATATATATATATATCTGTTTATGGAGAATTTTTTATAAGCTCTATGTGTGACTTCATGTCTTCTTGGTCAAATTACATTGGAATAGTTGAATTCTAAGAGTTAGTATGGATTCTGCATTCTTCGTTGAATTAGTAATTCTATGCAAGGTCTATATTTCTATGTTTAATAGCAAGTGCTTGTAGTCTGTGTAGAGGAGGACTGTAAAATATCCCTCTCGCCCTTGAGAAACTGTGTGTGAAGGGTCATGGAAATGTCCTGCATACAAGAAGGAATTCGGTGTTGTTGAGTAATTGTAACAAGGATGAATGCCAGTGGTCGAACCATAAGCAATTGAATATGTTGGAATTAATATCACAATGACTCGACCTTGGAGTGAGCAATAAAGGTCCGCGTGAGGGCTGTTAAATCCTGTGTGTAAGTGTATTCCCGGAACCCTTGAGCCTACGCTTCACGTAGACAGATTGACATGCATTTATTTTGTAAGAAGGTGAAGTCAGTGGTTGGAGAATCGTGGTGGAGCCACAGAGTCACTTTAACTTTGTCAAAATGTTGGGAGATGGCGCAGATTAATGGAGTTGTACTAGACAGAACTGGATCACTAAAAGACATGAACGAAATCATGAACAAAGCATTAAAATTAGCAATGGAACTGTAATGAAAAACAAAACATTGAAGCGGAGTTTAATTATAATAATACATTGAAGAGTGAGCGGAACCTGGCGTGCCAAAGAGGAGAGGAACCTTCTGGATGAACAGTGAATGCGAGTTAAGGTTGGAAGCTATTTTTATCGCACCACCTTTGCAGCGAAAGTGGTATTGAAAATTTCGGAGAGATTCCATAGAAGGGCCGAAACGTGGCTCCAAAGGTTCCGAGAAAACCACCTCCATTTTGTGCCATCGCGTGTTATTTTTCACGCGTCTTCACCGAGCGATATTCATCTGATCAAATGAGGCGGCGCGACGTAATAACAACCGTCAGATGGAGACGACCGTTAACACTGGGGCCCAGTCCATCACACAACTATTAATATTAACCCTCATGCAAGTTAACCATGTGATTTCCGTTGGATCAGAGGTTGAAAAAGCGATGAATTATCCATTGTTGGATCATGAATGAAGCTAAAAGGTGACAAACAAGTGCGAAATGCTATGGAGCTCGCAGACATTATATAAGCATTCTCCGGGGATTTAAATACAAAACCAAAGGGTTCAATATAACGTTGAAAGTGTCGTATATGTTAACAATGTGAAAAGTGAGAATTTATTGTTGGGTTGTTATATGTAATATAGACCAACAAATAATATGAAGAGTTATATAGTGAACACTGTATATGCGCTGAATGGATTTTAAAGTCATTGAAAAATTTAGATGAGTGTTTTAAATGTAGCTCGAAGACATTATATAAGCATTCTCCGGGGATTTAAATACAAAACCAAAGGGTTCAATATAACGTTGAAAGTGTCGTATATGTTAACAATGTGAAAAGTGAGAATTTATTGTTGGGTTGTTATATGTAATATAGACCAACAAATAATATGAAGAGTTATATAGTGAACACTGTATATGCGTTGAATGGATTTTAAAGTCATTGAAAAATGTAGATGAGTGTTTTAAATGTGAAATATAACATAAGAGTGAGGGTAGCCCAATCATTAAGGAGCTTTTGAAATGAAAATATTATGCCCAGATGTACAATTATTTGGGTTACAACAATGACTTTAACCTCTAATGGAGCAGCTTCAACATTGATTCAAATTGCCAGTGTAGAAATTAAAAAGTATAGAAATTGCACAACAGTTATATTAAAAGACTTTGGAATATTTACACAACTTCAACGAAAGAGGGAGAGACAGCTGCAGAAAAATGTACAGTGATCCAAAAAATCTGAAGGGGGTTGATTTGAAAATATATTATATGGACAGAGAGTGTGTAAGAAGGTAGCCTGAGCACAGAGATTAATAATGAACAAACATTGCCTAGATTTATATTGATTTGAGGATAAACTTGAAAAAACAGTTATATATGTAGCAGGTGCACAAAAGTACAATAAACAGGTGAATAAACACACGGATGAAAATGTGGGCCTAACAGAGGTAAACAAAGAATGTAGGAACTAAAAAAGTCACAGGGAATTTTGTAGGCATGATGAACAGAAGTATGCAGATCAGTTACTTAACAGCAGCAGAAAAGACAAATCTAGTAAAGCCAAAATCCAGAAAAGGAGCTGAGTGAAATTGAAATGTGTAACTGAAAATGTGAATGTAAATGTTGTAATTAATTTCTTATTGTTTGTGATGCATTGGCAAGTCTTCGGAGGAAAACATAATCCCACTGTAATATTGAAATTAACACATATTTTTATATCTTTTTAATGAGCTGGTAAAAGAAATAAGGAGGTAGAAGGCAAAAAGTCAGGACTATTCACTTCAAATTCCCTGATGAATGTAAAGAGTCATGTGATGAACTCTATATATAATATCACATTGATATGCACAAGTAGATTAGAGAGTGAGTGAAGAGAATGCAGAAATGAAGCAGTGAAGCAGAGAAGAAAGAGGAGCTAAGTAGAGAAGAAGGAGGAGCTGAGCAGAGAAGAAGGAGAAGCTGATAGAGAATCTGAAAAGATGCAAAGATGATACAGGGAAAATATGAGAATAGATAAACAACATAGTAGATGGAAAAGAACAGAACTGATATCCAAGGTAAATTAGCAAGTGTTTCTCTTTTGAAAGAGTAAGGAAGTTGGAGCTTCCGTATCAAGTTGTAGCTTGATAAGATGTCATTTGTAGCTGACTGAGGTAGGAGCCTCCTATAGGTTGGTGCCTGCAGAAAATAGATGGGAGTTGGTTCTTCCACATCAAGTTGTAGCTGACTGAGGTAGGAGGCTCCTGTAGGTTGGTGCCTGTAGAAAATTGATGGGAGTTGGAGATCCTTGCAAGTTGTAGCTTGCAGAATTGATGTAGGAGCCTCATGTAGGTTGGTGCCTACAGAAAATCAGTGGTGAGAGGGAGTTGGAGCTTGCCTTTGCATCACAACAATAATAAGATGTGATTTTCTCCCTTTATGGGTTTCCACTTATATCTGGTGTCTATGTGCATGATGTTTATGTGTTGATGTGCTTTATCTCATCTGTTTAACACTTTCTACACTCATATTAAATCTAATGTTACATTATATTAATACTTGCTGCTCACATTCTAAGACTACTCACATATTAAGTTGAACATGAAATGAAGGTGTAAATAAGTAAAAATGAAAAAGTTTTAAAAGTCCATGAATGTGTTAAACTGATTCACCCCCCCCCCCCCTCTCAGTTTAACTAAGGGTTCAAGAATTGGTATTGGAGCTGGTTCCTTTGGTGTAAGCTTAATAGCTTGAAGGAGATCTGGTTGAGTCATGGACTATCAAAATGTACCTGTGGTAAATACAAAAAACTTTCCTGAATGGAGAGATAAGGTTAAAACAGGTTTAATGGCTGATGAACCTGAGGTATGGAAGCTTTTATGTGATGGTTACTGCAAAGACTCACCCATGGTGAAAGAACAAAAGAGGAATGCCAAGGCAAAATGTGTGATATATAACAATCTTCATAACAAGGATCTTGAGTTAATAATGGATTTAACTTTAGCAAAATAAATCTGGGACAGACTGCATTTCATGCATGGAGTAGAAACTGAGGATTGCATTGTCAAGAAGGAGAAGAAAATTAAGAAGAAGAAAAATTCACGTCAAAAGGAAAATGTTCAAACATATGAGGTAACTGCTAGTGTGAATGGTAGTAAGAGCCATGAAGAAATTGCAGCTGAAGAAAAAACCAAACTTGAGATAGCTCTAACTGAAATAGAAAGATTGAAGAATAAAAACAAAGACCTTAAGAGATTGGTACAAATATGTGATGAGAGAGAGTATGAAGATAGGAAAGAAATTATTGGCCTGAAGACACAGCTTGAAGAAGAAAAGAAAGTAGAAGACACTCTTCTGCAACAAATGAGAGAGAAAAGTCTTGAATGTGAAAAATTGGAAGAAGAAGTAGTGAGCCTAAGAAAGAACTTAGAAAAATCCCAAAGAGAACTATTAATGAATACACCTCTAATGAAAAGCACTAGACAATTGGACAAGATGCTAAATGCTCAAAGATCTCCTCTCATAAAGGTAGGCTTAGGATATGTAGGAGAAACTAGTAAGTCCCAGATAGAAGATAATAGGAAAATCATTTTTGTAAAAGATGTAAAGAACAGTGAAACAGCTCAGAAAATTCCTACAGAAGCAGAAGCTAGCAAGAACATGAGTTGCAGAGAAACAAATAGAATCAAGCAGAAACTTGAAAGAACAGAAAATGAGAGGATGAAACAATCAACTGCTAAAGGCTCATATGCTCCTAAGGATGAATTGAACAAATTCGGAAGATGTCGAAGGAGGTTCCTCCCTCCTATGAAAAATAGCACATGTTTCTCTTGTCATAAACCAGGACATAATACAACATATTGTAAGACAAAGCCAATCCAGTCCAACTAGCAAAGGATGCAACAAAAGAGAAGAACCCCTCAAGAAAGCAAATGGAAAGGACAATCTTTCACCAGGTACACAAATCATTTCCATGGCTACTGTTATGCATGCAATAATTTTGGACATAAAATTGTTGAGTGTAAAATGTACTCAAGAAGGGGAACAAATTATTATACATCAGCTCAAATGTACTTTGACAAAATAAGATGTTATGTATGCCTCAAGCTTGCCCACAAAGCAAAGGACTGTAAACTGCCATATATACTAAAGAACTCTAGACAGATGATGGAAACAAAGAAAATCAAACAAAACTATGAATTTAAAAGAAGTGCAGACATTATGAAGAACCCCAATAAAGTATGAAAGGAAAAGAGAAAGGGGGAGCCTATTATATCAATAACATAATGAATCCTCCATAGTCTCAGGGGGAGCTCCTCTAGGAAGCAAAGCAAAAATCCATCCAGTGACAAATATGAAGCAACATCCCAGGGGGAGAGAAGTTCATATATAGACCCCATGAAAGTAGTCTAAGAATAGCTCGATGAAATGAGAACAACTATGAGATCAAGAAAAAAAAGGAAATTCCTCTAAAAGAGAACTATAGAGAAAGAAGATCATCTGAAGTATTAAGTAGCTGATAGATTGATGGAAGAAGAGAAGAGAGAAAGAAGCCATGATGATAGAGGAAACCTTAGCAATGAACATATAAGATAAGAAAACTTTAGCACATTAAAGTGATGATCACAATATGCCCTATATTGCTAGAATTAACAATGTATCACATTAAGAAGGATGAGTAAGAAAAGCACCTATCATCAGTTCATTACATCTTTCAAAAGGTCCACTTGGAGAAATGCAGTTAAGTGAGTAATAAATCTTTGAGTAATCAGCCCATGAAGATTCATAGAAAAGAAATTGAAGATGTCTTCTTGAAAAATTTTATGTTAGAACAATTGAATTGAATATAAAGCAGCAATGATTCTAGAGCAGTTCTAGAAAGGAACATGCAATGGATTTCTTTGGAACAGAAGGACAGAAAAAGAAGAGTGGTAAATAATGCTAAGATCAGATTCAATATATGATGATTTTCGGTGTGAACAGTGGAAAGATCAATAAGAGAATTTATGAAGGATTCATCAATTATGGGTTAATGTGTAAGCTAAATTGAAATCTTTGCATGGTTTATTAAAGTAATATCAATTGGTGTTTAGATACAAACAGCATGCCTATCAACCGAATATAAAGTGTTGTCATAGAGCAGTAGTATGATACAGGTCCTCAGGATCAAAGGACTATGGAAAGAATGCATCAAGGTAAAAATTCCCAGGGTTATCTGCATTCAACATGAAAAGGGTAGTAGCAGTGCTAAAGGATCAGTATCTGATTTACACTTGAAGTAGTATATTGAGCACCAAAGCAATATCTTTTTCTATATATAATTTCATGCCTTCCTGAAGTTGGTACATGTATATCTTCAAGGCCTCTTTTTTAAAGATCAGTTACAAAACTGTGTGAAGTCTGTTTGCTGAGTTTTAAATTAAACATCTTGAATATGTTTTTGTGGAAGTTCATTCTGATAGAATAGTAAAAGTATCTGAAGAATAAAGGACTAGCTATGATTACCATCTAAAGCTCAAAAGTTTTTAAAATCATCTAATTTCTACTTTAGCACAAGGGATTTGCTGGTAATCCACCTTTAAAGAGAGATTGATTATTGACATACATACCCTATTATGTCATAAATAAAACTGCATGGTTAATGAGTGAAATTGACCAATATATTGAAGGGTTTATTTTGAAAATACAATGTTCAAGCAGTAAAAGTCATTTGGCCTCTCATATTGAAAGATATTTCCTAATCTCACAGTAAGTTGTAAACTATGGCTTGATTCATTGTTCACAACAACAACAACAAGAACCTCTCAGTCTTTAAAAGTAATATCCTTGTCAGCATCCTAGCTCATATCATCACCAACAGGCAAGAAAGGTGTACCACATCAATAAAAGATGTATTGGCATCATTATCATAATTGAATAGGTGTGGTACTGCAGATGTGCATTGCAGAAGAAGACATATTCCATCTACAACCTTCCTCAACGGATATTTTTTTTATGAAAATAAGACTAGAGATTGAATTGTATTTGAAGCCTTATCAATATTTTATTTTTGATCCAATCATACATCTCTGATTAGATAAGGCTGGTACAATGTGTTCTATGAAGTGTCATTATCTTCACTTTCAGCTCTATACAAGTGAAAGAAGTCTATGCCTTTGGTTTGTATTAACTTATAGTGTACAGTCAAGTTCAATAATCAAAGTGTTCTCTCAACAACTCTTATACACTAGTTTGGAGTAGCAGGGTACAAAGTCAAAAGAAGAAGGCCTAAACACATCTTAGAAAGAGGAAATGAAGAGATAGAAAGCACACTAGGGAATGTGCAACCATATTCCATTGATGTCAAAGGGGGAGGAAAAGAAAGTAATAGAAAATAGGGTCTTCTAAAAGAAGCCAGACAAAGGAAGACTTGTAGGAAGCATTGAATTATTGTTGGATGGGTTGCCATCAATGCCAAAGGGGCAGACTGTTTGAAATGTTTTCATTGATGGCAAAGGAAATGATAAAGGAGGAGCAGTTGAAACAGCAACAAGGCAAAGAGAGCATGAGACATGAAGCAGAGGTAGTTTTAGAAGGGTCAGTTGATTGGAGATCTGGAGAGGCGGCAGAGGAGCTTCAGGAGCAAGGAGCAGCATCAGTCAAGGAGTTGAGGTATTTGATTTGAGAAAATGGTTATGAGTGTGGGAACATATTATAGAAGGAACACGTATAAAAAGAGTGTTGAAAAGTTACCTCTTATGCATAGACCATACCAGTAGAGGTCATTAAAGGAGTTATGTAAAATGATTTGTAATTTGTAAGGAGTTTGAATAGCATCCAGACTGGAGGGTAGTGGCCTTTGTATTGAATATCTAGCCAACCATGAAATTGTAAGTGATTACTTTTGAGATGGATCACCTGTGTATATATATATATATATATATATATATATATATATATACATATATATATATATATATGTATATATATATGTATATATATATATATATATCTATTTATGGAGAATTTTTTATAAGTTCCATGTGTGACTTAATGTCTTCTTGGTCGAATTACATGGGAATAGTTGAATTCTGAGAGTTTGTATGGATTCTGCGTTCTTGGTTGAATTAGTAATTCTATGCAAGGTCTATATTTCTGTGTTTAATAGCAAGTTCTCGTAGTCTGTGTAGAGGAGGACTGTAAAATATCCCTCTCACCCTTGAGAAACTGTGTGTGAAGGGTCGTGGAAATGCCCTGCATATAAGAAGGAATTCGGTGTTGTTGAGTAATTGTAACAAGGATGAATGCCAGTGCAGAAATTGTAACAAGGATGAATTCCAAAATGAAAATATTCTGCCTAGATGTACAATTATTTGCATTACAACAATGACTTTAACCTCTAATGGAGCACCTTCAACATTGATTCAAATTGCCAGTGCAGAAATTAAAAAGTATTGAAATTGCACAACAGTTATATTAAAAGACTTTGGAATATTTATACAACTGCAATGAAAGAGAGAGAGAGACAGCTGCAGAAAAATGTACAGTGATCCAAAAAATATGAAGGGGTTGATTTGAAAATATATTATATGGACAAAGAGTGTGTAAGTAGGTAGCCCGAGCACAGAGATTAATAATGAACAGACATTGCCTAGATTTATATCGATTTGAGGATAAACTTTGAAAAGCAGTTATATATGCAGCAGGTGCACAAAATCACAGTAAATAGGTGAATAAACACAGGGATGAAAATGTGGGACTAACAGAGGTAAACAAAGAATGTAGGAACTGAAAAAGTCACACGGAATTTTGTAGGTATGATGAACAGAAGTATGTAGATTAGCTACTTAACAGCAGCAGAAAAGACAAATCTAGTAAAGCCAAAATCCAGAAAAGGAGATGAGTGAAATTGAAATGTGTAACTGAAAATGTGAATGTAAATGTTGTAATTAATTTCTTATTGTTTGTGATGCATTGGCAAGTCTCCGAAGGAAAATATAATCCCACTGTAATATTGAAGTTAACACATATTGTTATATCTTTTTAATGAGCCGGTAAAAGAAATAAGGAGGCAGAAGGAAAAAATTTAGGACTATTCACTTCAAATTCCCTGAGGAATGTAAAGAGTCATGTGATGAACTCTATATATAATATAACATTGATATGCACAAGTAGATTAGAGAGTGAGTGAAGAGAATGTAGAAATGAAGCAGTGAAGTGGAGAATAAAGAGGAGCTGAGTAGAGAAGAAGGAGGAGATGAGCATAGAAGAAGGAGAAGCTGATAGAGAATCTGAAAAGATGCAAAGATGATACAGGGCAGATATGAGAATAGATGAACAGCAGAGCAGATGGAACAGAACAAAGATGATATCCAAGGTAAATCGGCAGGTGTTTCTCTTTTGAAATAGTAAGGAAGTTAGAGCTTCCCTATCAAGTTGTAGCTGACTCAGGTAGGAGCCTCCTGTAGGTTGGTGCCTACAGAAAATAGATGGGAGTTTGTGCTTCCACATCAAGTAGTAGCTTGATAAGATGTTAGTTGTAGCTGACTGAGGTAGGAGCCTCCTGTAGGTTGGTGCCTGTAGAAAATTGATGTGAGTTGGAGCCTCCTTGAAAGTTGTAGCTTGCAGAATTGAGGTAGGAGCCTCCTGTAGGTTGGTGCCTACAGAAAATCAGTGGTGAGAGGGAGTTGGAGCTTGCCTTTGCATCACAACAATAATAAGATGTGGTTTTCTTACTTTATGGGTTTCCACTTATATCTGGTGTCTCTGTGCATGGTGTTTATGTGTTGATGTGGTTTATCTCATCTGCTTAACACTTGCTGCACTCATATTAAATCTACTGTTACATTATATTAATACTTTCTGCTCACATTCTAAGACTACTCACATATTAAGTTGAACATGAAATGAAGGTAGAAATAAGTAAAAATGAAAAATTTTTAAAAGTCCATGAATGTGTTAAACTGATTCACCGCCCACTCTCAGTTTAACTAAGGGTTCAACACCAGGTTTAGTATCTAGGATATATTATTGATGAGCAGGGGGTGCATGTTGATCCAACCAAGATCTAAGTCATTCAGGATTGGCTAGTCCCAACCATTCTAACAGAGCTCTGCAACTTTTTGGGT
>JAXQQM020082355.1:0-267081 GCA_034641835.2 Pinus albicaulis
CCCCTTAAAATTTATATTATTAAATTTTAATATTTTCTTTATAAATCCATTCCCCCCCCCCCCCCCCTCTCCGATTATAAAATCGCATTATTATATCAAAATCCAATCCCAAACCACTTCCCCTCCATCCCCCGTTGAAAACCTTATGATAAATATTTCGAAAGTTCATATATATATACCCCCCGCCATTCCCAAAACACTTACCCACCATACATTTTAATATAAAGTTCAAAGGTTTTATTATAAAACCTCGCCGCAATCACAAACCTTCCCTTCCCCTTTCAATCACATCGCAAATATTAACGCCCCCCCCCCCAATACTTCTGAGAAACTCCAGGTGCGATCAATCATGAAATCGCTATCTCATCTTCTGATCGCACTCCTTCCTCCGATCTTCCGATCGCACCCATTCCTTCGATCCCCTGATTGCATCACTCCCTCCGATCCTCCAATCACATCACTCTTCCGATCTCTTGATCCACATCCGACCGTCGATTGCCCCTGCCGATCAGATGGTCCACAGGTAATCGGGCCATCGCATCGGCATTTCCATATGTGCTGCACTTCGCTCCCCTCCGATATTGTGATTTCGATTGACCCCAGGCCCACCATTTAAATAATTCCACCCCATTCAAATAAAAAACCCTTTTTCCCTTTGTAAAATCAATAAAAGGATTAGTAGATTTTTGGCTTCTGTGATCCATCAATAAATTATGAAGAAATCTTTCGGTAATAATCACATTATCATGAACAAAGTCGACGAATTTCGGACCAACTAGTGTGGTTGTCCTGATGATGAACCACATTGGTTGGTTCGAAACGCGTCAAATTTGTTCATGATAATGTGATTATTACCGAAATATTTCTTCAATAAAAGGATTTTCAAATTTTTTTAAAGTACTCCATCACATCGGAACTTTTGCGCGGCGTATTCCAAAACGTCTCACCTCCTGAGCCCCGATTGTGATTACCTCTGTGTATTGAAATGCATTCCACAACATATTTTAAGTTTCGTTATATGTTATATCCCTCCGCCTGTCCATTCCGATTGTAATTAATATGCGGATCCCACCTACTCCCCTTCCCTTTTTCCCATGCAAAATAATTTTTTCCCTTCACGAAAGCATAATTTCATTTTAGTTCAACAGCATATCATAAAAGGTCGGTCTTCTTCAGAGTAATGACAGAAAGAAAAGTGAGAGTCATAGGCCGAGACCCAAATTTGTAACAGTCACATCTGCAGCACGATGTAAAGAAGATCTACGTTACAATGTTTCGCCTTCTCACTGATCAGATGTAACGCAACTCTTCCTTTACGAAGAGATTATTGGCTCTTGGTTTTCCATCTTCAGTTATGATTTCCCCTCTTTCCATCGATCTATATTCCCACAAAATATGTCTATTTATTGAAAATGCTAATCATTTGTAAAAGGGCTAAAAGTCTGAAGTTTGAAAACTCAGAAGTAGGGGAATAGTGTGGCAGTGATCTCTGGGCTCCATTGTACAGTTTGGCAGGGAATTAATAAAGTGATGCAGCTCTGATTTGTAGGATTCATGTGGTATGAGTTTAGCATACGTCTCTCCTTTGTGTTTCATATGTACATTGTTATGTTTCACCATTCATTCATACACATTTCCAGTTGAATGTTTTCAAGTTAGAAAGGTAGAATCCGTTTTATATGCTCTGCTTTGGGGAATCATTCATACTCTGTGTGTTTTCTTCTGCTACAAGGCTGAGCATGGTTTAGTTTTTACCCTGATTTTCCTTTTTCAGCCTGAGCTTCAGATTGGGTGCTAACATCTCTGGTGACCATACTGGGGAAAAAACACTACAAACTTTTTGCATAGAAGATTCATCACCCCAGTAATATCTTTCTTGTAAAGTCTTGATGATGATATTTCATAGTTTTCTAGGCTGATATAAATATTGTATATCAGAAATTTGACCACACTGGCTTCAAGAAGATACACAAGGGCTAATCCTGATCCAAATCCTCCCCCTGTGTTTGAAAATCCAAATCTTATCCCAAGAATAGTGAGAAGACAGGAGGGATCACTAAGTCCTACACCTATTTTTAGGTCCCATACTTGGCCCAGTGAGTGGTTTTTTTTAGAAGAGATTTCTTTTGACGAGAGTTTTGAGCTCTCTTTATTTAGAAACAAGTCTGAAACTGCACTTGAAGATGCGGTTCTAGATCCGGAGTTCCTTGTGGATATTGAAGTTTAGAGAGAAAATTCCTCCATTGATGACTACATTTTGAACTCTCCTTAGTCCATCACTATAACTAACATTACCGAGGTTTCAGAATCATCAGGGCCAACATTCCATCCTCCTGATTCATCATCATTCCCATCAGTCAATTCCCAGTTTTCATCTCCTCCATCAACACCTCCCTCAAATTCCAGTATTGCAAACGCTGTGGTAAATCCTCCCAGAATCATGGCTGCCTGGTATGCACCCCTAGTTTTACCCCAGGTCCTCAATGATATTCCTGTTGACTATCAAAGTAAAATTCCAATCTTTGATGCCACTCAGGGCATTACAGCCTAGCAGCATGTTGATAAGATGAATGACTTTTTTGACTTGCATGAAGTAGAAGAAGAGAATGTAGCTATCAGGTTGTTTGTTCAAAGCTTCGAGGGTGAAGTTAGAAAGTGGTTTAGAGCTTTACAGGCTAGCTCAATTCGTAATTTACAAGAGTTATACACATAGTTATTAGACCGGTGAGAGGTGAAAAGGAATCCACACCAAATTCTGTCTGAATATGAGAATATTAAAAGAAATGTGGGTGAAACTTTGCAAGACTATTGTTTAAGATTCAATGTTGTATACAATTCTATTTCGGCTAACCTCAAACCTCCTGTGGATTTAGCTATGCTGAAGTTTCCGGATGGTTTTGATGTTGATATGGCATATCAACTGTGTGAAAGAGATCTGCCATCACTTGAAGACATGCAGAGGATAGCAGTAAGCGTTGAAGCTAATCTGCTGGCTAGAAGAGCTCAAGCCAGAGCTGAAAGGAAAGTCGTGGTGAAAGAGGAGGCCTCCCCTTCAGAAAAAAAAATGGACACACTGATTCGTACAATGGAAAGGATGGTTGATCGATTAACGATTTCAGACAAACCTGAACCCCAAATAAGAAATCCGAATTTTAGAGGACAACAGCAGCCGCAATTCAGAATTAGACAGAGAGAACAGGGGGCGCAGGACCAAGCGGCACCACAACAGTAGATTAAAACGCCATTACAGCAGAACTACGTGCAAGGGACAGACTCAGATGATGATAACCCTATGTTTGAGGCCAATCACTTTTTCACAGCTAATGGTGTGCCCATTTTCCTCACAGAAGACGAAGAATACACAGTGGCGACTCCATACATTCGAGGGGACGAAAATTTCATCTTGGCAAATGACGTAGTGTTAGAAGAAGAATCTGATGACTACCAGAGAGGGTATATGAACACTCTTTCAGCCAAGCAAAGGCAGTATTCTCTGAGGAACAGAAATGTCACAATCATCCCCATTCAAAAGAGAAAAGAACTCCAAATGAAGAACGAAGCACAAAAGAAAGGAAAGGAGCTCGCCAATCCTACATCTAGCAAAGCAACCACAGCTGAGAATGCAGCAAATGAAAAAAGCCAGCAGAGCATAGCGAAGGAGCAAATAGAGAAGAATGACCCTCCCATTAAAGAGGCAGAAAAAACTCCTTACTTTAATCTATAAAATGAAATTTATAAACTCAAAGTGTCTGTGCCCTTGACCGAGTTGGTGAAGAATAGTGTATATAAAAGTCAGGTGTCTAAAGTCTTGCAAATTGACCCTCTTTCTGATATGGTTAATGTGGAAGATGACCACCCTGAACTTATTTTTTGTCCAGCCACAGGAGAATCTAAAGAAAATGAAGTCCCTCCCTTTTACCTAAGTCTTAGGTTGCACGAGTTTATCTTGCATAACGCCATGTTGGACTCCGGGGCCTCGCATAATTTGATGCCCAAAGCTGTCATGGAAAATCTAGGCCTTGATATTACTAGAAAATACCATGATTTTTATTCTTTTGACTCGATTAGGGTCCATTGTATTGGTCTTATCAAAGACCTGGTAGTGTCTTTAGATCAAATCCCAGTTAAAAATGTCTTGATGGATGTAGTTGTTGCTGATGTCCCACCGAGGTTTGGAATGCTTCTATCTAGGTTTTGCGGTGCAAAACTTAAAGGGACCATACAACTTGACTTCTCTTATGCCACAATCCTTGTATTTGGGCAGTTGAGAAAGTTATACAGGGAAAAGAAAATGAAATATATGATCACTAGCAAAGACAAGCTAGTAAACCATCCCATCAATGCAGTCCACATAGATTTAGAGTCTTTTGTCTTATATTCAGATGGTGATTTAAATGATGAGGGTGTTCAGTCAGTACAAGTGGACGAGATACCTGAGATTTCAGAGAATTTCAGAGAAGTCCTCAAGTAGGAAAAAGAGAAAACATCCAGCACTTCTGAGTCTTCTGCCTGCCAGTAGCAAAAAGACAGTGAACAGCTAGAAATCAGCCAAGGCGAAGAGAAGGAAGAAACTAAATTTTAGTATCTACAAGAAGAAGAAGAAGGCCTATGGGGTATGGAATTTTATGGAGCTGTTGGTAAGGATGGAGCAGGTATTGGAATATGGATTCGGAGCCCTGTTTTCCAGCCTGAAAGAGTCCCTAGTAATGTTAGAGTATGTGCTTATAAGTTGGCTTTTGACTTCTCCAACAATGAAGCAAAGTATGAAGCTCTGATTGCAGGCCTCAAAATCTTGAAGAAGTTGAAGGCGAAAAGGGTTTATCTGTATGGTGACTTTGAGTTAATAATCAAGCAGGTGAAAGGAGAATACCAAGCTAAACATCCAAGACTGAGGGCATACATAAATGCAGTTCTGGACATTTTGAAGACATTCCCAGAGTACACTTTTACAACAATGCCCAGGATGCAGAATCTTATTGCTGATTCTCTTGCCACTATTGCAGGTAACCTGAAGATTCCGATGAACTCCAGCAACAAGTTTGAGATCCATGTCAAACATAGGCCAGCTGTTCCGGACAATTTAAGGTACTGGCAAGTATTTTGGGATGATAATGAGATCAACGCATTTTTGTAGGGTGATGGAAAATTCAAGGACACTCCCATAGAAGGTGAGTATGTGGTTGATGATCAAGAATTGGAAACAAACCAGATGGACATATTGCAGCTGAAAGATAATGTAATTCCTAGAGGTCTCATACCTCTAGAGGAGCTGTTTGATCAGGACGATGTGGAAAAGAAGCCAAGCTTGGTGCCCATGGAGAAAGGAGTTGAAGATGTGAATCTTGGAACACCTGATCAACCCAAGTTCGTGAAATTTTCAAAGGCATTGTCCCCTAAAACGAAGGACAAGTATGTGAATTTGCTTTCTGAATTTTCTGATGTATTTGCATGGGATTATTCATATTTGAAGGTGTATGATAAGAAAATAATCCAGCATAATATTCCTATCAAGTCAGATCAAAAGCCATTCAGATAGAAGCTGAGAAGAATTAATTCAAAGCTGCTTCCATCCATCAAAAAAGAGGTAAACAGATTGTACAAAGATGGTATTATAGTCCCCATTAGATTTTCTGACTGGATTTCAAATTTGGTCCTGGTATGTAAGAAGACTAGAGAAATAAGGTTGTGTATAGATTTTCGAAACTTGAATAAAGCTTCCTTAAAGGATAATTATCCACTTCCGAAAATGGACCATATTCTGCAGAGAGTAGTTGGAGCATCCAGGATGTCACTACTTGATGGCTACTCAGGCTACAACCAAATATTGGTGCATGAGAAGGACCAAGACAAAAATGCCTTCACAACACCCTGGGGAACCTTCCAGTATGCCAAAATGCCATTTGGACTGAAGAATGCAGGAGCTACCTTCCAGCATGCAATGGAAATTTTTTTTGCCAATGAAAAAGATGTTTTTCTGGTCATTTATTTGGATGATTTGACAGTGTTTTCAGGATCAGATGATGAGCATTTGCACCATTTGAGAGTTGTTTTTCAGCAATGCAGAAAGTTTGGAATTTCTCTAAATCCAAAGAAATGTCTCTTTGCCATGGATGAAGGCAAGCTGCTGGGGCATATCATCTCCAAAGATGGTATTTGCATCGATCCAACTAGAGTGGAGGAAATACAGCTCATAAACCTGCCACGAAACAAGAAGGAGATTCAGGCATTCAATGGTAATATGAACTTCTTACGTCGATTTATATCCAATCTGGCTGAACATCTGAGGGAAATGACTAACATGTTGAAGAAGGACAGCGCTGTTAAATGGAGTGAGGAGGCTATCAAATCATTCAATCTGGTAAAGTTTGCTTTGTCCAATGCCCTATTTTTTATCAGTCCCGACTACACTCAAGACTTTATTATTTTTTCATTTGCATCGAAGCATACTATGGCTATTGTTTTAATGCAAAAGAGAGATGAAGTAGAAAAGAAAATTGCCTTCTTCAGTAGGACTATTAGAGACGCTGCTTTGAAGTATAATATTATTTAAAAACATGCATTGGATCTTATCAAAGCATTGAAGGATTTCAGGGTCTATATTTTGCATTCACATACTATAGCTTATGTCCCTAATGCAGCAATGAAGGATGTGTTGATGAAAACTAATCTAGAAGGTCAGAGAGGTAAGTGGATAGTAGCTATGTTGGAGTACGATCTGGATATCAAGCCCACGAAGTTGATCAAAGGCCAAGGCTTGGCGAAATTTATGGCCCAATCAAATCTGCGTGCTTTAGATATAAACCTCATAACAGCAGTGGCAGAAGATGAAGATGAATGTTTGCTGGTTCCAATTTCAGATATTTTTCTGCAGTCCCCGTGGTATTCAGATATTGTCTATGTCCTTCAGCATCTGTCACCTCCTACCGGCATGTCTAAGAGTAAGGGTAGATCTCTGAAGCTAAAATCTGCCAAATACTGCATTTTAGACAGTGCTATGTATTGGAAAGATCCAGGAGGCGTTCTGCTCAATTGTTTGGTTGAAGAAGAGGCGCAGAAGGTAATGCACGATTTTCATAAAGGCGACTATGGTGGTCACTTGTTATGGAAGACTACAGCTAACAAAGTATTGAGAGCAGGATATTATTGGCCCACATTATTTTCTGGTTTATATAAGATAGTGATGAAATGTCATGAATGCCAAATCTTCCAAGGGAAGAAGAAATTGCTTCCACTCCCTTTGAAACCAGTTTCAGTGAACGCACCCTTTCAGTAGTGGGGGCTCGATTTCATAGGAGAAATTCATCCCGCATCCTCAGCACAACACCGATGGATATTGACAGGGAAAAATTACTTTACAAAATGGATCGAGGCCATCCTGTCTAGGAAAGCAACAGACACGGTAATCATCCAATTCCTGGAATCGAATATTTTATCTCGTTTTGGCTGCCCATGCAAAATCGTAACAGACAACGCAACAACGTTCCGATCCAAGAATATGATCGATTTTTGTGACAAATACAACATCGCGCTGGGCCATTCGACCGCGTATTATCCACAATGTAACGGCCTGGCTGAGTCATCTAACAAATCACTGGTAAATATAATCAAGAAGATGCTGGAGGCAAAAAAAATAAATTGGCACCGAAAGCTCATCAACGCACTGTGGGCAGATAGAGTTAGCAGTAAAAGATCAATAGGTATGTCACCATTTGAACTGGTTTATGGTATTGATGTTGTCTTTCCTACATCCCTTACAGTCCCATTTATGAGATTATTGCAAGAAGTTGGCAGCGAGGAGAATGAAAATCAGTGAAGGATCAATCAAATTATCCACCTTTAGCAAACAAGAGAGGAAGTGTCAGAGAACGCTATTTAGTTGCGGGAAAAGATTGAAAATATCTATGAAAGGAAGACAAAAGCAAAAAAGTTTCAGCTGGATGATATAGTGTTGAAGTGGGATGCCAGAAATGAAGACAAAGGGAAGCATGATAAGTTCAAAAATCTGTGGAAAGGACCATACAAGATTTCAGCATACAGAGGACAGAATGCCTTCTTGCTCTCAGAAATGGATGGCCAGGATTGCCCCGGAGGAGCAGTGAATGGTAGGCTTTTGAAGCACTACCATGGTTGAAGAAGACGAATCAAGATCTATATCATCATCATTGTACATACCATGTTACTTTTGATCAAAGTTCAAATACACAGTCATTATAGTTTGGGGCCCGAGGTGAAGGCTATAAAGCCTGGATGATATGTGTATGGTGTGGATTTATTTCAGTTTCCAGTCTTAGTCTTGAAGTCAGTGTCAGTTTGCATCGTGTCAGTTCTCAGCATTTTTTGACTCCATGCCCAATGGATAAGGCTACTTGGTCTATGGCGTTCTTGGCACCTCCAAGGAGCTATCATCCCCATTAGAGCCAATGTTAGTGTCAGTCTAGTCATACTGCCATCAGTGATCAAAACTGCTCTTTTGCATTTCATATTAAGTGTCTCATACCGAATAAATTTCACCATTCTGCTAGATCATGGATTCATTGATGGTAGTAATTTTTCTTTTATCAGTTTTCCCCTCATGAGGTACTTGCTGATTCTCCTCTTTATGGTCTTCAGTCATGAGCCACTTTCACTCTCAAATCATGTCAGTAGGTTATAGGATAGGTCTCATTAGTCCAGGGTCTCACCATCGTCAAGTTAATGAGTGAAATGTCAATAATATCAGCAAGGTCACGAGGAAGCCAAATAAACTCAAAGTCACAGCACCAGGAAGATCAGAGATATCATTTATTTAGTTTGATGCAAGCTTCACCTTAAAACCATGTTTTGAGGTGGAAACATAATACTTTGCCTTTCAGTCACATTTCAGAAGCTGTCATCTCCGACAAGATCATCACCCTGCCTTTCAGAGAAGTTTTTCACAATATGTTTAGTGTCAAATAATTTTCCAAGTAGATCTAGTAGAAAGAGCCCGGAAAGAGCTTTCCAACGGTATACTACACTCTCAAAACTGACTTCCGGATTGAAATTTATGCTTAAGTGAAGTAAAAGTCCCCTATATCCTCAAAAGAAATCCCTTTTCCCATCCTCCCCTTAAACTTTATATTATTAAAGTTTAATATTTTCTTTATAAATCCCCTCCCCTCCCCCCTCTCCGATTATAAAATCGCATTATTATATCAAAATCTGATCCCAAACCATTTCCCCTCCATCCCCTGTTGAAAACCTTATGATAAATATTTCGAAAGTTCATATATATATATATATATACTCCCCGCCATTCCCAAAACACTTACCCACCATACATCGTAATATAAAGTTCAAAGGTTTTATTATAAAACCCTGCCGCAATCTCAAACCTTCCCTTCCCCTTTCAATCGCATCGCAAATATTAACGCGCCCCCCCGATTACTCCAATCGCACGAAAATCCGATGCGATCAATCGCAAGTCCTTCCTCCGATCTTCCGATCACACTCCTTCCTCCGATCTTCCGATCGCACCCCTTCCTCCGATCCCCCGATCGCATCACTCCCTCCGATCCTCCAATCGCATCACTCTTCCGATCTCTCGATCCACATCGGACCGTCGATTTCCCTCGCCGATCCGACGGTCCACAACTAATCGGGCCATCACATCGGCATTTCCATATGTGTTGCACTCCGCTCCCCTTCGATATTGCGATTGCGATTGACCCCGGGCCCACCATTTAAATACTTCTGCCCCATTCAAATAAAAAATCGTTTTTCCCTTTGTAAAAGCAATAAAATTATTTTCAAAGGTTTTTAAAGTACTCCATCGCATCGGAACTTTTGCGCGGTGTATTCCAAAATGTCTCGCCTCCCGAGCCCCGATTGCGATTACCTCTGTGTATTGAAATGAATTCCATGGCATATTGTAAGTTTCGTTATACGTTATATCCCTCCGTCCGTCCATTCCGATTGCGTTTAATATGCAGATCTCGCCTACTCCCCTTCCCTTTTTCCCATGCAAAATAATTGTTTCCCTTCACAAAAGCATAATTTCATTTCAGTTCAACAACATATCATAAAAGGTCAGTCTTCTTCAGAGTAATGACAGAAAGCAAAGTGACAGTTAGAGGCCGAGACTCAAATTTGTAACAGTCACATCTACAGCACGATGTAAAGAAGATCTACGTTACAATGTTTCACCTTCTCACTCACCAGATGTAACGCAGCTCTTCCTTTACGAAGAGATTATTGGCTCTTGGTTTTCCATCTTTAGTTATGATTTCCCCTCTTTCCATCGATCTATATTCCCACAAAATCTGTCTATTTATTGAAAATTCTAATCATTTGTAAAAGGGCTGAAAGTCTGAAGTCTGAAAACTCAGAAGTAGGGGAATAGTGTGGCAGTGAGCTCTAGGCTCCATTGTACAGTTTGGCAAGGAATTAATAAAGCGATGCAGCTCTAATTTGTGGGATTCATGTGGTATGAGTTTTAGCATATGTCTCTCCTTTGTGTTTCATATGTACATTGTTATGTTTCACCATTCATTCATACACATTTCCAGTTGAATGTTTTCAAGTTAGAAAGGTAGAATCCATTTTATATGCTCTTCTTTGGGGAATCATTCATACTCTGTGTGTTTTCTTTTGTTTGAAAAGGATTAATTTATTATTCCCTTTTCATCTTCTCAATAGTCTTTCCACTCCATCTTATTTCAACTTGATTGCTAAATCTCCTGCCTATCTTGCCCCATGAAATACTCAGTGTCTTTGATTTAATTCCTCTGTTCATACTGTCCTTTTTCCCATACATCGCTGAAAATTCAGTCATTTATCAAAACCCCTTTTCCCATTTATATATCTAACCTAAAATAATTTTCATTATTGTGTTATTGAATATCTATTCTATGGAGAGAGCCCTCTCCTGTCCTTGTAGGGCTAGCTACAAGGCTGAGCGTGGTTTAGTTGTTACCCTGATTTACCTTTTTCAGCCTGAGGTTCAGATTGGGTGCTAACACTAAGCGTAGTTGTTCTATTTTTCTTTTTGATTGATTTATTACGAACCAATTTCTCATCCTAGGGACAGAAAAACTACCCTGCTCTAGGTGCTGAGCATAGTTGTTCTTTTTTTCTTCTTTTTTTATTGATTTCTTAGGAATTGATCTCTTGTCTTAGGGAGGGGAATGCTACCCTGCTCTATATCCTAAGCGTTAGTCGTTTTTATTTGCTTTTATTTTTGTTTATTTCTTAGGGCCTAATATCTCGTCTTGGGGAGGGAAATGCTACCCTGCTCCAGATCCCGAGCTTAAGATTTCTTGATTTTCTTTCTTTCTATTTAAACACCCAATCTCTCGTCCTGTGGGGGGAAGTTTCACCCTACTCTAGGTCCTGAGCTTTAAGAATTGCTTAAATTTTTTTTCGTTCCTCTGGTTCTATGAACAAAGATCTAAACAAAAAGGCGAAGGATGAGGTCAAGGCAGAAAGCGTCAACAAAATATGGAACTCAGACATGGAACTTCATGATGTGACAAATATGGGAAATCAAGACTATGTTAAAGACTGGTTTCACTCTATTGTTTGCTCGCAACATCACTCTACACTTCAACAACTCTTGGCACCATCCTTAATAAGGATGTTGGTCTCTCATCCCCGTGTATTTATTAAAATACATTTCTCAAATACTGGTATTTTTTATATACATGTCCATGTCACCCCAACTTTGTGGTTCATGTGCACTCATGGCCACATCATCTTCAGACCCATCATCTACCACCGCTACTTTCGATGAATATGCTTCCCTATTCTTCTTCTTTTCTAGGCAATGGCTGGCAAAATGTCCCATTTCGCCACACTAGAAGCACTTGCTCTTAGAAATATCCTTCTTCTTCTTCGGCTGCTTCTTCGATGCCAAGGCTCAATCTTCCTCCTCTTCCTTATTTACTTTGCTCATCCCAGGGATGTGTTGCTTGTTGGTGAATCTGCGTAGTTCTTCTTGCCACAGGATTTACCATAAGTTGTCCCAATCTGGGAGGTCCGCTCTGCCCAAGATACTTTGGACAAAGGTTTCGTACTCATTCGTGACTGCATTGAGGTCAGTCCTGACTATCACTGCATCATCTACGATTGCACCTGTTGTAGTCAGCTGATCCCTGATTGACTGCAATGTAAAGATGAAATGCTTGATGTCTTCTCCCTTGGTCATCATGAATGAACTCATTTGGGCCTCCAACAACATCTTTCTTTGGACTGATTTTCCCTCATATAGGGAATTCAAGGCCTTCCACATATCATTAGCTGTCCTCTTCTCAGCTATGTGTAGCACAATATGATCCTTGATACTGTCCATTATTAGCTGCTTCTCTATGCTTCTGTAGTAGTTCTGCATCTGTCGGCGTGGCCAGGGTCTACTCTGCATGATCTCTTAGACCATATGCCTCTAGGAAAATCAGGATCCTAGCTTTCTATACTGAAAAATTTGAGAGGCCCTCTAGCCTATCTTGGTCACACAGCCCATGAGGAGCCATTTGCTCAGAATGTATCAGAGCTCCTCTTCTCTATGCTAGAGATCTTGGATCTAGGGTCCTTTTCGAACTGGGAACCCTATGATCCCTCTGACACTTGACTTCCCTCCTTGTAAATCTACCAAATCAACTATGATTAAACTTCTTCTTTGATCCTCTGACCAAACTACAAGTTTCCTTTGGCAAGAAATTATCTGAGAAGATGATCTCTTCCCAAACTTTGTCACTTATGCTAAGGTTAAAAATCTGAAAACTTCATAAGTTTAACCCCACCAGCTCTTCTGAATTTCTGCAACTTTTTTGCAGACTTTTTCTGGATCTAACAGATTCAGATCTAAATCAAACTAGCAAGCTTCAGACCTAACCAACGTTGTTTCTGAGCTTCGTATGCGCAGTAAGTGCATGGGCTTTCTAGGACACAACATTGGAAAATGTCTCCCTTCCCTCTGCATAAATCTCCTCCTAAAAACTACGTTGTCCCTTCAAATCTGCTTCTCTGTTTCTTTTCCAGTTTCTTTCTGTAGCTATATCCTTCAGATTCTACACCTGGTGACCCTTCTAGATCTGCAATTGCTCTGATACCATGTAGAAATTTTTGAATCTTAATTCTTATGCAGAAATTATTTCTGTTAATCTGGTTAAGGTTCTCCTACTTATACAAGTTATCAACTAAATAAATTCATGTTAACATCAAAGAAAAACACATAACAGATCTCTGCCAATACAGATCTAGAATAAGCACATGCACACATAGACAAAGTGAAATAGTTATTTCTGGACAAAATGTCCCCGGAAAAACCTAGTGTGGGAAAACCAGTGTTTGGCTGCTGGAGGGCTCTATTATTAAGAATATTTCTGAATACACAACCCTTGGTTCCAGATCTGGAAAACCCTACATAGAAAACTCTAGATCTGCAGCACCTGGCTGATTTAAGACCAACAATACTGACTGATCCACACCCTCAAACGGTATTTACATAACTCAGCCAGATCTAGGCCTAGAAACCCTAGATCTGCCCCTGAAAGACACTGCGTCAGCCTTTGAAGGCCTCCAAATGCTCAATGTTGTCACTGAAAGGGACTGTGTTACCCTAGACTGGATGACACAGTCACTACACTGCCCCTAAGGGTCTCTGTATAACCCCTGAAGGGTTTCCTGAACATCACGCTATTCTTGCTGCTATTGTTGCTTCTGCCTTCCTTTGCACTATCTTTCCTGATATCTTCTTTGCTTCTTGTGTATTCTAGACCCCAGGATCAAATCATCCCCTTGGTCTAAATTCCCCTCTCTGCAACTGAAACACTTGCGAATTCTCAGCAACCCCGCCCTAGAATCTCAGCTTAGCTTCAGTGCTCTACCTCTATGTGTCTTACAAATGACCCCAAGCCTTTCCTTTATAATTTTCTCATTCACAAATCAACGACCAAGATTAAATCCTTAATGAATGCCTAAGATTAAAAGAAATCTTGATCCGTGTGACTTAAGACAATCTCATCACATGTTTAATTAAATTCACTTTAATTATTTTATTCTCTTAGGTTTTAACTTAGGAAATACATTAAAATAATTAATTAATTTAATATCTCCTAAACCAAATGAAATTTCCAAAATCCATTTCTGGGTTTTGTAGATCAGGTGGAATCTAGTCCTTCCTCAAAATTTGGGACCTAGAGCACAAATGATGCTACCCCAAATACACAAAACCTCAACACTTTTTAATACCATTACAAATGATTAGGTACTGGGAACGACAAAGTTTGAGGAGCATGGTGCTGAATAAGTTTTTTTTATTATGTCTTGAGAGTTTCTCTTGAATCTATTAGCTAAGTTACCATCCTCGACAAGTCATAAGGGTTTGGGCTTAGAGTTGTTATTTAACATAATAGCTTTCTTAGTAGCAGTTCGAGCATTAAAGTCCCCAAGAAAAAGGATATTACCTTCATTCCTTAAGTTTTAGATGTCTTTTTCTAAGGTATTGAAAGGAAAATTATTATCCAGGTTGTTTTTCTTACATGATGTAGAGTTGATAGGGGCGAAATAACACATTGCAAGAAAGATCCTATTGGTTGTAGAATCAGAGATCTGGATCCAAATTTATTGATTGAAGGGGTCAGTTTTATGAAGTCGAATGTGAGAGGAAAAAAAGTTCCTAATATAATAGGCTATACGCCCAAAACCTCTCCTCGAGGATTTCTTATTCCAAGCTGAGAAAAGATTGAATCTTTCAAGGTGAGGGGCCCTAGATTTGTCATGCTCCCAAGTTTCAACTAAAAGAATAAGATCAATATCACTCATGATCCAACTTAACATAGGACCATTACACCATGGAAAACTATAAAAATTACAGAAGAGGATCCAAAGTGATGATATTCCATATTTATCACTCCTGTTTGTGACTCTATCTCTAATAATAGCTTTTCTATTCCCAATGATTGCCCATTTCCCTTATTTTCTTGCCTCCTTGACCTTTTGGAATTCTTTCCTCAGCTCATCTTCATCTTCTGGAATGGGATATTCATTTATGAAGATTCTTGTTCCTTTTAGGCTCGGGGATTTCCTACGTATATGTAATCTATGGTCATTATAACTGACCTTGACACAGATTAGTTTTTGTTTATGCTCAAGTATGTTTCCTACCGTTATTGCTTCTGCGGGATAAGTTGTTTGAATTTAATATTTTGTCTTGAATTGTTGTTTAACTATTTCTAATGTGTCTTCATTTTTTTGTTCTTCTATATTAGAAATTATAAGGTGTAAGGCTCTTTTGTGGTGATCATGGTAGAGTACAATTAGTTTATTAATTTCTTCTTTTATGTGTTTAGTATATAATTTATTTTTTGTGTTATTTAGGGCTGATTTATTATGTAGTTGGTATTTTAGATTTTTAATCTCACTTTTCAAAGTGTCATTTTATTTAACCATTACTTGTTTACTATGTTCGATTTCTTGAATTCTACTTTTCATTCCTTGGAGCTCAGTCTCTAGTGAGATTATTTTAATTTCTAACGATTTGTGGTTGTTGTCAAACATTGTAGTTAATTCTAGTTTAAAATGGTTTTCTCTTTCTTCTCTTTGTATTTTTAAAGATTTAATGTACATATAGACTCTCTAGGGTAATTTTACTTGGTCTCGATTTGCTAGAGAGGGGTTTAGAAATATGAGTGGAAGTACTCATAGTGTAAATAAGAAAAACTTAACAAGAGGAGAGTAATTTGGAATGCATGCACGTGTCATAGTTGTTTGTAGTGGTGTTTGTAATATAGGTTTAATTGAATGTAATGTATATTGTTGTCTCCTTCCTAACCATAAGTTCTAGATATTACCAATTCTTAAACTCTAAGAAAAACCACACTGCTCAGGATCTGTGTATTATCCCAACTTCGATCCACTTCAACAGATTTGATATTGTTCCATCAAAATAAGCTACATGTCCTATTTCAGGAGCCACATCAATCACAGGAGCTCAATTCTGATGTAGGAGCTCACTCATTTTCTTCAATGGTTTAATGATGTTCCTGTAAACACCTTCCAAATTTTTGTAGAGTATATCAGTGGAATTCAACGCAAATAAACAAGACTGTTCGTCAACAGTAAAACCTCGCCATTTCTTGTTGTTAAAAGAGAATATTACAGTCTATTGCTGATAAGTATAAATGGCCAGTCCCGCATAAAATCACAGTTCTTATCACCGTAGAGATCAAATAAAAATAAATTTCTATATCATTGGAATTCAATGCAAATCAATAATCTTGCTCGTCAACAATAAACCCTCGCCCTCGTTTGCTATTAAAATCATGGTTCTTCTCACTCCAAAGATAAAATGACCTAAACTCTCATTTGTAAAGAATTTACACAAATAAAAACTCTGTTTTGCATCCTCATCATGCAGATGGACCAAATTATTTTATTTTCCGATTTACCTTTCCTCCCTCGTTCTTCTGGTTTCAATTGATTTTCCAACCATCATAATTTTTCTGCGAGACGAAAATCAGTCAAGCACCATCTTAGGGCTTTGACCCAGTGATCAACATAAAACACTCGCCCTTGGTTGTTGTTAAAATTGTGGTTCTTCTCACCGCAAAGGTAAAAAAATAAGCACCACAAAGAAACTTAATAGAATAATTTTTTATAAAGAAAGATACTATATATATATATATATATATATATATATATACTCTTAAAATATTTAATATTTATAAAAATAAATCTACAATATTGTTTTGGTTTATAAAATTATTTTAATAAATATATATTGTTTTGGTCACTATAAAGCATCCCCACACAAGAGCAGTTACTAATTTCAAGGTCACAAGCACATCAGGGCAGCCATAACACATTACTGTTATTGTGTAATTATCGATGAGAATATTGTAACAAAGCCACTGTGAAAATAAATACCTTATTGGTCAAACATCAATGATATTACTATAAATTTCCCTAAAAAGTGCAAAAAGAGGCCGATAGGATTTTTAAATTGAAAAATTTGTAATTTAATTTTCATAATCAAGCAAATAGCAATTGAAAGGTTAAATTTGAGTTTTTTTTGTGTATTTGTTTCTTAATTTTATGATATGTAAGTATATCAGAGTTGGTTAACAAAAGCATTATCGAATGTCATTGCAACGACATGTTGAACATTAAATCTTGGACACTCAAAATGCCAATGCCTTCTAAAAATTAACCATAGTAAATTAATTATGTCATATTTTAAAGTAGTCTAAATTTAATAGATGAGCTGATCTTTGTATTGTCATGTTGATGACCCAATTCATTTTGAAGAAGCTGTAAAAGAAGAAAAATGGATTGAAGCAAAGAACGAAGAGATTGGTGCAATAGAAAAGAGTAATACATGGGAATTAGTGGAACTCCCTAAAGGTAAAGAAGTCATTAGAGTGAAATGGGTTTATAAGACTAGAAGCAATGTTGAAGGCAAGATTGAAAGGCACGAAGCAAGACTTGTTGTCAAAGGCTACAAGTAGCAAGAAGGAAGAGATTATGAAGAAACTTTCGCACCGGTTGCAAGGATGGAAACAGTGAGAACAGTGTTGTCCATAGCAGAACAACACAAATGGAAGGTTTACCAAATGGATGTGAAATCTTCATTCCTGAATGGAGTGTTGAAAGAAGAGGTATATGTTGAACAACCTGTAGGCTACGAGATTGAAGGCCAAGAGCACAAAGTATGCAAGTTGAAGAAAGCTCTTTATGGGCTAAAGCAAGCACCAAGAGCATGGTACAACAGGATAGATGCTTACCTGACTAAAAATGGATTTGAGAAATTTGATCAAGAATCCACACTCTACATAAAAGAAAATGATGGTAAGATTCTTATTGTTGTTTTATATATAGATGAATTAATTTTTACTGGCAATGAAGGTTCTCTCATTGCTGATTTTAAAGCAGTCATGAAGAGTGAATTTGAAATGAATGATTTGGGTTTTCTGAGATATTTTCTTGGAATAGAAGTAGAGAAAAATGAAAATGGGATTTTTATTTCCCAAGAAAAATATGTTGAAAAAGTGTTGAAAAGATTCAACATGAAGAACAATAAGGCAGCTATAACTCCAATTGTCATGGGGTTAAAATTGAGCAAATAAGACAACAACAAGGATTTCGATCCTAGTTTGTACAAGTGCATAGTTGGCAGCCTCATGTATTTGACTGCAACTAGGCCAGATATTATGCATGCTGTAAGTTTAATTTCCAGATTTATGGAAAGGCCGAAAGAGACTCATTGGCAGGCAGCGAAGAGGATTCTAAGGTATGTGAATGGAACGAAGTGGTATAGTATTTTATACTCCCCATCTGAAAATTTTAAATTGATTGGTTACACTGACAGTGATTGTGTTGGAAGTGTAGATGACAGGAAGAGCACATCTGGATATGTGTTTCATTTGGGATTGGAAGCCATTTCATGGGCTTCCAAGAAACAACCAATTGTGGCTTTATCAACAACAAAGGCAGAATATGTCGCAGCAACAGCAGAAGCATGTCAAGTAGTATGGATGAGAATAATGCCCAGATATTTATGTCATGAACAGGAAAAATGAACAATAAATTATTGTGATAACAACTTAGTGATAGCTTTATGAAAGAATTTTGTCTTCCATAAGAGAACAAAGCATATTGATGCAAAATTTCATTTTATAAGAGAACTGGTTAATAATGGTGAGATTTTTTGTAGCACTGCAGGACAGAGGAACAATTTGTTAATATCCTCACAAAGCCATTAACGTAAAAGAATTTTAACTATCTCAGGAAATGCCTAGGTATGCAAGAAAGCAACAGTTGTAATTAAGGGGGAGTGTTGGAATATTAATTCCAACTGCCACAGAATAGCAGGATGACAAGTTTAATGTGATGGGAGCTCTTGAAAGACAGCAGCAACGACGTCATAAATTTCTGATGGGATCGAAGGACAACAAAGGCGATGATAATCTTCAGATCTGATCTTCACGCAACCATGTATCCTTATCTGCGACAACCACCAGAATTCAATTCTCTGCCAACCACATTGAATGCAAAACTAGCAAGCTCCACTCCAGGGGGTAGCAAGTATGGGCAGCGAACGAGGAAGATGACCCACCGGAATGAGTGACGTCATCTCCTCTCTGGACCCACCAAAGCAGTTTCGGGGTGATAAGGGAAAGAAGTTTGGCAGAGTTTTATAACCCCACAGAAAGTGGAATGTGAAATGCATAAAGTTTGTTTTAATGTTTTGATTTAATTTACCACATTATGTTTTAATTTTTAACGTTTGGGTTAATTTTATTAACCGCGGTACATTTCGTTTTAACTTTGGTTATATATATTATAAATATGAAATAATATATATATATCTATATATATATATATATATATATATATATATATATATATATATATATATATTGTGTAATGTTTTATATATATGCCGTGAGCGCATTGTAAAAAAGTTGATTGCATTGCAGTGCATTGTGTAATTTGCCCGAAGGCTGAAAAACACAGAGAGCACTGTGTGAGTAGTAGTGAATAGAGAAACAGAGAGACAGAGAAGAAATATTGAAGCGCTGCATGTGTAGCAGCTAGATAATTTGTTTTGTGACTCTAGAACTTCGTTCTGAAGAAATAATTTCACTTTTGTAACCGAGTTTTTCTTTTTAAATGAAATAGCATTGTTATACCTCATCTCTCTGTGTCCGCAATTTTTTTAAATCTCTATGTTGTAGAAAAGGAATTGTTTTTGTTCCCGTGTGTGTTCGGAATTATCCAAAAATTCCAACAAACAACAGCCAAGACTAGGCATCCTTATGCAACCCACACTTAAAGAGGAGGTGGCAGTTTTGACTAAAATTAGAAACAATTTTGGGAAGCCTCTTTGGATTCAATGTTGTAAATACTTTTATTATATATCATATATCTAAACACCAAGCTTTCAATGAGAAAGGATGACAGAATATGGAATATTTACCTTGATATTGAAGTTGTAGATTATGAATTGTTTTCAATCAATTCATAGATAAATAGGTATAACTATTTTTGAAATAAATTTAAATCTTTAATTTTTCATTAATATTAAAAGTATTCTAGAATAATTTATAAAGATATAATTATTAATATAAAAACTCTATTCCAAAATAACATATTACATTAATAAATAAATAATTTTATAACTTAATTTTCTATTTTTTATTTGAATATGATTATGAGCAATAAAACAAAACTGAATAATTAATATCTTTATCGTCATAGTAGTGATTTTTTATCAACCAACTTATATATGGTATATTACATTTACAACTTAATTTGTTCAATTTTGAGAGCATTTCTTTGTTTATCATTCCTTTTTTTTTTTTTTTGTGAACTTGGTAGGACCTTACTATTTTCTATTATTGTAAAAAGTAGATTGCATCATATACAAAGTTGGTGACCTCAACGTGCCATTAGGAAACCAGGTCTGTTGGCCACCTTAACGCATTGAACGTCATCCAAAATTGAAATTGTTTCTTTCTTCGACTTGCTGCAAAGGCCAATTTACTGTTTGGGAGTTTACTGTCTAATACATTAAGTAAGCAGTAATTAAAAACATAAACACTATCGGAAAAATTCATAAAGTAAAAACTAGGAAACTATCCATCTGAAGAGTCAATCGGTGCCGGATCCTTAGTAGTGGATCTAGGCATGTCCACTTGCTGGAGCTGTTGCATTTGCTTCTCTATTCGATCCATTCGAGTTGTCATCTGGTATTGTGTCACCTTGATTTCATTATCCAGTAGGTATACTTTGCATTGCTTTGGCAAGGAAACATTTCATTATCCAATAGGTATGAACCGTTTGATTAAACAATGACAGATGACCTCTTATATTTCCAGGATTAGTAATGAAATCCATTATTTCCGCCTCCGCGTCATTATCCTCCTCATTAGTGTGGCTTTCTTTTTCCCATGCCTGGATTATATTATCATTCCTATATTGATAATATATTGAATATTAGCAATAAAGCTAAATGGTTAGTGTCTTTATGGCCATAGTTGTGACTTTTTATCAACCAACTTGTAATTTTTCATCAACTAACTTATCTTGTATATTTTTCTTACATCGTAATTTGTTGGATTATGGTGTATAGTGTGCTTATATCTAAATTTGTTGGATTTTCAGAGCTTATGTCTGTTTATTATCTAGAATTCATTTTCTGACATAAAATTATAAAATCAAACATTGAATTCAATAAAATTAGTCTAAGAATTTTCTATTCGCAGCACAAATAAAACTTTTAATATGCAAAGTATATTATTAATTAAATAGATTACACACCTTTATACATGAATTAGTCTCAAGATAGGAAATCTATCTTGGACGTACAATAAGTTGGTTGAGGAAATATCTCAACCTCACACCAAATAAGGAAACTAGTTTTAGCTAATCTATAAAATATGCACAGACTCTATACATAGAGAGTCACAACTGGACAAGTAGGAATTATACATTCTAACACACCCCCTTAATGACTACTTGTCTCGATATCACTTCGCAAAATCTAGTTGTGATCATACATAACAAAGAATATGTCGACGTCCATATAAAGGAGCAACCATCCACCGGAATGCATGGGTACCAACCGCTGCAACCACTAGTCTCATAGGATGTCCTTCGTATACATGGTTCTGTCAACCATTATCACTGCATACATGTACCTGTATCTACAGATCCCCCTCCAAAGTGGGTTTTATCGGATGACCCGTAACCATGCTATTCTTTCATCGGGGTTTTATCGGATGACCCGTAACCATGCTCTTTCTTCAGTGGCAAACACTGACACAGAACTGTTTCCAATCTGTTTCACTATTATACGTGGTTTCTAGCTGACCACAAACTGACACTGCAAAATGGTTTCTGGCTGACCATGAACCTGTAGTTACAAAGGGGTTTTGAGATTACCACGAACTTTTACAGGGATACACATGCCTTTATAAGGCTTACATACTCCATCTCTTGGAGTTACCAGGTACATAAAATGACCACTACAAAACCATCCTAGACTTGCTTACAATTTAAAATGTGTAACTCATAATACAACATGTTATGTCTATTCGAAGAAACTCATAAAAAAAAACTCACATCAGGTTTATAACCATGAAGAACCTCAAAAGGAGTTTGAAAAACTAATTGCTTAGTGGGACATCGATTCTTCAGATAAACAGCAGTGTTAATGGCTTCTGCCCAAAAACCATTAGAGATGTTCTTACCAAAATAAAACTTTTTTTTTTATCGAACACCTCTTGTGTGCGATTTTCCTACTTTGACATCAAAGCATGATGGGTTCATTTTTCTTTATTTTATGGTGTAGTTAAGATGAGATAGTGGCATTTCGTGCGCACCTTTTGTAGCAAAGATTTAGCAACCTGAGGTGACTAGCCAATATTGACAGTCATTTTCTTGCATCAAGGCTACCTCCAAACTCTCAGATCAGCTATACGAATTGAATTTGTGATCTAAAAGTGAGAGTAGACAGTCCTGCCTCAATTATCATGCTAAGATCAACCACTCCAAATTACAGAGTGACTAAAACAAAGTCTCTCATTATATATATTTCCATCTTTTGAATGGAAGCTTTAACCATGAAACTTACATATTTATACTGCTACTAATATGGGTGTAGAAACTGAAGCTATGTGTTAGAAATATGAAATAGAATCACTTGTAGAATTAATTACAACTCACTAACAATAAGTGAAATTCAGCATTTTCATAGCCAGAAACAAAACCACTCCCTCATTTCTTGCGTATAGAAGTGGGCAATAGGATTAAGCAAATTTTAGGAGTGTCATGCTTTACAACGTCATGAAATAGTGTGAGCACAGATAAGTGGAACGTAGTAGTCTTCGGAATGTCTTATCCCATTGGTTTTCTCAACCTGTAAAAGATTGAGCCATGAAAACTTCGTCCATTCCAAAATTATCTTCACATTTTCCACCATTCTTAGGAAATTTGGATTTCTTAAATAATTTCGTGCACTACACAAACTTCTTTTTAAAAAGATTTCATTCGTGCACTCCACTCCAAGTGTTTTTTAATCTGCGGTCGCCCATTTTTTTATTACGTCAAACACACAGTAATGTTAGATGAACGGTAGATACTTGTACTCAAAATATAAGAATATCAATGTAATCAACCACAAAGTTGTTATATGAGCTGTATAAATTGTCTTATACTCAAAATCTAATAATCAACGACACAATTGTGAGCCCAGTATTTGTCACAGATACATGAGTTGTATATGTTCTTATATATACTTGGTAAAATAAAATTAAGCAATCACACAGTTGTAAGTCACAATACTTCTTATTATATATACTGTGGTCAGCTATATCATGAATGTGGTCATTATATAGCTACATATAAACTTAAAAATTATATGGGAAAAAATTAAAATTTTAAATTATAAATTTATATTTTCTTTTGATAATATTATATAAAATTATATTTAAATTAATTAGTTCAAAACATTTTAATATCATTCCTTAAATTAAGTCTGGACTAATTTCAAATTCAAAACTCAAATAATTTAAGCTAAGATTGTTGTTAACTCTTACTTAAATTAATTATTTTATACATGGTTTAAAATGTTATTTTTTTCATGGTGAAAAACCCAAATGATTTAGTTAATAACATATAAATATTTTTAGAATACTTTATTAATTTCTATTAAATTTAATTGTGGAGTATATTTTATTATTTTTATTTAAATTAATTATTTTATATTAATATTTTTTAATAATTTATTATTATTATTATTATATATATATAATAATTATATAAATAAAAAAATTAATAATGATAATGATGATTAACGTCCACTAAAATTGATGTGGTCTATCAGACGTCAAGAAAATAAGAGTCTAATTGTAATTCTTCAAAATCGTGTTTATGTGATCAAAGAGAAGGGAAAGAAGTGCTCCAATATCGTTATCGTTGCACTAGTTTAATAAGTTAAGAAGATTGGAGGTGTGGTTGATAATAGGGAATTGAGAGCGGATGTGGGCAAAAGTCAAGCAGTCTAAAAGGAAGTGTTTTTCATCTTCCACCTTCTTAGTATTACCAATCTGACAGATTCTATCATCCTAGAGAATCTTGGGGGTAGACCACTACCCGGTCTCACTCCGAAGCTCATTAGAATTAGTTTCTATCTTGGTGATGTTCATTTTCTTCTTAGCATTGGCCAACATAGAGAGATAATTTTGGTTATCAAGGGTGGGTTTGATCACCTCCTTATAGTATCTTAGCTTGCTTTTACCCTCCAGCTTCTTATCATCCAACATCTTGGCCTTAAAATTGGAGGTAATAGTATCTTTGATATTATCCTCGCTTCCCATGATGATCTCTCTCTTAGTCCCCCAAAGGTTGAGCCAAGAATAGGCATCCTTATGCCACCCGCGCTTGAGGCGTAGGTGGGGGTTTTGACTAAAGCTAGAAGCAATTTTTGGGAGCCTCTTAGATTCCATGTTGTAAAGCTTCTTCTTATACACCATATATCTAAAAATATTCATACTTTCAATGGGGGACAAACCAACTTCGATCAATAGGATAGGATAGGGAGTATTTCCCTTGATATTGAGGTTATAGGTTATGAATTTCTTTTGGATCATATCAATATTTCTCCATGACTCTCCAGATATACTGCAACCCCAAACTTCACATCCGTATAAGACAATAGGGGTGACAAGATTCTCAAAGAGGAGCCTATTTTTATTCTATATGTAAATATCAACCACCTTAAAATTGTTTTCAAGCTCATAATAAGCTTTCCAGCCTCCAATAATTCTTTTCTCGATGTTATAATTCCAGTTGAATTGATGAGGAAAGTCAATACCCAAATATTTATAAGAAGAAACTTGCTCTAGACAATGGTTATCATAGATGAAACTACCATGGGTGATCCTATTGGATTTAATGATCATGTCTTTAGTCTTGTCGGTATTAAATTTATCACCCAAATTGGAGTAGTAGACATGAAGAATCTTAAGATTCTTGTCTAGGTCATCATGGATTGTTGCAAGAAGAACAATATCATCAGTGTAAAGGAGAAGAGTAATGGTTATGCTAGCGAGCTCAATGCCCTTACAAGCTGCAGTTTCCAGACACTCCTCTAGCTTATCGATGTAAATACTGAAAATGGTAGGGGATAGGGGACAACCTTTCTTAACCCCAATATTGCATTTAATATCTTTAAACCACCCTTCATTGGTATTAAGCTTGGCAATGATGGTCTTGTAGAGGCAGATCACAATAATCCTCAGATCAGGTGGAACCATGATGTCTTCAAGTCTTTCCCAGAGCTTATCTCGATGGACAATTTCGAAAGCTTTTCTAAAGTCCACAAAAAAACAGAAGAGTTTGGTTTTGTTATTGTGACATTCCTTAACAATGATCCTGAGAGTGACAAGGTGGTCGATAGTCAAGTGATGTATCCTAAAACTAGCTTTTCATTTAGCCCTTTTACCCTGGTTCTCAAGCCAAAGTTTAAGCTTCTTTTCTAAAATGAGCCCATCAAGCTTGGTTAAGATGTGGCTAATCATAATGATCCTATAGTTAGAGGGAACATTGTTGTCCCAATTTTTAAATATAGGAACAATAATGCTTTGCACCCAAAGCTTAGAGAATCCATTCTTTATAGCCAAATTGAGAAGCTTGTGGAGTCAAGGAATGAGGATAGTTATTCCCATTTCAAAGATCTCAGCTTGGTATCCTTCAAAATCTTTATCTTTCCCATTAGTGAGCTTATTAAGCCCAGACTCAATGTGATCCAGAGAAAATATATCCTCTTTAATAGGAGTGTTTAAGATGGTGCCCATGGTATTTAGAGAGTTATATATCTTCTTAAAATAGTTATCCCAATTTTCTAAGGGGATAAAATGATTATCTTTAGTTTTACGAACAAACACATTCTGCCAAAATTTTTTGGGCACAACTTTAGAGAGGTGGAGAAGATTCTTGTGTCTCTTATTAATATATGACCTCTTCTTCCTCTTGATGAGATATGTGTATATACTTATATTATGGAGCTTAATGATTTCATTAAGGGCATCTATGATCTCTTTCTTGGAATTTTAATAGTCTTTTTCATACCAAGGATTGGAATTTCTATTATTTTGCTTATATGATGTCTCATTAGAGAAATTGTTGATGGTAGTGGAAAGGGTAGTAGTAAAATGGTGATAGATTTGATCAATGTTGTTATTATAAGTGAGGGAGCCTAAATCCGTTTCTAAGTCCCTTACGAAAAGGTCGACATTACTTCTATGGAAGTGAATGTGTCTTTTTCTTTCACTAATCTCCTGCGTGTGGGTGGTATGCATAACAAGATTGAGGGATAAAGGCAAAGGTTTGTGGTTAGAGTTAGGCTGGTACCCATTAAGTAGCTCAAATTTTGTAATACGGTTAAGGACATGGGTGTCAGAAATCGCATTAGAGGAAATGTTAGCCTAAAAATGCTGATGAAAATTCCATGTAATTTCCATTTCATAATGTGTAAACCAATCAAAATGCTTTAAATTTAAAAAGAGGTACATGTAAATATTTTGGAGGGAAAAGAAAAACTGCTTTTTTTAATTGTATTTTTGGCTTATCTTCTTATTTTTTTAATCAAATTTCAAGTTTAAACACTCATTAGATGAAGATTTAAATTCCACATCCAACGGGTACTAATTATGCATACTTTTGAGAAGACCCACCTTGATAGAAATTGTAGATACATTAAAAAAGCGTGTTTTGACAAGTTTTTTAATGTATCTACAATTTTTATCAATGTGGGTCCTCTCAAAAGTATGCATAATGGTTACTCGTTGGATGTGGAACTTAATTCTGCATCTAATGAGTGTATAAACTTGAAATTTGAGTAAAACTATTAGGAGATAAGCCGAAAATACAATTTAAAAAAATAGTTTCTTGTTTTCCCTCCAAAATCATAAGTCTTATTTTATTATTTTAACTATTGTTTTATTATTTTTCCTTAAGAGGCAAATTTTAGGCTAAAGTTTCCTCTAATGCATAATCCACAACGTTTCTACCTAGCCCATGGAAACAGACCATTCGACTAGAGAGAGACCACTTTGTAATACCATTACAAATGATTAGGTCGTGCGAACCACAAAGTTTGAGGAGCATGGTGCCAAATAAGTTTTTGATTATATCTTGAGAGTTTCTCTTGATTCTATTAGCTAAGTTACCATCCTAAACAAAGCCACAAGGGGTCGGGGTTAGAGTTGTTACTTAACATAATAGCTTTCTTAGTAGCAGTTCGAGCATTAAAGTCCCCAAGAAAAAGGATATTACCTTCATTCCTTAAGTTTTAGTTTTCTTTTCTAAGGTATTGAAATGACAATTCTTATCCAGGTTGTTATTCTTACATGATGTAGAGTTGATAGGGGCAAAATAACACATTGCAAGAAAGATCCTATTGGTTGTAGAATCAGATATCTCGATCCAAATTTATTGATTGAAGGGGTCCATTTTATGAATTCAAATGTGAGAGCAAACAATGTTCCTAATATAATAGGATATACCCAAAAAACATCTCCTCGAGGATTTCTTATTCCAAGTTGAGCAAAGTTTGAATCTGTCAAGGTGAGGTACCCTAGATTCGTCATGCTCCCAAGTTTCAACTAAAAGAATAAGATCAATATCACTCATGATCCAACTTAACATAGGACCACTACACCATGGAAAAACACAAAAATTACAGTAGAGGATTCAGAATTGTGATATTCCCTATTTATCACTCTTGTTTGTGACTCTATCTCTAATAATAGCTTTTCTATTCCCAATGATTGTGCATTTCCCTTATTTTCTTGCCTCCTTGACCTTTTGGACTTCTTTCCTAAGCTCATCTTGGTCTTCTGGAATGAGATATTCATTTATGAAGATTCTTTTTCCTTTTAGGCTCGGGGATTTCCTAAGTATATCTAATCTATGGTGATTACAACTGACCTTGACACATATTAGTTTGTGTTTATGCTCAAGTATCTTTCCTACCCTTATTGCTTATGTGAGATAAGTTGTTTGAATTTAATATTTTGTCTTGAATTGTTGTTTAACGATTTCTAATGTGTCTTCCTTTTTTTGTTCTTCTATACTAGAAATTATAAGGTGTAAGGCTCTTTTGTGGCGCTCATGGTAGAGTACAAATATTTTATTAATTTCTTCTTTTATGTGTTTAATATATAATTTATTTTTTGTGTTATTTAGGGCTGATTTATTATTTAGTTAGTATTTTAGTTTTTTAATTTCATTTTTCAAAGTGTCATTTTCTTTAACCATTACTTGTTTACTATGTTCAATTTCTTGAATTCTACTTTTCATTCCTTGGAGCTCACTCTCTAGTGAGATTATTTTATTTTCTAACGATTTGTGGTTGTTGTCAAGAATTGTAGTTAATTCTAGTTTTAAATGGTTTTCTCTTTCTTCTCTTCATCTTTATAAAGATTTAATGTACATATAGACTCTCTAGGGTAATTTTACTTGGTCTCGCTTTGCTAAAAGGGGGTTTAGAAATATGAGGGAAGTACTCATAGTGTAAATAAGCAAAACTTAACAAGAGGAGAGTAATTTGGAATGCATGCACCTATCATAGTTGTCTCTAGTTGTGTTTGTAATGCAGGTTTAATTGGATGTAATGTATGTTTTTGTCTCCTTCCTAACCATAAGTTCTAGATATTACCAATTCTTAAACTCTAAGAAAAAACCACACTGCTCAGGATCCGTGTATTATCCCAACTTCGATCCACTTCAACATATTTGATCTTGTTCCATCAAAATAAGCTACATGTCCTATTTCAGGAGCCACATCAATCACAGGAGCTCAGGTATGATGGAGGAGCCCACACGTTTGCTTCAACGATTTAATGATGTTCCTGTAAACACCTTAAATTTTTGTAGAGTATATCAGTGGAATTCAACGCAAATAAACACGCCCACTCGTCAACAATAAATCCTTGCCATTTCTTGTTGTTAAAAGAGAAGATTACAGTCTATTGCTGCTAAGTCTAAATGGTCGATCCCACATAAAATCACGGTCCTTCTCACCGTAGAGATCAAATAAAAATAAATTTGTATATCAGTGGAATTCAATGCAAATCAAAATCTTGCTCATCAACAATAAACCCTCGCCCTCGCTTGTTATTAAAATCGTGGTTATTCTCACTCCAAAGATCAAATGACCTAAAATCTCAGTTGTACAGAATTTACACAAATAAAAATTCTCTTTCGCATCCTCATCATGCATATGGAACAAATTATTTTATTTTCTGATTTACGTTTCCTCCCTCGTTCTTCTAGTTTCAATTAATTTTCCAACCAGTAAAATTTTTCTGCGGGACGAAAATCAGTCAAGCACCATCTTAGGCCTTTGACCCAGTCGTCAACAAAAAATACTCGCACTCGGTTGTTGTTAAAATTGTGGTTCTTCTCACCTATAGATCAAACAATAAACACCGCGAAGAAACTTAATAGAATAACTTTTTATAAAAAAATATAATATAATATATATATATATATATATATATATATATATATATACTCTTAAAGTATTTAATATTTATAAAAATAAATGTACAATATTGTTTTGGTTTATAAAATTATTTTAATAAATATATATTGTTTTGGTCACTATAAAGCATCCCTACACAAGAGCGGTTACTAATTTCAAGGTCACGAGCACATCAGGGCAGCCACAACACATTAGTGTTGTTGTGTAATTAGCGATGAGAATATTGTAACAAAGCCACTATGAAAAAAAATACCTTATTGGTCAACCATCACTGATACTACTAGAAATTGCCCTAAAAGTGCAAAAAGAGGCCGATAGGATTTTTAAATTGAAAAAATTGTAATTTAAGTTTCATAATCAAGCAAATAGCAATTGAAAGGTTAAATTTGAGTTTTTTTTGTGTATTGTTTTAAGTTTATAATATGTAAGTATATCAGAGTTAGTTAAAAAAAGCATTATCAAATGTCATTACAACAACATGTTGAACATTAAATCTTGGACACTTAAAATGCCAATGCCTTCTAAAAATCAACCATAGTAAATTAATTATGTCATATTTTAAAGTAGTCTAACTTTAATAGATGAGATGATATTTTTTGGGCATTTTTTCTAGTTTATTTTGCTAGAAAGTATGTATTATTTTAAAATTCAGATATCCATTTATGCATGCAAAATCATTTATAAAAAAGAAAAGAAATTAGAATGTGGTTAAATATTGTCTTGCTAGATTATAGCCAAAAACAACTATTTTATCTATTAGTTAGACTAAAACTATTTTAATAACACATTGAGTAGTTCTAATGGTTAAGAACATAGAGAAATACATTCCATTCATATAGATTTTCTACATTCAATTGTAAATAGTGTTTTTCCATTCAATTGTAAATGATGGAGAGTTCGTTCATGTAATGGGAAGATTTGACATTTTTCAAATATTTATGGAAGGTTTGGCATCTTTGCATAGTTATATGAATTTTGACATCTTTTCATATTCATCCAAATTTTTATTTTCAACCTAAAGCAGTTATTTCCTTCACAATTTTAAGACTCCATCGCATTTAATCTCTTGACAAACTACAACGACGCAAGTTGACTTTACAATAAGTCTAAAGACACTTCGAAATGAGGTAAAATAAAATACAATTTCGAAGCTTCCCCTTCTAGATGTTTTTTAAGTTGATTCTTCCATTTAATGTTGATCATGATTTCAAATTCCTACTAGTAAGGCTTCATCTCTTATCCCATGGAGCTTATCCCCTTTCAAAGTGGATCTATTCCTATTATGGTGGATCTAAAACTTCCTCATTTTTCCTATAAAATAAATACTTTCTATAGTGTCTCGGTTGGATTTTGGAGAATCCGATTCTTGCTCTTATGCTGCTCATTTAAATTTGGAGGTCCATAATCCATCTTTAGATATTGATGAGATTGGAGGCTTATCATTGTGGCAAAGAAAGGATGATAAATCTAGGAGAGATTCACTACATCAAGGCCAAAAAAGGGTTGTAATATTTCTTTATTTCTATTAATACAAAGTGCATTTTTTTTTGCATACATTATGTCTTTACTTTTACATGTGTGGAATAAGATTCATTGATGTCTTGTTTAGAGTTATTTGAATATATCATATTGTCCATTTTAGTCTGTTTGCTTGTTTTGGTTGATTTGCAGGGTCTACTTTTGCAAGTTAAATTTGGGTCTTGAGGGAACAAGTGAAGATATGAAGGAAGCTTGCATTGAATTCCAAGTAAGTATTCTTCTTATGTTTCAAATATCTCTAGGGAAATACATTTTATTTTGTTTGGTTGTTTCTAGGTTAAGCCACTGAACCTAGGGAGATCACTTTTGTCCACCAAAGCGTTTTATCCATAAAACACTTACGACTTCTTTCTGGTTGTGAATTTGTGTTATGAAATTGCAATGTGGTAGTTTGGATTTTTTGTTGGCTTTGGGTCCTGCAGCGTGGTCTGTGGTTCCTTTGTCTCATCCTTTCTACAATTTTTTTGGTAGGAATTCTTCTTGTCTCTATCCACAATGTTCTTTAGATGCATTCCTCATGCATCTTAGGAAAATAATGAGCAATACAATGGGTGGTGTTAGTAATATTGGGCACAAAAGGGTTCACCCTTTTTCCTATGATTGGGTGGAAAATATTTTTGATGCTATTCCTTTGGAGGTATGAAAGGAAATCTTATTGTTAGATGTAGAAGAGTGTAGGTATGGTGATAGATTGTATCATTTATAATTTGAATTGGAAAGGAAGGATATTCAATGGTTCCTTGACCCTAGTCAGTTTTAGAAAAGGAGACCACACTTTTTGAACTATTTGGCGCTTCACTAGCAAATGACTAGTCTCTTGTGCCTGATTTTTAAGGACAAAAAAGTGGAGACATATAATGTATTTTGTTTCTTGGAGGACACTAACCATATGTTGAGAAACCAACACTTTTTCCTGGATAATGTAGATCAAAGTTAGGCTTGTGTGGAAATATTTTTGGTGAGTGAATCTGCTTTTGGTGATGTTACTGATCCTCCGAATTATACACACAAGCACCTACCTTAATTTCTTAGGGTCATGAGTAGTAATGGAGGTTTCAAGTATTTTGTCCTAAATTTTCAAATATTCTCTACAACTTGGTTTCTTTAGGGTGATTTTCACCTTATCTCTATTATGGGGCATAGAATTGCATGTTTTGGTTACATGTTTTCCCCATCTATTTTTCTTTCTCTCGGAGCCATGTATCTCCAAATTTTGATATGGGATGTTTTTGGAGGGCTCTCGTTTCTTATATAAAATGGTTTCTCTTAGTAGAAGAAGAATTGAATTTCTATATCTCCTGGTAACTTAAATTAATTTTCTTCTTTATGGCGAATTGGATATAACACATTTGGTGTAAGTTTTGGTTTTGTTGCATTATATGGACTTGTTTTCATTTACAGAATGATGTGAGGGGATTTTCAGACAGGCCTGTATTTTCAAGGCATGGGTTTGGTTTCGAATGCCCTTTGGATAATATATATGGAGAATATCCCTTGCATACTTGTCTATATGATGGTGTTGATGATCCTGTGGATCAATAAAATGCTCAGAATTCGAAGTGCTCAGATCGGTCTGAAACCAGCACCAAAGAGAAGATATCGTCTCCCTCAATTCAACGTAACTCGTTTCACTCAAAACCGACATCAGATGCTCCTTGATATCATGTTCTGATCGATTTGTAAAACAACTAAAAATTTTAAAAATTAGTTTGCAGGGATTCCTAGTCAGCATTCTCTATGTTGACTGGGCAATTATTAGGCAAGCTGACTGTGCCTCCTATCAGCCAATGGGATGAGGACAAGTGGAATTTGTTGATTAGGTTAAATTGGAGAGTTTCTATTGGTTCATGTTGTGTTTCATTGGACCAATTAGGAGGAGCCACGTGGGCCGATCCCTCTCTGCCATGTGGCCTCCTAATGGTCATGTAAAATTATGGTTTTAGGTTCAACTACCTCTGTAAGGTTCGAATGTGAGACCTATTTCCTGCTAGCAAATCCCTCAATCGACTCGCCTATGTTAGCTATCAACCTCTATGAGTCATAACTACTATATAAATTTTATCGGCAGAGTCAATGCGGTTCGGGACTGGGGTTAGCCCTAGACCTTGGTCCACCCAACCACACTACATGACGGGAAGATGAGGTTCGAGGTTAACCTCGACCTATATATATATATATATATATTTGTGGCATGGACCATATGTTAAATGTATAACCAAAATTTTAAAACTCGTACATAACCGATGGTGAATGCAAATGCATAAAATATATGTTATGGTTTTAACGTAAAGTCTGGAGTGGGTTCAACAGGAATAAACCTCTAGCGGTTAGGGTATGAACTAGTCATATGCGACGATTAATGTAATGGTTTTCTACTATGGTTAGAGCCAAAAAATGGGAGCAGAACCTACCTTGGGCATGGTTCTGCCAAAATTAACTATGATGGAATTAACACAACCATCCACAGCCAGGGTTCAAACAATCGGCATGATTTGCAAAACAAACCACGAATATTTCAGTAGAGAATGCACCACTTAGCGTATTTTGTTTTAATTTAGGGCCAACCGAGTGCATTCAAGTGTTCGACACTTTGCACCCGGTGTGGCAGGAATCTTGCTGATGTAGGGACAATTTGTCTCTCCATGTGTTCGTAAAAGGTGGAATTTGTAGAACAGTTTGTAAGTGGGTGAAAATTGGAGACAGTTAGGAGAAAAACTTCTATGGAGCATAACTCATTCAATTTTCGACCTTTACGATTGCAGAAAGAGCCAAGCTAGGGATTTTTTACTATTATGGATCCATTGGAGACATTATTTTAGCATTATGAGCACTAGAACTTGAAGTAAACACATATTTTTGAGCATAATTAAAGAGGCCCAACATTAGAAGTTGGACCAGGAGATGTAGCCTAGGAGGGGTGAAATCCATCATTTTTTGTCTTGTGTATATTGTTATGGTATATTTTCTACAAAATTGAGTTTAAAAGCATGTTAATGTGTAAATGAAATTGACATAATTGGTTACAACCAAAAAAATTTCACTTAAAATTTGCACCATAAACTCTCGAGTTTTCATATACAAATCAGTTTGGTATCATAGCTTTGGTTCTTAGTTGTTTTTAGGGTTTGATTTTGTTGCTAGTGTTTTTTATGCTTACAAGGTTGAATCTAAAAATATGACAAGGAAAACTTGTGGTTGCAAGTCCTCAAGTTAGGTCAAGGAGAGCACATTTTCCATAATCTCCACCATAAATTTCACCTCAATTTTCACCAGAAGCTTCACCAGTCATGGCACATGAAGGACAGCCTGACAATATGTCAGAGGATGAGAAGGCTTTCAAAAATGCATTCTTTGACATGACACAAATTGTGAAAGTTCTATATGAAGAGAGGAATACAAGGTTGCAACAAGGTGATAGCTTCAATACTCCAAAGGGAAATGGAGATAACCTCCAAAAGGAGATGGAGGAGATGGGGAAAAGTCTCCAAAAGTGAATAGAGGGAATGGTGACAAACCAACTTTAACAACACCTTTATATTCATCTCCATGCTCATCACCATCTTCGCCATCATCATCTTTTACATCAACCCCTTCACAAACACCTCCACATTCTCCAAAGGGACATGGTAAAATTCCACTATTAAAACTTGACATAAAGTTTGAATTTCCTATGTATATTGGAGAGGTAAATGCTAAAATATTAGATAATTGGGTTCGTTAGCTTGAACTGTATTGCAGGATACAAAGGATCAAGGATGATGAGACCAATATTAAACTTTCTTCATTAAGGTTTGAAAGTGAAACACTCATTTGGTGGGAAGTCAAAACTGAAGAGGACATAATGAAACATGGTAAGGTTTTATCTTCTAGGAATGATTTTGTTGCTGAAATAAGAAGACAATTTTATCCATTAGCATATATGCAAAAAAATATCATTGATTGGAAAAAATTTACAAAATTAAAAGGTCAAAGTGTGCAAAGTTATACCTAAGAGGTTAGAAGGAGAACATTGATTTTGGGTGTAGATTTATCATCTCTAAACTCTTTACTCAAATACATTGGAGGTTTACATAGCTATTTGAGACACACTATTCTCATGTTTAATCCTACAAGTTTAGATGAGGTTTTTGTACATGTCACACATCTAGAAGCAAGAGGGAATAATGTTCCACAAGAGGGCGGAAAAAAGTCATTTAAAAATGGATACAAAGGAAAGGGTAAATTCAAAGGAAAAGGAAAGAAGAATGCTTCCATCAAGAAAGAGGGAGAAAAATTAACATGTGAGAATTTTTCAAAGGACAGTCGTGATGAAGATCACTGTTGGAAACTTCATCCTGAGATGAGACCCAAAAATTTTAACAAAAAAAGAAAAAAATACAACTGCAACTACACAACGTGATTTAGGATTTGATTCGAGAGATGAAACAAAGGTCACAACTATGGGACTAAAAGGTAAGGAATCCATTTCTACCACTAGTTCTTCAAATAGCCACAATTAAACTCAAACTTAGAAAGAAATAATAGATATTTTCCATATTCGATTCATCTCAAATCATAACAAAATTTATGCTCTATTTGATAGTGGCTCACAAGAAACTCTCATTTCTGAAAACATTGTCAAAAATTTGAATTTGGAAACCATTCCTCATTCTAAACCATCTCCTTTAGGTTGGGTGTGTGACAATGCAAAGTTGGAAGTAACTAGAAATTGCAAACTAAAATTTTCCATTACTGCAAACTTCATTAATGAGGTAGAGCTTGATTCAGTGCCATTAGACATTTGGTATTGTTTTGGGAAGCCCATACCTTTATTATAGGAGAACTATCTTTCATCACCATGAAAACAAATATCACTTGTTTAAATATGGTATTGAGTACATTGTTAGAGCACATCGTAAGAAATTAAACTTTTCACTTGTGAATGCTGGTCAAATGAAGAGACTTGTTAACTATGGCAAGAAGTTTGTACTTTTGATGATCAAAAGCAAGAATGTCGTTGAGAATGAAGTATTTCAAGGTTGTGATTTAAAGTTGTAATCTGATTTGGTTGAGGTTGTTAACTAGTATGATGATATGTTTCAGGAGCCTAAGGGATTGCCTCCTAAAAGAGGAATCCAACATTAAATCCAATTGCAACAAGATTGTCCTCTTCCTAACATTGGCATGTAAAGGATGTTTGTTATGGAAAAAGTAGAAATTAGAAAACAAATCCAAGAGTTGCTTGATAAGGGGATCATCCAGCCAAGTACATCACCATGTGGTTCACCTATTGTTTGAGTGCCAAAGAAAGATGGAACATGGCGCATGTGTGTGGACTTCTGTGCATTGAAAAATATTACGGTAAAGAACCATTACCCTCTTCCTAAAATCTATGATTTAATTGATCAATTGAAAGATGTTGTGTATTTTAGTAAGTTGGACTTGAGGGGTGGCTATCATCAATTAGGATCGTTGAAGGAGACACATGGAAGACAACATTAAAAACAAAGAAAGGTTTGTTTGAATGGTTGGTTATTCCCTTTGGGCTTTGTGATGCTCTTTCTACCTTCATGCGTGTAATGAATGATGTATTGATGCCTTTTCTAGATAAATTTGTGATAGTCTACTTAAATGACATATTAATTTTCAGCAAGTTCCGTGAAGAACATGTCATAGATGTCAAGAAAGTGTTAGATGTCTTGAAGAAAGAACAAATGTTTTGAAGATGTCGAAATTTGAATTTGGAAAAACTTCTTTAGTCTACTTGGGTCATACTTTTGGAGGAGGTGAGTTGAAAATAGATCCCTCCAAGGTTGATGTCATTTTGAATTAGCCAAACCCCAAAACAGTGACAGATGTTAGAAGTTTTTTTGGAGCAGCCCAATATTGGAGAAATTTTATTTCTAACTTTTCTTCTATCACAACTCCATTGCATGCATTGTCGAGTGTGAAGCAGGTTTTTCAGTGGGGAGGAAAACAACAAAAATCATTTGATGCATTGAAGGAAAAGATCAGTTCATCTCATGTACTTGCACTTCTTGACATGAGAGATTCATTTGAGATACATACTGATTCAAGCAACTATGCCATGGGTTCAGTCCTAATGCAACATGGTAAGCCCATATGTTTTCATTCTAAAACTTTTAATGGTGCATTGATTAACTATCCTGCATATGATAAGGAATTGTATGTATTAGTGCAAAGTGTGAAAAGTGGAAACATTACTTGATGGGTAAGGAAACAATGATGTGAAACAGATCATCATCCAATGTAATACTTTAAATCACAAACAAAGCTGAAACAAGTGAGGCACTTCTGATGGATGGGATTTATTCAACAATTCCACTTGGTGATAAGGTATAAGAAAGGTATCTATAACAATGTTGTTGATATGCTTTCTAGACCAATTGTTGGTGCATCCATTATTATTAAGCATAATTCTTTAATGCATGAGAGGTATGTTGAGCATCATTCTTCAGATAATGATTTCAAATATGTATATGCGACATTGTGTCAAAGTAACTAAGTAGATAAATTAGATTATCATGTGCATGATAACTTGTTGTACCATATTGGCAAGCTTTCTATTCCAAAGGGAAAGAGAGTCAACATCATAAGGGAAGTGCATACTTCTCTTATTGTTGGTCATTTCAGTGTAGGTAAGACAATCGCACAATTACAGAGGTATTGGTACTGGCCTCGTATGCTTGAAAGTGTGTGAATATTTGTCAGAGGATGTTCATTATGCGTTGTTAGTAAGCCTAGCAATAGAAAGTTGATATTGTATACACCACTTCCAGTACCTTCTCATCCATGGGAGAGTGTTTCTATTGATTTTGTAGGAGGTATACCTATGTCTAGGAGAGGTCATGATTATCTTTATGTAGTTGTGGATAGGTTCAAAAAAATGTGTATTTTGTTGCCTTGTAAAATGCAAGTTATAGTTGAACATAGTACTCAAACATTATTTTAGAATGTATGGGTACATTTTAGGTTTCCCACATCCATTATTAGTGACATATATTCTTTCTTGGTGGGGAAATTTTGGTGAATAATGTGGGGAATCATGGGCACCAAATTGAAAAAGAATACAACATTCCATCCTCAAACAGATGGGCAAATAGAGGTGGTGAAAACAACGGTCATACATCTTCTTCGTGGGTATTGCAGCAAGCATCCTAAGTTGCGGGATGAACATTTGCACTATATTCATCATGCTTACAACTGAGCCAAGCATTGATTGACTCAAACATCACCATTTGAGGCATGCTTGGGACACTTTCCCAAATATCCTTTAGATTTTATCTTTGGGAAGGATGTTTCTATTGATGGTCATAGTGACATATACAAAGCTAAAACATTCATTGAACATGTTCAATTGGTACATCAAACAGTTCAATAACAGTTGTAGAAGAGTCAAGTCAAGTATAAGACAAGACATGATAAGCATCGTGTGGATCACAATTTCCAAGTCTATGATGAAGTTTTCATTCACATTATCAAAGAGAGACTCCAAGGAGAAGGTAAAAACTTGAAAATAATTCGATATGATCCATTTAGAATTCTGGAAAAGATTGGTAATAATGCCTTTAGGTTGGATTTTCCTTCATATATGCACATTTATGCAGTTGTTAATGTTGAGAATTTAAGGTTGTATGAGCCTCCTTTAATTGAATATCACAGAGAAAATGTTTAGATTCCTTCAATTGAAGATTTCTCTGTAGAATATGTTGAAGAATTGCAGCAAGACACCATCCTTGATAGGAAAACAAGGACTTCAAAATGAGGGAACGTGGAGTACCTTTGTGTGGGGCTCAAGGGAAAAAATCCAAGCAAAGTAAAATGGATTGAGATTAGAAGGGTGAGGGAATTGTACCCTCATCTGTTTGTTAATTGAAAGTGATATTTTGCGGTCCAAAAGCTTCTAATGGGGAGGAATGATCCAGTGAATCAATAAAATTCTCAAAATTCAAAGTGCTCAAATCGGCTCAAATCCAACAGCAAAGCAAATATCTCGTCTCCCTGAATACAATGCAAATCATTTCACTTAAAACCAACATCATATTCTCTCGACATCGTGTTCTAATCGATTTGGTAAACAACTAAAAATTTTAAAAAAGAGTTTGCAGGGGCGCCCAGTTAGAGGTCTGTACATGGACTGAGCAATGATTAGGTAGGATGACTTTGTCTCCCATCAACTAATGGGATGAGGACAAGTGTAATATGTTGATTGGGTAGAAATGGAGATTTTATAATGGTTCATGTTTTTTTTTGGGTGTGCTTATTAGGAGGAGCCACATGGGTCAATCCTTGACTGCCATGTGGCCTCCTAATTTCCATGCCAAATTGTGGTTTGAGGCTGAACTGCCTCCGCAAGGTTCAAACACGAGACCTACTGCTTGCCAAAAAGTCACTCCGATCGACCTGCCTGTGTTAGTTCTTAACCTTTGTGGGTCATAACTCTTATATAAATTTTAACGGTGGAGTCGACGAGGGTTAAGACCGGGGTTAACCCTAGACCCCGTTCCACCCAACCACACTACGTAGCGGATGGCAGGTGCGGGGTTATTGCATTTGTATATATATATATATATATATATATATATATATATATATATATATATATATATATATATATATATATATATATATATATATTTGTGCCATGGACCATATGTTAAACGTATAACCAAAGTTTTAAACCTTATGCACAATCGATAGTGAATGCGAATACATAAAACATATGTTATGCTTTTAACCCAAATTTTGGAGTGAGTTCAATAAGAACAAACCTCCGGCGATTAGGGTATGCATCAATCATATGCAGCGGTTAGTGTAAAGGTTTGCTACTATGGTTAGAGCCGACGGATGGGAGCAGAACCTTGTTTGGGCAGGGTTTCGCCAAAATTAATTACGGTGGAATTAACCCAACCAATAGCAACTGGAGTTCAAACAATCAATGGGATTTGAAAAAAAAACCACAAATTTGTCGATGGAGAATGTTCCACTTAGCATTTTTTTATTCGGTTTAGGGTCGAAAAGGTGCATTTAAGTGTTCGAAAATTTGCACCTGGTGCAGCGGGAATCTCATCGGAGCAGGGAAGAATTTTCACTCCATGTGGTTGAAAAAGGATAAATTTGTATAACAGTTTGCAGGTGGGTGCGAATTCAAGGACATTTAACATAAAAACTTTCGTGGAGCATAACTAAGTCAATTTTTTACTTTTTTGAGTGCAGAAAGAGAAAATATTGGGGTTTCTTACTGTTATTGAGCCATTGGAGACATTGTTTTAGCCTTCTGAGCACTTTAACTTGATGTGAACACATATTTTTGAGCATAATGAAAGAGGCCCAACATTGGAAGTTGGACTAGGAGATGTAGTGCAAAATGGGTGAACTCCTTCATCATTTGTTGTCTTGTGTATACTGTTATGGTACTGATGTCTTCATTATTTTTTGCAAAACTGAGTTTAAAATCATGTGAATGTGTTAATGAAATTGACATAATTGGTTAAAAACCATAAAAATTTCACTTACAATTTGCATCATAAACTTGTTGGAAATGTTGTCATTGATGGCAAAGGAAATGACAAAGGAGGAGCACTTGAAACAAAAACAAGGAAAAGAGAGCATGGGACGTGAAGCAGAGGCAGTTTTAGAAGGGTCAGTTGATTGGAGATCTGGAGAGGAAACAGAGGAGCTTCAGGAGCAAGGAGCAGCATCAGTCAAGGAGCAGAGGTATTTGATTTGAGAAACTGGTTCTGAGTGTGGGAACATATTATAGAAGGAACATTCAAGGTTCTGTGGCAAAAAGGAAACATGTATTGACAGCTGAAATTGTCTATGAAAGTATAAAAAGAGTGTTGAAAATTTACCTCTTATGCACAGACCATACCAGTAGAGGTCATTAAAGGAGTTATGTAAAATGATTTGTAATTTGTAAGGAGTTTTAATAGCATCCAGACTGGAGGGTAGTGGCCTTTGTATTGAATATCTAGCCAACCATGAAATTGTAAGTGATTACTTTTGAGATGGATCACCTATATATATATATATATCTGTTTATGGAGAATTTTTTATAAGTTCCATGTGTGACTTCATGTCTTCTTGGTCGAATTACATGGGAATAGTTGAATTCTGAGAGTTAGTATGGATTCTGCGTTTTTGGTTGAATTAGTAATTCTATGCAAGGTCTATATTTCTGTGTTTAATAGCAAGTGCTTGTAGTCTGTGTAGAGGAGGACTGTAAAATATCCCTCTCGCCCTTGAGAAACTATGTGTGAAGGGTCGTGGAAATGCCTTGCATACAAGAAGGAATTCGGTGTTGTTGAGTAATTGTAACAAGGATGAATGCCAGTGGTTGAACCAGAAGAAATTGAATATGTTGGAATTAATATCATAATGACTCGACCTTGGAGTGAGAAAGAAAGGTCCGTGTGAGGGCTGTTAAATCCTGTGTGGAAGTGTATTCCCGGAACCCTTGAGCCTGTGCTTCCCGTAGATAGATTGACACGCATTTATTTTGTAAGAAGGTGAAGTCGGTGGTTGGAGAATCATGGTGGAGCCACAGAGTCACTTTAACTCTGTCGAAATGTTGGGAGATGGCACAGATTAATGGAGTTGTACTAGACAGAACCAGATCACTAAAAGACACGAACGAAATCGTGAACAAAGCATTAAACTTAGCAATAGAACTGTAATGAAAAACAAAACATTGAAGCGGATTTTAATTATAATAATACATTGAAGAGTGAGCGGAACCTTGAAGGCGGAACCTGGCGTGCCGAAGAGGAGCGGAACCTTGCGGATGAACAGTGAATGCAAGTTAAGGCTGGAAGCGGTTTTTATCGCACCACCTTTGCAGCGAAAGTGGTATTGAAAATTTCAGAGCGATTCCATAGAAGGGCCAACACGTGGCTTCAAAGGTTTGGGGAAAACCACCTCCATTGTGCGCCATCATGTGTTATTGTTTGCGCATCTTCGCTAAGCGATATTAGTTCGATCAAATGAGGTGGTGCAACGCGATAAAAACCGTCGGATAGAGACCACCGTTAACGCTGGGGCTGAGTCCATCGCGCAACTATTGAATTTTAACCCTCGTGCAAGTTAACCATGCGATTTCCGTTGGATCAGAGGTTGAAAAAGTGATGAATTATCCACCGTTGGATCATGAATGAAGCTGCAAGGTGAAAAACAAGTGCGAAATGCTATGGAGCTCGAAGACATTATATAAGCGTTCTCTGGGGATTTAAATACAAAACCAAAGGTTTAGTATAATGTTGAAAGTGTCGTATATGTTAACAATGTGAAAAGTGAGAATTTATTGTTGGGCTGTTATATGTAATATAGACCAACAAATAATATGAAGAATTATATAGTGAACACTGTATATGCGCTGAATGGTTTTTAAAGTCATTGAAAAATTTGGATGATTGTTTTAAATGTGCAATATAACAGAAGAGTGAGGGTAGCCCAAACATTAAGGAGCTTCTTAAATGAAAATATTCTACCCAGATATACAATGATTTGGGTTACAACAATGATTTTAACCTCTAATGGAGCAGCTTCAACATTGATTCAAATTGCCAGTGCAGAAATTAAAAAGTATTGAAATTGCACAACAGTTATATTAACAGACTTTGGAATATTTACACAACTGCAACGAAAGAGAGAGAGACAGCTGCATAAAAATGTATAGTGGTCCAAAAAATCTGAAGGGGGTTGATTTGAAAATATATTATATGGACAGAGAGTGTGTAAGCAGGTAGCCCGAGCAAAGAGATTAATAATGAAAAGATATTGCCTAGATTTATATTGATTTGAGGATAAACTTGGAAAAGCAGTTATATATGCAGCAGGTGCACAAAATTATAGTAAACGGGTGAATAAAAAAAGGGATGAAAATGTGGGCCTAACAGAGGTAAACAAAGAATGTAGGAACTGAAAAAGTCACAGGGAATTTTACAGGCATGATGAACAGAAGTATGCAGATCAGTTACTTAACAACAGTAGCATAAAAGACAAATCCAGTAAAGCCAAAATCCAGAAAAGGAGCTGAGTGAAATTGAAATGTGTAACTGAAAATGTGAATGTAAATTTTGTAATTAATTTCTTAGTGATTGTGATGCATTGGCAAGTCTCCAGAGGAAAACATAATCCCACTGTAATATTGAAATTAACACATATTGTTATATTTTTTAATGAGCTGGTAAAAGAAATAAGGAGGAAGAAGGCAAAAATTCAGGGCTATTCACTTCAAATTCCCTGAGGAATGTAAAGGGTCAAGTAATGAACTCTATATATAATAATACATTTATATGCACAAATTGGTTAGAGAGTGAGTGAAGAAAATGCAGAAATGAAGCAGTGAGGCAGAGAAGAAAGAGGAGCTGAGCAGAGAAGAAGGAGGAGTTGAGCAGAGAAGAAGGAGAAGTTGATAGAGAATCTGAGAAGATGCAGAGATGATACAGGGCATATATGAGAATAGATGAACAGCAGAGCAGATGGAATAGAACGGAGCTGATATCCAAGGTAAATCAGCAAGTGTTTCTCTTTTGAAAGAGTAAGGAAGTTGGAGCTTCCCTATCAAGTTGTAGCTTGATAGATGTCAGTTGGAGCTGATTGAGGTTGGAGCCTCCTGTAGGTTGGTGCCTGCAGAAAATTAATGGGAGTTGGAGCTTCCTTGCAAGTTGTAGCTTGCAGAATTGAGGTTGGAGCCTCCTGTAGGTTGGTGCCTGCAGAAAATCGGTGGTGAGAGGGAGTTGGAGCTTGCCTTTGCATCACAACAATAATAAGATGTGGTTTTCTCCCTTTATGGGTTTCCACTTATATCTGGTGTCTCTGTGCATGATGTTTATGTGTTGATCTGGTTTATATCATCTGCTTAATACTTGCTGCTCTCATATTAAGTCTATTGTTACATTATATTAATGCTTGCTGCTCACATTCTAAGATTACTCACATGTTAAGTTGAACATGAAATGAAGGTGTAAACAAGTGTTAATGAAAAAGTTTTAAAAATTCCATGAATGTGTTAAACTGATTCACCCCCCCTCCTCTCAGTTTAACTAAGGGTTCAACAATTGGTATCAGAGCCAGTTCCTTTGGTGTAAGCTTAATAGCTTGAAGGAGATCTGGTTGAGTCATGGACTATCAAAATGTACCTGTGCTAAATACAACAAACTTTCCTAAATGGAGAGATAAGGTTAAGACAGGTTTAATGGCTGATGAACCTGAGGTATGGAAGCTTGTTTGTGATGGTTACTACACAGACTCCCCCACAATGAAAGAACAACAGAGGAATGCCAAGGCAAAATGTGTGATATATAACAATATTCATAACAAGGAGCTTGAGTTGATAATGGATTTAACCTCTGCAAAAGAAATCTGGGATAGATTGCACTTCATACATGGAGTAGACACTAAGGACTGCACTGACAAGAAGGATAAGAGAATTAAGAAGAAGAAAAATTCATGTCAACAGGAAAATATTCAATCAAATGAAGTACCTGCTAGTGTGAATGGAGATAAGAACCATGAAGAAATTACAGCTGAAGAAAAATCCAAACTTGACACTGATTTGACAGAAATAGAAAAATTGAAAAATGAAAACAAATACCTTAAGACAGTGGTGCAAATATGTGATGAGAGAGAATATGAAGATAGGAAAGAAATTATTGGCCTGAAGACACAGCTTGAAGAGGCAAAGAAAGTAGAAGACACTCTGCTGCAACAAATGAGAGAGAAAAGTCAGGAATGTGAAAGATTGGAAGAAGAAGTAGTGAGCCTAAGAAAGAATTTAGAGAAAGCCCAAAGAGAACTATTCATGAAGACACCTATAATGAAAAGCTCTTAGACCAGTTGGACCCAGGATTCTAAATACCTAAAAGGTCACCTCTCATAAAAGTAGAGATAGGATGTGGAAGGAGAAACTAGTAAGTCCAAGGCGAGAAGATATGAGAAGATCATTTTTGTAAAATTTCCAAAGGAAAGATGAAGCTCGAGAAGATTCCCACGAAGAAGAAACCCGACAAGAATAATATGTGCAAAAGAAACAAATAGAATCAAGCAGCAACATGAAAAGACAGAGAATGAGAGGATGAAACAGTCAGCTGAAAAAGACCCATACACTTATGAGGGTGAATTGAATAAATTTGGAAGAAGTCAAAGAAGATTCCTTCCACCTATGAGAAGTATCACTTGTTTTTCCCGCCACAGACCAGGACATACTGAAACATATTGTAAGACAAAGCAAACCCAGTCCAACCAGCAAAGGATGCAGCAAAAGAGAAGAACCCCTCAAGCAAGAAAATGGAAAGGACAATCTTCCACCAGGTACAAAAATCATTTCTTTGGCTACTTTTATGCATGCAATAATTTTGGACATAAATCTGTTGAATGTAAAATGTATTCAAGAAGGGGAACAAATTATTATACATCAGCTCAAATGTACTTTGACAAAATAAGATGTTATGTATGCCTCAAGCTTGGCCACAAAGCAAAGGACTGTAAACTGCCATATATACTAAAGAACTCTAGACAGATGATGGTAACAAAGCAAATCAAACAAAACTATGAATTTAAAAGAAGTGCAAACATTATGAAGAACCCCAATAAAGTATGGAAGGAAAAGAGAAAGGGGGAGCCTATTATCTCAATAACATAACGAATCCTCCATAGCCTCAGGGGGAGCTGCTCTAGGAAGCAAAGCAAAAATCCATCCAGTGACAAATATGAAGCAACATCCCAGGGGGAGAGCAGTTCATATATAGACCCCATGAAAGTAGTCTAAGAAGAGCACCTTAGAATGAGAACGGCTATAAGATCAGGAAGGGAAAATAAAATTTCCTCTAACAAAGAACTATAGAGGAAGAAGATTATTTAGCTGACAGATTGATGAAAGAAGAGAAGGCAGCAAGCAACCATGGTAGTGGAGAGAACATCAGCCATGAACCTGCATAACTAACAGTGAATCACATTAAGAAGGATGAGTAAGAGGAGTGCCTATCATCATGATGTAATTACATCATTCATCTATGAAAAGTCCCCTTGGAGGAGTGTAGTTAAGTAAGTGATAAATCTCTGAGTGATATTCCCATGAAGATTCCAAGTAGACAAATTGAATATGCCTCCCCAAAGATCTTTATATTAGAATAGTTGAATTGATTATAAAGCAGCAATGATTCTGGAACAGTTCTAGAAAGATAGATGTAATGGCTTTCCTTTGACCATAATTACAGAATAAGAAAATGGTTAATAATGATAAGATCAGTTTTAGGATATCGATGACTATTGGTGTGAGCAGTGGAAAGCTCAATAGTAGAATTTATGAAGGATGTCTTAATTATGGGTAAATGTGCAAGCTAAAGTGAAATCTATGAATTTTTTATCAAGGTAATATCATTTGGTACTTGGTGCAAGCAGCATGCTTATCAACTGAATATCAAGTGTTATCAGGGGAGCAGCAGTATGGTATAGGTCCTCAGGATCAAAGGATTATAGCAAAAGAACCTCAAGGTAATATTCCCAATATTATCTGCATTCAGCATGAAAAGGTCAGTGGCAGAGCAAAAATAACATTATCTTACTTACACTTGAAGTAGTATATTGAGCACTGAAGCAATATCTTTTTCTATATATAATTTCATGCCTTCCTGAAGTTGGTACATGTATATCTTCAAGGCCTCTTTCTTAAGATCAGTTACAAAACTGTGTGAAGTCTTTTTGCTGAGTTTTCAATTAAACATCTTGAATATGCTTTTGTGGAAGCTCATTCTGATAGAACAGTCAAAGTATCTGAAGAATAAAGGACTAGCTACGATTACCATCTAAAGCTCAAAAGTTTTTTAATCCTACTTCAGCACAAAGGATTTGCTGGTAATCCACCTTTAAAGAGAGATTGATTATTGACATACATACCCCATTATGTCATAAATAAAACTGCATGGTTAATGAGTGAAATTGACCAATACATTGAAGTGTTTATTTTGAAAATACAATGTGCAATAAGTAAAAGTCATTCGGCCTCTCATATTGAAAGATATTGCCTAATATCACAATAAGTTGTAAACTCTGGCTTGATTCATTGTTCACATCAACAACAAGAACCTCTCAGTATTTAAAAGTAATATCCTTGTTAGCATCCTAGCTCATATCATCACCAACAGGTAGGAAAGGTGTACCACAACAATAAAATATATATGGGCATCATTATCATAATTGAAAGGTGTGGTACTACAGATGTGTATTGCAGAAGAAGACATATTCCATCTACAACCTTCCTCAACATATATTTTTTTATGAAAATAAGACTAGAGATTGAAGTGTATTTGAAGCCTTCTCAGTATTTTAGTTTTGATCCAATCATACATATCTGATTAGATAAGGCTGGTACAATGTGTTCTATGAAGTGTCATTATCTTCACTTTTAGCTCTATACAAGTGAAAGAAGTCTATGCCTTCGGTTTGTATTAACTTATAGTGTACAGTCAAGTTCAATAATCAAAGTGTTCTCTCAACAACTCTTATACACTAGTTTGGAGCAGCAGGGTACAAAGTCAGAAGAAGAAGGCCTAAACACATCTCAGAAAGAGGAAATGAAGAGATAGAAAGCACACTAGGAAATGTGCAACCCTTTTCCATTGATGTCAAAGGGGGAGGAAAAGAAAGTAACAGAAAATAGGGCCTTCTAAAAGAAGTCAGACAGAGGAAGACATGGAGGAAGCATTGAATTATTGGTCGATGGGTTGCCATCAATGCCAAAGGGGGAGACTGTTGGAAATGTTGTCATTGATTGCAAATGAAATGACAAAGGAGGAGCACTTGAATTAGCAACAAGGCAAAGAAAGCATGAGACATGAAGAAGAGGAGGTTTTAGAAGGGTATTTTGATTGGAGATCTAGAGAGGCAGCAAAGGAACTTCAGGAGCAAGGAGCAACATCAGTCAAGGAGCAGAGGTATTTGATTTGAGAAACTAGTTATGAGTGTGGGAACATATTATAGAAGGAACATTCGAGGTTCTGTGGCAAAAAGGAAACATGTATTGACAACTGAAATTGTCTATCAAAGTATAAAAAGAGTGTTGAAAAGTTACCTCTTATGCACAGACAATACCAGTAGAGGTCATTAAAGGAGTTATGTAAAATTATTTGTAATTTGTAAGGAGTTTGAATAGCATCCAGACTGGAGAGTAGTGGCCTTTGTATTGAATATCTAGCCAACCATGAAATTGTAAGTGATTACTTTTGAGATGGATAACCTCTATATATATATATATATATATATATATATCTATATATATATATATATATATATATATATATATATATATATATAGATATATATATATATATCTGTTTATGGAGAATTGTTTATAAGTTCCATGTGTGACTTCATGTCTTCTTGGTCGAATTACATGGGAATAGTTGAATTCTGAGAGTTAGTATGGATTTTGCGTTCTTGGTTGAATTAGTAATTTTGTGCAAGGTCTATATTTTTGTGTTTAATAGCAAGTGCTCGTAGTCTGTGTAGAGGAGGACTGTAAAATATCCCTCTCGCCCTTGAGAAAGTGTGTGTGAAGGGTCATGGAAATGCCCTGCATACAAGAAGGAATTCGGTTTTGTTGAGTAATTGTAACAAGGATGAATGCTAGTGGTCGAACCAGAAGCAATTTAATATGTTGGAATTAATATCACAATGACTCGACCTTGGAGTGAGCAAGAAAGGTCTGCGTGAGGGCTGTTAAATCCTATGTGGAAGTGTATTCCCGAAACCCTTGAGCCTGCGCTTCCCGTAGACAGATTGACACGCATTTATTTTGTAAGAAGGTGAAGTCGGTGGTTGGAGAATCGTGGTGGAGCCACAAAGTCACTTTAACTCTGTCGAAATGTTGGGAGATGGCGCATATTAATGGAGTTGTACTAGACGGAACTTGATCACTAAAAGACACGAACGGAATCGTGAACAAAGCATTAAACTTAGCAATGGAACTGTAATGAAAAAAAAACATTGAAGCGGAGTTTAATTATAATAATACATTGAAGAGTGAGCAGAACCTTGAAGGCGGAACCTGGTGTGCCGAAGAGGAGTGGAACCTTGCGGATGAACAGTGAACGCAGGTTAAGGCTGGAAGCAGTTTTTATCGCACCACCTTTTGCAGCAAAAGTGGTATTGAAAATTTCAGAGTGATTCCATAGAAGGGCCGACACATGGCTCCAAAGGTTCGGGGAAAACTGCCTCCATTGCGCGCCATCGCGCGTTATTGTTTGCGCATCTTTGCCGAGCGATATTCGTCCGATCAAATGAGGTGGCGCGACGTGATAACAACCATTGGATGGAGACGACCGTTAATGCTAGGGCCCAGTCCATCGCGCAACTATTGAATATTAACCCTCTTGCAAGTTAACCGCGCGATTTTCGTTGGATCATAGGTTGAAAAAGCGATGAATTATCCACTGTTGGATCATGAATGAAGCTACAAGGTGACAAACAAGTGCGAAATGCTATGGAGCTCGAAAACATTATATAAGCGTTCTCTGGGGATTTAAATACAAAACCAAAGGGTTCAGTATAATGTTGAAAGTGTGGTATATGTTAACAATGTGAAAAGTGAGAATTTATTGTTGGGCTATTATATGTAATATAGACCAACAAATAATATGAAGAGCTATATAGTGAACAATATATATGAGCTGAATGGATTTTAAATTCATTGAAAAATTTTGATGAGTGTTTTAAATGTGCAATATAACAAAAGAGTGAGGGTAGCCCAATCATTAAGGAGCTTCCGAAATGAAAATATTCTGCCCAAATGTACAATTATTTGGGTTACAACAATGACTTTAACCTCTAATGGAGCAGCTTCAATATTGATTCAAATTGCCAGTGCAGAAATGAAAAAGTATTGACATTGCACAATAGTTATATTAAAAGACTTTGGAATATTTTCACAACTGCAACGAAAGAGAGAGAGACAGCTGTAGAAAAATGTGCAGTGATCCAAAAAATCTGAAGGGGGTTGATTTGAAAATATATTATATGGACAGAGAGTGTGTAAGCAGGCAGCCCGAGCACAGAGATTAATAATGAATAGACATTGCCTAGATTTATATTGATTTGAGGATAAACTTGGAAAAGCAGTTATATATGTAGCAGGTGCACAAAAGTACAGTAAACAGGTGAATAAACACAGGGATGAAAATGTTGGCCTAACAGAGGTAAACAAAGAATGTAGGAACTAAAAAAGTCACAGGGAATTTTGTAGGCATGATGAACAGAAGTATGCAAATCAGTTACTTAACATCAACAGAAAAGACAAATCCAGTAAAGCAAAAATCCAGAAAAAGAGCTTAGTGAAATTGAAATGTGTAACTAAAAATGTGAATGTAAATGTTGTAATTAATTTCTTATTGTTTTTGATGCATTGGCAAGTCTCCAGAGGAAAACATAATCCCATTGTAATATTGAAATTAACACATTTTGTTATATCTTTTTAATGAGATGGTAAAAGAAATAAGGAGGCAGAAGGCAAAAAGTCAGGACTATTCACTTCAAATTCCCTGAGGAATGTAAAGATTCATGTGATGAACTCTATATATAATATCATATTGATATGCACAAGAAGATTAGAGAGTGAGTGAAGAGAATGCAAAAATGAAGCAGTGAAGCAGAGAAGAAGGAGGAGCTGATTAAAGAAGAAGGAGAAGCTGATAGAGAATCTGAAAAGATGGAGAGATGATACAGGGCAGATATGAGAATAGATGAACAGCAGAGCAGATGGAACAGAACAGAGCTGATATCCAAGGTAAATCAACAAGTGTTTCTCTTTTCAAAGAGTAAGGAAGTTGGAGCTTCCCTATCAAGTTGTAGCTTGATAAAATGTCAGTTGTATTTGACTGAGGTTGGAGCCTCCTGTAGGTTGGTGCCTGCAGAAAATTGATGGGAGTTGGAGCTTCCTTGCAAGTTGTAGCTTACAGAATTGAGGTAGGAGCCTCCTGTAGGTTGGTGCCTACAGAAAATCAGTGGTGAGAGGGAGTTGGAGCTTGCCTTTGCATCACAACAATAATAAGATGTGGTTTTCTCCCTTTATGGGTTTCCACTTATATCTGGTGTCTCTGTGAATGATGTTTATGTGTTGATTTGGTTTATATCATCTACTTAATATTTGCTTCTCTGATATTAAGTCTAATATTACATTATATTAATGCTTGCTGCTCACATTCTAAGATTACTCACATGTTAATTTGAACATGAAATGAAGGTGTAAACAATTTTTAATGAAATTTTTTTAAAATTCCATGAATGTGTTAAACCGATTCAACCCCCCCCCCCCCTCTCAGTTTAACTAAGGGTTCAACAATTGGTATCAGAGCTGGTTCCTTTGGTGTAAGCTTAATAGCTTGAAGAAGATCTGATTGAGTCATGGACTATCAAAATGCACCTGTGTTAAATACAACAAACTTTCCTGAATGGAGAGATAAGGTTAAAATAGGTTTAGTGGCCTATGAACCTGAAGTATGGAAGCTTGTGTGTCATGGTTACTGCAAAAACTCACCCACGGTGAAAAAACAACAGAGGAATGCCAAGGCAAAATGCGTGATATATAACAATCTTCATAACAAGGACCTTGAGTTGATAATGGATTTAACCTCTGCAAAAGAAATCTGGGATAGATTGCACTTCATGCATGGAGTAAAAACTAAGGAGTGCACTGACAAGAAGGATAAGAGAATTAAGAAGAAGAAAAATTAATGTCAACAAGAAAATATTCAATCAAATTAAGTACCTGCTAGTGTGAATGGAGATAAGAACCATGAAGAAATTACAGCTGAAGAAAGAGCCAAGCTTGACACTTCTTTGACTGAAATAGAAAATTTGAAAAATGAAAACAAAGACCTTAAAACAGTGGTGCAAATATGTGATGAGAGAGAATATGAAGATAGGAAAGAAATTATTGACCTGAAGACACAGCTTGAAGAGGCAAAGAAAGTAGAAGACACTCTGCTGCAACAAATGAGAGAGAAAAGTCAGGAATGTGAAATATTGGAAGAAGAATTAGTGAGCCTAAGAAAGAAATTGGAAAAAACCCAAAGATAACTATTAATGAATACACCTCTAATGAAAGGCTATGGACAGTTGGACCAGATTCTAAATGCACAAAGGTCACCTCTCATAAAAACTGGGATAGGATATGAAGGAGAAAATAGTAAGTCCAAGGCAGAAGATAACAAGAAGATCATTTTTGTAAAAGTTGTAAAGGAAGATGAAGCAGCTCAGAAGATTCCCACGGAAGAAGAAGCCAGCAAGAATAATATGTGCAAAGAAACAAACAAAAACAAGTAGCAACATGAAAGAACAGAGAATGCGAGGATGAAACAATCAGCTACTAAAGGCTCATATGCTCCTAAGGATGAATTGTACAAATTTTGAAGATGTCAAAGAAGGTTCTTTCCTCATATGGGAAGTATCACTTGTTTTGCCTGCCACAAACTAGGGCATACTGAAACATATTGTAAGACAAAGCAAACCCAGTCCAACCAGCAAAGGATGCAGCAAAACATTAGAACCCCTCAAGCAAGCAAATGGAAAAGAAAATCCTTCACCAGGTACACAAATTACTTCCATGGCTACTGTTATGCATGCAATAATTTTGGACATAAATTTGTTGAATGTAAAAGTTATTCATGAAGGGGAAAAAAGTATTATACATCAACTCAAATGTACTATGATAAAATAATATGTTATGTATGCCTCAAGCTTGGCCATAAAGCAAAGGACTGTAAACTGCCATATATACTAAAGAACTCTACACAGATGATGGAAACAAAGAAAATTAAACAAAACTATGAATTTAAGAGAAGTGCATACATTATGAAGAACCCCAATAAAGTATGGAAGGAAAAGAGAAAGGGGGAGCCTATTATCTCAATAACATAATGAATCCTCCATAGTCTCAGGGGGAGCTTCTCTAGGAAGCAAAGCAAAAATCCATCCAGTGACAAATATGAAGCAACATCCCAGGGGGAGAGCAGTTCATATATAGACCCAATGAAAGTAGTCTAATAAGAGCACCTTAGAATGAGAACGGCTATAAGATCAGGAAGGGAAAAGAAAATTTCCTCTAACAAAGAACTATAGAGGAAGAAGATTATTTAGCTGATAGATTGATGAAAGAAGAGAAGGCAGCAAGCAACCATGGTAGTAGAGAGAACATCAACCATGAACCTGCAAAAATAACAGTGAATCACATTAAGAAGGATGAGTAAGAGGAGTGCCTATAATCATTATCTAACTACATCATTCATCTATGAAAAGTCCCCTTGGAGGAGTGCAGTTAAGTAAGTGATAAATCTCTGAGTGATTTTCCCATGAAGATTCCAAGTAGGCAAATTGAATATGCCTCCCCAAAGATCTTTATATTAGAATATTTGAATTGATTATAAAGCAGCAATGATTCTGGAAAATTTCTAGAAAGATACATGTAATGGCTTTCCTTTGACCAGAATGACAAAATAAGAAAATGGTTAATAATGATAAGATCAGTTTCAGGATATTGATGACTATTGGTGTGAACAGTGGAAAGCTCAATAGTAGAATTTATGAAGGATGTCTTAATTATGGGTAAATGTGCAAGCTAAAGTGAAATCTCTTCATATTTTATCAAGGTAATATCATTTGGTACTAGGTGCAAGCAGCATGCTTATCAACTGAATATCAAGTGTTATCAGGGGAGTAGCAGTATGGTACAGGTCCTCAGGATCAAAGGATTATAGAAAAAGAACCTCAAGGTAATATTCCCAGTATTGTCTGCATTCAGCATGAAAAGGTCAGTAGCAGAGCAAAAATAACATTATCTTGCTTACACTTGAAGTAGTATATTGAGCACTGAAGCAATATCTTTTTCTATATATAATTTCATGCCTTCCTGAAGTTGGTACATGTATATCTTCAAGGCCTCTTTCTTAAGATCAGTTGCAAAACTGTGTGAAGTCTGTTTGCTAAGTTTTCAATTAAACATCCTGAATATGCTTTTGTGGAAGCTCATTCTAATAGAACAGTCAAAGTATCTGAAGAATAAAGGACTAGCTGTGATTACCATCTAAAGCTCAAAAGTTTATTTAATCCTACTTCAGCACAAAGGATTTGCTAGTAATCCACCTTTAAAGAGAGATTGATTATTGACATACATACCCCATTATGTAATAAATAAAACTGCATGGTTAATGAGTGAAATTGACCAATACATTGAAGGATTTATTTTGAAAATACAATGTGCAAGCAGTAAAAGTCATTCGGCCTCTCATATTGAAAGATATTGCCTAATCTCACAATAAGTTGTAAACTCTGGCTTGATTCATTGTTCACATCAACAACAAGAACCACTCAGTCTTTAAAATTAATATCCTTGTCAGCATCCTAGCTCATATCATCACCAACAGGCAGGAAAGGTGTACCACAGCAATAAAAGATATATTGGCATCATTATCATAATTGAACAGGTGTGGTACTGCAGATGTGTATTGTAGAAGAAGAAATATTCCATCTACAACCTTCCTCAACAGATATTTTTTTATGAAAATAAGACTAGAGATTGAAGTGTTTTTGAAGCCTTCTCAGTATTTTAGTTTTGATCCAATCATACATCTCTGATTAGATAAGGCTGGTACAATGTGTTCTATGAAGTGTCATTATCTTCACTTTCAGCTCTATACAAGTGAAAGAAGTCTATGCCTTTGGTTTGTATTAATTTATAGTGTACAGTCAAGTTCAATAATCAAAGTGTTCTCTCAACAACTCTTATACACTAGTTTGGAGCAGCAGGGTACAAAGTCAGAAGAAGAAGGCCTAAACACATCTCAGAAAGAGGAAATGAAGAGATAGAAAGCACACTAGGAAATGTGCAACCCTTTGCCATTGATGTCAAAGGGGGAGGAAAAGAAAGTAACAAAAAATAGCGTCTTCTAAAAGATGCCAGACAGAGGAATACTTGGAGGAAGCATTGAATTATTGGTGGATGGGTTGCCATCAATGCCAAAGAGGGAGACTATTGGAAATTTTGTCATTGATGGCAAAGGAAATGAAAAAGGAGGAGCACTTGAAACAAGAACAAGGAAAAGAGAGCATGAGACACGAAGCAGAGGCAATTTTAGAAGGGTTAGTTGATTGGAGATCTAGAGAGGCAGCAGAGGAGCTTCAGGAGCAAGGAGCAGCATCAGTCAAGGAGCAGAGGTATTTGATTTGAGAAACTGGTTTTGAGTGTGGGAACATATTATAGAAGGAACATTCGAGGTTCTGTGGCAAAAAGGAAACATGTATTGATAGCTGAAATTGTCTATGTAAGTATAAAAAGAGTGTTGAAAAGTTACCTCTTATGCACAGACCATACCAATAGAGGTCATTAAAGGAGTTATGTAAAATGATTTGTAATTTGTAATGACTTTGAATAGCATCCAGACAGGAGGGTAGTGGCCTTTGTATTGAATATCTAGCCAACCATGAAATTGTAAGTGATTACTTTTGAGATGGATCACCTGTATATATATATCTGTTTATGGAGAATTGTTTATAAGTTCCATGTGTGACTTCATGTCTTCTTGGTCGAATTACATGGGAATAGTTGAATTCTGAGAGTTAGTACGGATTCTGTGTTCTTGGTTGAATTATTAATTCTGTGCAAGGTCTATATTTCTGTTTTTAATAGCAAGTGCTCATAGTCTGTGTAGAGGAGGACTGTAAAATATCCCTCTAGCCCCTGAGAAACTGTGTGTGAAGGGTCGTGGAAATGCCCTGCGTACAAGAAGGAATTCGATGTTGTTGAGTAATTGTAACAAGGATGAATGCCAGTGGTTGAACCAAAAGAAATTGAATATGTTGGAATTAATATCACAATAACTCGACCTTGGAGTGAGCAAGAAAGGTCCGCGTGAGGGCTGTTAAATCCTGTGTGGAAGTGTATTCTCCGAACCCTTGAGCCTGCACTTCCCATAGACAGATTGAATCACATTTATTTTGTAATAAGGTGAAGTCGGTGGTTGGAGAATCGTGGTGGAGCCACAGAGTCACTTTAACTCTGTCAAAATGTTGGGAGATGGGGCAGATTAATGGAGTTGTACTAGACGGAACCGGATCACTAAAAGACACGAACGAAATCGTGAACAAAGCATTAAACTTAGCAATGGAACTGTAATGAGAAACAAAACATTGAAGCGGATTTTAATTATAATAATACATTGAAGAGTGAGTGGAACCTTGAAGGCGGAACCTAGCGTGCCGAAAAGGAGCAAAACCTTGCGGATGAACAGTGAACGCAGGTTAAGGCTGGAAGCAGTTTTTATCGCACCACCTTTGCAGCGAAAGTGGTATTGAAAATTTCAGAGTGATTCCATAGAAGGGCCGACACGTGGCTCCAAAGGTTCGGGGAAAACCGCCTCCATTGCTCGCGATCGCGCGTTATTGTTTACGCATCTTCGCCGAGCGATATTCGTCAGATCAAATGAGGCAGCATGACGCGATAACAACCGTCGAATGGAGACGACCGTTAACGCTGGGGCCCAGTCCATCATGCAACTATTGAATATTAACCCTCGTGCAAGTTAACCGCACGATTTCCGTTGGATCAGAGGTTGAAAAAGTGATGAATTATCCATTGTTGGATCATGAATGAAGCTACAAGGTGACAAACAAGTGCGAAATGCTATGGAGCTCGAAGAAATTTTATAAGCATTCTCTGGGGATTTAAATACAAAACCAAAGGGTTAAGTATAATGTTGAAAGTGTCGTATATGTTAATAATGTGAAAAGTGAGAATTTATTGTTGGGCTCTTATATGTAATATAGACCAAAAAATAATATGAAGAGTTATATAGTGAACACTGTATATGCGCTGAATGGATTTTAAAGTCATTGAAAAATTTGGATGATTGTTTTAAATGTGCAATATAACAGAAGAGTGAGGGTAGCCCAATCATTAAGGAGCTTCCGAAATGAAAATATTCTGCCCAGATGTACAATTATTTGGGTTACAACAATGAATTTAACCTCTAATGGAGCAACTTCAATATTGATTTAAATTTCCAGTGCAGAAATTAAAAATGATTGAAATTGCACAACAGTTATATTAAAAGACTGGAATATTTACACAACTGCAACGAAGGAGAGAGAAACAGCTGTAGAAAAATGTACAGTGAGCCAAAAAATATGAAGGGGATTGATTTTAAAATATATTATATGGACAGAGAGTGTGTAAGCAGGTAGCCCGAGCACATAGATTAATAATGAACAGACATTGCCTAGATTTATATTGATTTTAGGATAAACTTGGAAAAGCAGTTATATATGCAGTAGGTGCACAAAAGTACAGTAAACAGGTGAATAAACACAGGGATGAAAATGTGGGCCTAACAGAGGTAAACAAAGAATGTAGGAACTGAAAAAGTCACAGGGAATTTTGTAGGCATGATGAACAGAAGTATGCAGATCAGTTACTTAACAACAGCATAAAAGACAAATCCAGTAAAGCCAAAATCTAGAAAAGGAGCTGAGTAAAATTGAAATGTGTAACTAAAAATGTGAATGTAAATGTTGTAATTAATTTCTTATTTTTTGTGATGGATTGGCAAGTCTCTGGAGGAAAACATAATCCCACTATAATATTGAAATTAACACATTTTGTTATATCTTTTTAATGAGCTGGTAAAAGAAATAAGGAGGCAGAAGGCAAAAATTCAGGACTTTTCACTTCAAATTCCCTGAGGAATGTAAAGAGTCACATGATGAACTCTATATATAATATCACATTGATATGCACAATAATATTAGAGAGTGAGTGAAGAGAATGCAGAAATGAAGCAGTGAAGCAGAGAAGAAGGAGGAGTTGAGCAGAGAAGAAGGAGAAGCTGATAGAGAATCTGAAAAGATGTAGAGATGATACAGGGCAGATATGAGAATAGATGAACATCAGAGTAGATGGAACAAAACAGAGTTGATATCCAAGGTAAATCAGCAAGTGTTTCTCTTTTGAAAGAGTAAGGAAGTTGGAGCTTTCCTATCAAGTTGTAGCTTGATAAAATGTTAGTTGTAGCTGACTGAGGTTGGAGCCTCCTGTATGTTGGTGCCTGCAAAAAATTGATGGGAGTTGAAGCTTCCTTGCAAGTTGTATCTTGCAAAATTGAGGTTGGAGTCTCCCGTAGGTTGGTGCCTACAGAAAATCAGTGGTGAGAGGGAGTTGGAGCTTGTGTTTACATCACAACAATAATAATATGTGGTTTTCTCCCTTTATGGGTTTCCACTTATATCTAGTGTCTTTGTGCATGATGTTTATGTGTTGATCTGGTGTATATCATCTGCTTAATATTTTTTTCTCTGATATTAGGTCTACTGTTACATTATATTAATGCTTTCTGCTCACATTATAAGATTACTCACATGTTAAGTTGAACATGAAATGAAGGTGTAAACAAGTGTTAATGATTTTTTTTTAAAAGTCCATGAATGTGTTAAGCGAGGATTCACCCCCCCCCCCCCTCTCAGTTTAACTAAGGGCTCAACAAAAATCTCAAGTTTTCATATACATATTAGTCGATGTGCCCATTTTATGATGTATTTGGCTATAAGCTCTTTGGAAATGTTGTATTTTCTTTTGTAGATCAACTGGTTATTATGGGGTCTTGGGATTTTTCTCTAAATTTGTTTGTTTGGGTTATATGGTCTGATCATGAGCAATTTTTCTCTCCTAGTGTTCGATTGGGTTTGTGGAATTAAACTTCTTTTGACCATGATTATAAGTCATAGTAATTTACAAAACAAAAAAAAAACATATTAAAAGAATTAATTATATCCACAGACAAGACACCTCTATTTTGGAACAAGGCTTCCAAAAGTTTAATTTAATTATCTTAATTTGATGGTAGGGATTTAACCTCCATGAAATTTTCTATAATAATAATAACAGATCAAAGAATAAATTTTATCTTAAAATTAATGATGTCTTTTAATATACTTCTAATTGAACTTGTCTACCTAGCATACAGAATAGCCCGAATTGTAGTTTTTTGTCAGAATACGGTAAAATAAAATTCAAAAAATTAGGTACTTGGAGTGTTTGAATTGCAGTTTTGATAGTGGAAATGGATTCAGCACTATCAAAAACCATTAGGGCACCCAAAAAACTGAAGTTTAACAACTTAAACAAGATTCTGATAAAATATTTGTCGAATTTTTTCAAAATCTTTACCGGATTCTAGATCATTATATTACTTTTTTAGACTACAGACTTTTAATTAAATATATTAATTAAAATAAAAATTAACATGAATAAGTTATAATTTTTTGGACATAAAATAAACCATTATATTAACCATTAGTATTATAACAAAAACCTATTAACAACTTAAAAATTTTTTATAATAAAATAAAAATAAATATCTATACTTGTATATATGTATATATATAAAAGAGGTCGAATGCAGTAAAGTCAACCATGCAGCTGCCTAAGAATGTAGGTGTGCAAACCTGAAGGATCATTGTCATGGGGGCAATAGTTCATGGAACTGCGGCAGTTTTGCGGTGCAAGTGTTTCATAGAGAATGGTAGTTCTACGGTATATCATATTTGCGATAGTTCTGTGGTGTGAGTGCAGTATCGAATGGGTCGTCTGCGGTTCCATGGTAGTTCTGCAGTAGTTCTGAGGTGCGAGTGCAGTATCGAATGGGTTTCGCATCTATTTCTTCTATAATCAAAGTGAATTAAAAATAATCGAAGTGGGAGGGTAACAATCATTTATTCTATTTATTTGGATTAAACTCAGTCAACATACAACTAATAATTATTTTGCGGTCCATATGCTTCTCTTCTATGGTTCTGTGGTAAGCGGGTCTACGGTTCTGCATCTCTTATCATATGGTTTTGTGGTAAAATAGTCAGGTCTGTGGTAAGACTATCATATGGTTCCGCGGCTCTGCGGTAAACGAGTTCGGATCTACGGTTCTGCGGTTTGGCATCTCTTCGGTAGGGTTCGATAGCATCTCTTCCACAATATGGCTCCCAGCTTCGCAAAGATAATTGCTAGCCCAGTTCCATCTGCCTCTAAGAGTCAAGCTCCTGCCCATATTATCAGTGAAGCCACAGCTCCCACTGTACAGGTGGTCAAGGCCTCACTGGATGAGGCCTTGAAGTTTTCCGAAGTGCATTAATCTGCCGGTTTAATGGCTTTTAGCCACGGCTGATAGCTCTCCATAGTTGGATCTCAGAGGTATGGACGCATCACATTTTTGATGAAATTAATATCTACCCCTATGCTAAGGTTTTCTTTATAATAGATTTTGAAAACTCTGAAAGCAGGCAATGCATTTTAGATTCCGGCCCTTGGTTTTGGGAAAAATTGGGCCTATTCATGAAGCCATGGAACCCATCATTCGATCCCTCAAAAACAGTCATAACCTTAGTACCAGTATGGGTCAGATTGCCAAACCTACCTTTGCATCTCTCGAATCTCTCCTCGCTAAAAGCCATTGGAAATACAATTGGAAAATTTTACCGCAGATGCCCAGAAACAGAGAAATATGTCAGAAACACCTATGCATGCATTTGTGTAGAAATGGAATTTAGTGTCGGATTCCCAGTTGAAATAATCCTAACAAGCAAACACTATGTATGGAACCAGAAACTTGACTATGAAAGTGTCCTCTTCAGATGTCAATCCTTCTTTGAGATAGGCCATCTAGCTAAAAATTTCCCAAAAGTCTCCCAAAAAAATTATGCTAGAAAGAGTCACCATAGATCTACATGGTGGGAAGGAGCACAAAAGGAACATTACACTGTCATCAAGGAAGAATATTCTCCAAAAAACTCTGAATCGCAAGAAATCGAGCAAGAAAGAAACAACCCTTAAGACAAGCAGGGGGAAAGCCCCACCCAACAAAAAAAAAATGAACTCGACAGCTCCTCAAGCATCAAAAATTATGAGGATTCGAATACGCAAAAAAAATATTCATTTAGCAGCAAAGCAGATCTCCCAGATCCCGAAGATAAGACACTAGTGTCCCAAGGATCAGAAGAGATGAAAGAGTTGCAAGATAAAGGAAGTTGGAAGACCGTAGAGAAGAAAAAAAAAAGCTCCTACCAATTTTGCCAAGAAAGACGTGACGGAAGTTTCTGATTACTTCTAAACAACAAGAGAGAATGAAGATTCCCTCAACACCAGAGAGTTTTAAAACTCAATTTGCAGAATGAACAGAAACAATTTAGGACAATTTTTCTTAATTCATAAAAGAATAAAAGAAATACAAAATTAGAATGAAACCAATTCTTCCTCCTTGAGAGGGATTCACAAATAAAACAGTGGATTGTAAAACAATAGTGCTCACAAAATTCTCTGTCCTAAAAACTGCACATATAGTGCTTACAAGCTTGCTATGTTTTCAGCCTGCGGGCCACAGTAATTTCTCTATTTTTCTTCTCTGTCTTTTTCAACAGCATAACAATAGTTTGTTTTTTTATTGTTACAATAAGCCTTTGGACTCATTCCTTTTATAAGGTGTGAACAAACAAAACAGTCAACAGACCCAGAATTCAAATATTATGAAATCCTTTTGAACTTCTCATCGCGTCTGGAATTCCATCGGCGATCGGCAATACATCGGCCAAAAGGTTTACGGCCTTTGCACTTTACAACTGTGATGTGTGATGAGCGATGGTGGTGGGGACCACATCGCATCGAAACATCAGAAGCGATCAATACAATGGAACAATCAATAGTTGGAGGAACATTTGCGATCCTGCAATTGCGATGGCGTGGGGCCCTTATCGCATCGGCGGTCGGTTGTTTGCGACAGACGGGCAATGAATATTGCAATGCTGCGATGCGATGGTGGTGGGACCACATCGCATCACCCTAAATCTTTTCATGATGGACAGTGAATAACATATTTTGAAGTTGCAATGCGATGGTGCGATAGACCATCGGCACATCACATCAGCAAAACTCTTTGGTTCACATAGTTTAAGAAATATGGCTCGTTTGCGATGCGATAGTGTTAATACTTTCATCGCATCACATCACTGGTCTTCGCATGTCGCGGACTTTTGCCGCCTTAAAAAATTAACTCCGCCGATATGTAGGTAAGGCTTTAAAGCCTGATTCAACCTGTAATCAAATCTCTACGCTGCTGGAGAGACTTTGAGCCAGAGCCTTAACTCTGCTTCTGCGTGAAGTCGGCTATCGCCTTAGATAAAATATCAAGGGGCCGATTCTTATCTTTTCTGCACATTACTTGTGCGAGCTTTCCAATCCTTTTGCAATTCTATAGAAGGACGGTAACTGCCTTTGCTAAGGCATCAATGTGCCAAAATCCAGTCCTTCTGCAATCACTTCAGTAATTACTGCTGATTTATATCAGTAGTTGGAATTAATTTCCAACACTACCCCTTAATTTAAACTGCTGGGTTTTTCTGCATACCCAGGCATTCCTTGAAATGATCAAAGCTTCTCTAAGCTAATGGCTTTGTGAGGATATCTGCAAACTTATCCTCTGTTCTGCAGTGTTGGAAAAAAATCTCACCATTGTTAACCAATTCACGTATGAAGTGAAACTTGGTGTCTATGTTCTTTGTCCTTTTATGAAAAACATAATTTTTTGATACAGCTATCGCCGAGCTATTATCACAGTAAATGGTTGTGCCCTGTTCTTGTTCATGACAAAAGTCTCTGAGAACTCTTATTAACCATACTGCTTGGCATGCTGCTGTTGTTGTTGCCACATATTCTACTTCTGTTGTAGATAAAGAAACTACTAGTTGCTTCTTGGAAGCCCATGAAACTGCTCCCGATCCCAAATGAAACACATATCCTGATATGCTCTTTCGATCATCAACACTTCCAGCCCAATCACTGTCAGTGTAACCTTTCAACATGAAACTTTCATAAGAGGAGTAAAGTATACCATACCACTTCGTTCCATTTACATACCTTAGAATTCTCTTGGCTGCCTGCCAATGAGTCTCTTTCGGTCTTTCCATGAATCTGGAGATTAAGATAACAATGTGCATAATGTCTGACCTAATTATAGTCAAGTACATGAGGCTGCCAACTATGCTCTTATACAACTTTGGATCAAAATCCTTGCAGCTATCTTCTTTACTTAATTTCAACCCCATCACTGTTAGAGTCACAACTTCTTTGTTTTTCTGCATGTTGAATCTCTTCAACACTGCTTCTACATATTTAGCTTGAGAAATGAAAACACCATTTTCACTTTTTTCTACTTCAATTCCAATAAAATATCTTAAGAAGCCCAAGTCAATCATTTCAAATTATCTTTTCATGACTGCTTTAAAATAAAAAATGAGAGAAGCATCATTGCCAGTAAAATTTAAATCATCTACATATAAAACAACAATAAGTATCTTACCGCCATTCTCCTTTATGTAGAGTGTGGGTTCTCCATCACACTTCTCAAACCCATTCTCAATCAGGTAAGCATCTATTCTGTTGTACCATGCTCTTGGAGCTTGCTTCAGCCCATAAAGAGCTTTCTTTAGCTTGCATACTTTATGCTCTTGGCCTTCAACTTCATAGCCTGGAGGTTGTTCAACATAAACCTCTTCTTTTAACACTCCATTCAGGAATGCTGATTTAACATTCATCTCATAAATCTTCCATTTGTGTTGTGCCACAATAGACAACATTGTTCTGACTACTAGTGCAAAGGTTTCGTCATAGTCTCTCCCTTGTTGCTGATTGTAGCCTTTAACAACAAGTCTGGCCTTGTGCCTTTTGATCTTGCTTTCAGCATTACTCTTGGTCTTATAGACCCACTTAACTCCAATGGCTTCTTTGCCTTCAGGGAGGTCCACTAACTCCCATGTTTTAGTCTTCTCAATTGCATCAATTTATTCGTTCATTGCTTCAATCCATTTATCATCATTTATAGCATTTTCAAAATGGATTGGGTCATCAACATGAAAATACAAAGAGAATAATGAATTCAGACTGGTATTGTTACTTACCTCTCCTTGCTCATAAATCTCATTCAAACTTCTGAATCTTGGCCTTCTTGGTGTGCTTGAAATTCCATTCAAACTTGAGGGCATTTCAGATCCCTGCGATGTGCTTCGAGTAGCACTTCCCTCGCTTCTCAAGGCTGTTCAAATTCCAGTTTGTGGTGTGGTTTCACTTCCCTGGCTTCTCAAGGTTGTTGTGCTTATGGTGGTGAAGGAGGAGCCACCGAAGAAGGGTTAACAGCTGTTGTTCCTTCTTCTTCTTCTTCGTGAGACAAATTTGTCTTCACGTTCACAGTCTTTTCTAGACTTCCATCCCAAGCTTCTTCTTCACATAACTGCACATCTTTGCTTACTATCAATTTCTTGGTGGATGGATTATAAAGTTTGTATGCTTTTGACTCATCATAGTAGCCAATAAAGACACACTTCTCCCCCTTACTATCAAACTTCTTCCTTCGCTGATCTGGTACATTTGCATATGCTACACAGTCGAATACTCTCATGTGACTGACAATTTGCTTTCGACCACTCCATGCTTCTTCTGGTATTCTGTTCATGACAGCTTTAGTTGGGCATCTGTTCGAGATGTAAACTGTGCAAGTGACAGCTTCTACCTAATACTCATGCAACAAATGTTTTGCCTTCAGCATACTTCTGACAATGTCCAAAATGGTCCTATTTTTCCTTTCTGCAACACTTTTTTGCTGAGGTGTATACCTCGTGGTAAATTTATTTTGTATGCGATTCTCTCTACAAAAATGCAGAAAGTCTTTGGAGATGTAATCTCCACCTCTGTCAGTTCTAAGCACTTTGATATAGTGCCCACACTACTTCTCAACAAGAGTTTTGAAGTGGCGGAATTTCTCAAACACTTCACTCTTTTGCTTTAACACATACACCCATGTCTTTCTGGTGTAATCATCAATGAAAGTTAAAACATATTTATTTCCAGCAAATGATGGTATTTTCATCGGTCCACACACATTAGAGTGAATAATTTCCAAGGGTGCTTTTGCTCTTATACTCTTTCTTGCTGGAAAGCTTTCTCTGTGTTGTTTTCCCAAGATGCAGCCTTCACAAAGGCTATCTGGCTTCTCAATAAATGGAAATCCCTTTACCATTCCCTTTTTGTGCAACAAATTCAAGCCTCCGAAATTGAGATGTCCAAATCTCAAGTTCCATAACCAGTTCTCACCTTTCACTTGCTCTTGAAAGACTTCTTGTGTTACAGCTGCAATAGTTCTTCCTTCTTTCAAATCTGCTTTGATTTTGAGAAGAAACATTCTATTGCTCGTCATCTGCACCTCTACAATGATCTTCTTAATTGTAGGTATATCTCTGATTGTACACACATAATCTTTGAAGAACACATTGTAACCTTTGTCAATGAGTTTTCCAATGCTCAAAAGATTACATTTCAGACCAGGTACATAGTATACATCTGGCACAATCTTCTGCTCTCCATTTCTTGCTAAGTATACATCTGGCACAATCTTCTACTCTCCATTTCTTGCTAGGACACTGACTCTGCCCTTACCTTTGATAGATATCTTACTATCAGTTCCTGTTGTTACCTTAGATTTCACATTTTCATCCAGGTTCGCAAACATTGCTATGTTTCCAGTCATGTGATTACTACAACTTGAGTCTAAGAACCAAACATCTTCTTGTTTGTCTTGTGCAATGTTACATGTTAACAGCACACTCTTTGGGTTCTTATCTTCTTCATTTGCAAAATTAGCATTTTTCCTATTATTCTTGTCATTTTGATTTTTCTTACATTCATTAGCATAATGGCCTAATTTCTTGCAATAATGACATTGGACTTGGGATTTTTCATACCTTTGTCCATGAGCTTGTTGTTTGCCTGAACCTTCATCTTGGTTCTGATTGCAGCTCCTTCCGCTTGTGCTAGCAAGATTATTTCTGCCTCTATTTTGGCTTCTACCTCGACCTCTATTATTTGCTCTGCCTTGAACTCTACCTTGGTCGAATGACATCTGAGTCTTGAATGCTTGCTCCAAAGAGGAATATATTCATCTACTCAGTCTATGTTCATGAGACATAATAGACGCACTGAGTTCATCCACTGTGCACTGTGAGAGATCCTTTGTCTCTTTTATCGCTACCACTATAGCTTCAAACCTTAAGGGTAAACTTCTCAATATCTTCTCTACAATCCTTCTTTCTTCAAGAATTTCACCATGAGATCTTATCTGAGTTATTAACCCAATAACATGAGTGAAGAATGAATCTATTGTATCAGATTCCTTCATGCTGAGTGTTTCAGAGTCTCTCCTCAACATCTGCAATTTTGCAGTCTTCACCTTCTCCATGCCTTGATAAGAAGTTTTGAGAATATCCCATGCCTTTTTAGACTCGTTGCTTCTGTAATCCATGGGAAAACACTCTCATGTATAGATTTAAAGTGATAAAAGAGGGCTTTTAATTCCTTCTTCCTGTTATCCCTTAACAGATCTCTTTCTGCTACTGTCAAAGCAGTCAACGCTGCTGCATCTGCAGGTTTAGGGTAGCCATTTTCAACTAGCTCCCATAATTCCTGAGAAGCAAACAAAGCTCTCATATTTATTGACCAATAACTATGATTCTTCCCATTAAACTGTGGAAGTTGGGAATTTTTCAAACTAGTTCCAGCATCTTCCATCTTAACTATATAAGTAAAGAAAAGATACTGACTGTATAATAAGACAAGAAAGAACTTTTTTCTGTTGGAGAAAATCTGCTCAATACGCTTCTTATAGCTCCCGCAGTGGAAAAACAAACTTTGTTTTGTCTCACCGAGTGCCTAGATAAGCTCTGATACCATGACGGAAGTTTCTGATTACTTCTAAACAACAAGAGAGAATGAAGATTCCCTCAACAGCAGAGAATTTTAAAACTCAATTTGCAGAATGAACAAAAACAGTTTAGGACAAGTTTTCTTAATTCATAAAAGAATAAAAGAAATACAAAATCAGAATGAAACTGATTCTTCCTCCTTGGAGGGATTCACAAATAAAACAGTGGACTATAAAACAACAGTGCTCACAAACTTCTCTGTCCTAAGAACCACACATACAGTGCTTACAATCTTGCTATGTTTTCAGGCTACAGGCCACAACAATTTCTCTGTTTTTCTTCTCTGTCTTTTTCAACAACATAACAATACTCTATTTTTTTATTGTTACAATAAGCCTTCGGACTCATTCCTTTTATAAGGTGCGAACAAACAAAACAGTCAATAGACCCAGACTTCAAATTTTATGAAATCCTTTTGAACTTCTCATCGCGTCCGGAAGTCCATCGACGATTGACAATATAGCGTCCAAAAGGTTTACGACCTTTGCACTTTACAATTGCGATGTGCGATGAGCGATGGTGGTGGGGACCACATCACATCGCAAAATCGGAAGCGATCAATACAATGGAACAATCAATAGTCAGAGGAACATTTGCGATCATGTGATTGCGATGGTGTGAGGCCCTTATCGCATCGGCGGTTGGTTGTTTGCGACGGACAGGCAATGAATATTGCGACGCCGCGATGCGATGGTGGTCCCACCACATCGCATCGCTCGAACTCTTTTCATGATGGACATTGAATAACATATTTTAAGTTGCGATGCGATGGTGCGATAGACCATCAGCACATCGCATCGGCGAAACTCTTTGGTTCACATAGTTTAAGAAATATGGCTAGTTTGCAATGCGATAGTGTTAATACTTTCATCGCATCGCATCGCTGCTCTTCGCATGCCGCGGACTTGTGCCGCCTTAAAACATTAACTCTGCCGATATGTAGGTAAGGCTTTAAAGCCTGATTCAACCTGTAATCAAAGCTCTGTGCTGCTGGCGAGACATTGAGCTAGAGCCTTAACTCTGCTTTTGCGTGAAGTTGGCTACCACCTTAGATAAAATATCAAGGGGCCAATTCTTATCTGTTCTGCACATTACTTGTGTGAGCTTTCCAATCCTTTTGCAATTCTACAAGAGGATAGCAACCGCCTTTGCTAAGGCATCAATGTGCCACAATCCAGTCCTTCTGCAATCACTTCAGTAATTACTGCTGATTTATATCGGTAGTTGGAATTAATTTCCAACAAGACGAGAAGCCAGACAATTAAGAAATAAGAAAATTATAAGTCTGATGGACCAAAGTTTGGTCTCAGTGAACATTAACCATTATCATCATCATCATCATATATATAATTATTTCCACATATTTATCTCACAACACTAATTAAACAAAACACATTCAAACAATTATTTAATCATTTATTGGTGCACACTCGCGAAGTAAATCTACACCATTGATAACATTTAAAACAAACAAGGATTCTACGTCCCAAACCCATCGTAATGATTGATTCAAAGTACAGAGTAATTTAAATAAATTCAATAAATTGAAATTTCTAACGCTTCAACATTCCTATGAAACGGATACGGGTGTTGAATCACCATGATTTTCGCCGCATTGAACGTTGAGAATGATTGCCAGCCTCCGGATAATCCTGAACGCCACTATGTCAAATTTTAAATCATTCAAATACATTTGAAAATGTTTATTTATGCATTTCCAATGACTTTGAGGGAACTTTTTGAAGAAATGTGTTTTCGAGCTTAACTCAATTAGATTGTAGATTTGGAAATAGGATGCTAACTTAATTAGATTGTAAATTTTGAAATAGAATCTGATGCGGATGAATTTTAAAATATTTTTGAAATTTATAATTAAAATAAAATAAAGATTTTTTTGAAATAAATTAATATGAAAATATTTTTCACTAAATACAATTAAAAAGTTCATTTTTATTTTTCTAAAGTAAATATCAATATAAAACATTGGATGCAATTTAAAGTCTCACTCTTATCATCTAAACTGATTGTACAGTTTTATTAGATCTCATTCAGTTTACATTTCCTTCTTATATGGACAAAGGAACATACCATGTCATTTTCTTCTTTTCAGAGCGACTCAAGGAAATGACATTGAACCAATGAATTATAGTTTTTCAACTAGAAAGAAAGTTCACAACTTTAATTTTCTACTTTCTGTTTGCATAGAGCATTGTCATATTAATAATGAAATTCAAATTTTTTAGGAATATAAAATCATGAACCATATATTAACGACGTTTATTCAAATTCAGTACGAAGAACTCACTCAAAAAACTAACTTTAAAAAATTAAGTGTGAAGCTTGGTCAAAGGAAAGAATGATATCATATGAACGTTAATGATAGTAAGTATTCTTTCTTTTATGATATCAAATGAATGTCAATGTGGACTTGTCATATTAAGTATTTCTTCTTTTTAGGATATCAAATAAATCTCAATGTAAATTTGCATTGTCATTATTCCATGACATAAATATTGTTATATATTTTTTATGTTTATGGTTAATTATTCTATGACACAAATGTTGTTTTATATTTTTCAATAAATTTGATGACACAAATATTATTTTATTTTATTTATGTTTATTGTTTTTTTTTTTTATAAATTAAATTATTTTTATTAGATAAGCATATGGTACAATCAAGAAAGATTAGATAGCAGGGAACCGGAAATGAAAAATTTTAATTGTTTTATGACATAAATTTTGTTTTATATTCTTCAATAAAATTCCACGACATAAATATTGTTTTATATTTTCCATGTTTATTGTTAATTATTCCATAACACAAATATTGTTTTATATTCTTCATATTTATTGTTAATTGATTGAGATGGTTAGTTTTATATCAACAACATTAATTGTAAAAATGTATAAATATTGTTTTATATTCTTCATATTTATTGTTAATTGATTGAGATGGTTAGTTTTATATCAACAACATTAATTGTAAAAATGTATAAAGGTTTGCCATTACATTCAACTTTTAAATCAATAACATTATTTGAATAGCTAATTAATTCAAACTATTTTAAAATATATAAAGATAAGATAGATGAACCTTTTCTAATTTGTGTTCAATTAGTGGAACTGGAAAGCTACATCATGTATTTAACAGAATTAGTTATAAAAATATATAAATTGTTTGTTAGGATTTGTCATTAAACTTCCAAACTACTAATACTGTTTTAAATAGATAATTGATCTATATAATTCTAAAAAATAGAACCATTGGGCAAGAACAAGGGAGAGGGGCTCTTCCTATTGGTAACCAATTCCTGCAAATGGGAAGTTGCTGCATCATGTATTCCCAACCCACAAAACAAACATGTATGAGTGGAGGAGAAAGTGGCAGAAATATAGAATAGCATTTTAATGTGAGGAAGACAAGCATGATGATGATCCAAACAATATTCTCCTCCATTCCGGAAGCATGCTTCTATTCATCCATCTCTCCAGTGGCCCCTCCTATTATTATTATTGGTCACCAGTGCTCAATATTATTGCTTAGTGCTGCGCCACTGCAAAAGACGGTTTGTTTTTAAATGGTTTTTTACAAACCCTGGATTACACGTACTGCCACTTTAAAGTCATCTGGAATGTGTTCAATGCCCTTTTCTGGTTTTTGCAAACCCTGGGTTACATGCACTGCCACTTAGTGTTTTTGCTTTGTTTTTAATTATGTTCCTTTATTGGTGTGTGTGGATGTATATATAAAGCCACGCGGGATGTGATTAATGCCAACCAAACTAAAATTCCAGTGAAGGCTATAGAACTGTTGCCAAGCTTGTTCTGTTTTTCTTTCAGAAGGTGGGATGTGTTATCAATTCATATATACTTATCACTATACATGTATAATATTCGTTTATTGAATTGCCAGCTTTGTCTCAGGTATATTGCTATGGATACCCGCTATCTAAACGCTCTGCTGGTGTGTTTCAATATAGTTTTGGTGTTGGGACAGTCCGATGGTATGGAATTTTTTTGGTATCTGAATCTTGAATTTTATGGTTTATTTGATGTTTTTTTTTTAATTTTATGTTTTAAATTTGATGTTTTTTTTTTTTTTGGATTTACATATATTTGAAACTTGAATCTTATGATTTACATAATGTTTTAGACATTTTAACTTTGAATCTTGAATCTTATAATTTAGATGATGTTTTTTTGAATGTTAGGCTCTTATAGTTTACATGATGTTTCTTTGAATCTTAAGGTTTACATGATGCCTAGGTTTATCTGATGTCTGATAACACAACATACTTCATAACACTATAATTAATTTAATGCTTTTTAAAATTGCAATTTCAACTGGCTTAATAAAATTTAAATTTAATATCTTAAAATTCAATAATACTTCATAACATAACAATTCCATTAAATGTAATATTCATTTAAAAAAAAAAACAATAAAAACTCCTAAGTTATAACTCTATTTTTCTTGTTTTTCTTCTCGTGTCAGACAACAGTACTGGCCCCCTGTACGATTCTTTCGCTACAACAGAGGTGAGAGCAGCAGTTTATAATGAATGAAAGAAAATAAGTGTCAGAACCGCAAGATATTCGCTCATATTTATATTTATGGTTCTGATAATTATGGGTATTCATGGTATTTAATTAGTTTGATATATGTTGGGTGTTACAGTGCCAGAAACAGCCACCACCATCTTCATACGTCGGAGGGATTGTTGCGAATCCGGAATTCAAGAGTGGACTGGATGGCTGAAGTCCTTTTGGAAGCAGTATATTGGAAATTCGATCGGACGAGGATGCAGGGAACGAGTATCTGGTGGCCCGTGGAAGACAAAACAGCTCTGATGCTCCCTCACAGAATCTCAATGTAACGCAAGGAATGATGTATTCGCTTTCAGGTAACATCATAATTTCAAGCCCCGGACATTGACTTACATGGTACAATCAGCCAATGGCTGAACTATCGGAATAACTTTACGATTTTTTCAAAATTATGTAATGACGATAATATATTAATTATTAATTATATCATGTGGGTTAAGATGAAGATAAAGAATTAATTGGTTTTGTTTTCCCTGTTGTGGGTCGAAAAGGGAAAAATGGTTATATATAAAAATTTTTATAAGGATGATAATATATTATTTAATTATATTTATGATAAGATGAAGATAAAAGATTAATGGGATTTTTTTTTAAATTTTATTTTTATAAAAAAATATTAAGAAAAAAGTTAGTTATATATAAATATGTGTATGGGTTAGTAATTTTTTATGTAGATATAATTATGTTATGTTTTTATGGAAATAGATTTACTTATATATAAAGGATAGTATAAGATGTATTTCTTTTAATTTTAAGGTTATATGTTATAAAAAAAAATTGGATGTGTTTTTTCTTCACAATTCTCTATAAATATTGTATTTGTGAACTTTTAGAGACATTGCATCTCTAAATCTCACATCTATATAAAATTATGGAAGTAAAATGGGAGGTTTTTCTTACCCCAATCCAAAATTCCAATGATTTACAACTGTTTTCAAATCCATAATAGACATTTAACCTCTCAGTTATCTTTTTTTTGGCAAAGCTATAGCTCCAATTTTTTTTTAATTTTATAATAAATATTATTCAAAAATATTTACATTAAAACACTTAATTATAACTATAAAAATATTATAAATAATCTTATTGAATTTAATTATCTTAATTTTCTTTTTGTTAATATTAATTGTAAAATTGTGTTGAAAAATATCTTTAAAATATTTTTTTTATATTGAATTAAAAATTTAATTTTTTAAAAATAAAATTTAAGATGTATATTTTTCATGAAAATAAATATTTTTCATTATTTTTTCAATTAAATTTATTATATATATATATATATATATATATATATATATATATATATATATATATATATATATATATATATATATATATATATCACCATTTCCTTTGAATATATATATAGTAAGTAAATTTGTTATATCTCATTGTCGCCTGGAACCAAAAAATAATAATTTCCTAAAAGATATTTATTTATTTGCATTTGTACTATGACGAGTTGTGTGAACTCTTTTAGTCCCCTACATCAGGAATGTGGTGGGTTTGCTTCTTGGATGGATGGGATGGGTCTTCGTGGGTGTATTACTAATTGAATTTAATGAATTTAAGGAATATTATTATCATTTTTATTAAATTTAAATAATTTTTATTATAATAAATGTATATGTAAAATATTTTTCATAATTAAGAGTATATATTGTTTTTTAAAAAATAATAAATTTAAGAGTTAGGAAAGAGTATAATATATAAATATAAATTTATAAATTATAGTTATCACATATTATATTAAAGTGGATCTTTTCTCTTACAAGAAAAAATTATCGTGTTGATGATGATGATGAGGGTGGTTAATGTCTATTGAGACAAAACTTTGGTTTATAGAACCTAAAGAAAGGAATTATTTAGTTTGTTTTAAAATTGTACTCCTATGCTCAAAGAGCTTGGAGAGAAGCGTCTGGAGCTCACTATAATTTTGACATGTTAAAAGACTAGGAAAGTTGGTATTGCAACAAAGATTATGAAACTGAGATCTAATGTGGGTGTACGCAAGGCACAGTAAGAGGAAGTGATTTTACTCTTCAATATTCATATTCTCACAGAGATGGCAGACCTTTTCCACCCATGGTGTTTTAGGAACTGCCCAACTACCTGTTGCACTATGGAGCTCATGAGAGTGCGCTCTTATCTTGGCTATATATTTTTTTTTCTTTGAGCTTTTTGATCTTTTAGAGTAGGTTTGATGACCTCCTTATAATATCTTAATTTTCTTTTAGCTTCTAAATCTTTCTCACACTACATTTTCTCTTTAAACTTAGAAGTAACAATATTTTGCAATACAACATTTTACTAGATCTCCCAATGACTTAACCAGGCCCAATATCTTTATACCAACCTAGATTGAACCTTTGTCAATTTTGGGTAGAATTTAAAGCTAACTTAGAAAGTGTATAATCTGTCTCCCATGTTATTGATTTTTGTATTTGTACCACCTTAAAATTATCATATTACTATCTAACTTAATTATAACCCTAATTTAACTTGGTTATAAATTTAAAATTATATATATTAACAACTCTACATGAAGAAAAAAAAGTAACCAGGGTCACATTATATAACCCAGGAAAAATGGCTAACTATACAAAATATAGTTTATTGCAAAATTGGCCAGTATTGTAGCCTTCATTTTACTTTTCAGTTGCACTCTGTATGTTTCTCAATCAGCCGAGCTAACTAGTGAAGTTGGATATTTGATCAGCGTGGTTACAGATCGGTGGAGAAAATACTTCGAGTGCAATTGTTAAGGCCACTGTAACCACAAGGAGCGGAGGTGTTGTTTGAATTTTGGGAAATTCCAAACAATAAAAATGTAGAGAGTAAACTCCTCTCTTCAAACATAGAGAAATTAAAAAAAAAAATTGCTTGCAGACAGAGATGGCATGAAAATGCTTTCTTCTATTTCATTAAACAGAACTAAAAACTATTACAAATTTCTTCCTCAGAGGAGGGATTCACAGAATACTATCAAGACTACTACAGACGCAGTGCTCCAAAACAAATCTCTCTCTCTCTCTCTCTCTCTCAAAATTCTCTCTGTCTCATAAAATCAACACTGCTGTGTTTTCTTTTTTTCTCACGCACTGCTATGCAAAACAAAAAAAATAACATAATGCAACACGGGCTCTCGGGCCCTTTTCTCTTTATATGGCGCGGCGGGAACAAAACCCAAAAAAGGGAAATAAAACAAATTACAAAGAAAAACCTTTGTGGAACAACAAAAGAAATCAAATGCACGACGTACGAGTGGGGACCACATCGTAGTCAGCAATCTGCAATCGGCGGATCGGCGGTACAAACAAAAAGTGCGATGGTGCGATATTGCGATGGCGCGATCAAACAATAACGCGCAAAAAAAAACATTTGCGATTTGCGATGGGAGCTCATTGCGAATTGGCGATCAAAACAAAAGGCGAAACACTTGAGATTTGCGATGGCGCGATTTGCGATCACATCGCGGTTTTCAATAGCGGTTCAAATGTGGATAACACAATGGATGTTGCGATCTGCGATCGTGCGATGGCGCGACGATCGCATCGCAAACAATCAACGGAACTTTGGCATGGGCAGAGGGCGATCTATGTAATATGTGATGTTGCGATGGTGCGATGGCGCGATGATCGCACATCGCAAACATCCACATCAACAAGACACTAATACTTCAAAAAATTGCGATCTACGATTTGCGATTTGCGCTCAAGCGCTTAAGTGGTGGGGACCACTTGTCTTGCCTCTTCGAAAAACTTTAAGTCTTTCCGCTGTTTTAAACACATTTCCTTCATATTTGGTTGTTGAGGGCTTAAAAGCCCGAAATGACTGTTTTTAATAACTTCTGCTCCTCCGTAAATCATATCTACAGGTAAATATTCATTCCACTGTAAAACGGCTCTGCCCATCACAAATTTAATTCTTCTCTGTCATTTGTGGCTGCGGCCCATCAAAGATTAAATTCATTCCTACGGTTCTTCCATTCTTCTTAAATACAGAGTGCTGTGCACTCAAAAATCTACTTCTGTTGCCTTTGTACTCTTTCTTCTTGCTCAAGGCTAGCAGGTGACTTTAATATTTTCAACACCCCCCCTTAAAGTCAGCTGCTGGGTTATCTGTCATACCCAAGCATTTTCTTAAAAATTCAAAGGTCTTCTATCCCAATGGTTTTGTTAAAATATCTGCATATTGCTCCTCTGTTTTACAATGTTGTAAAAAAATTTCTCCATTGTTCACCAATTCTCTGATATAATGAAATTTTGTATCTATGTGCTTCGTTCTCTTATGAAACACTGAATTGTTTGACAATGCAATAGCTGAGCTATTGTCACAATAAATTACTGTCCCTTTTACCTGTTCTTGGCATAAGCTTCTCAACATTCTTCTCATCCAAATTGCTTGACACGCTGCTGCTGTAGCTGCCACATATTCTGCCTCTGCTGTAGATAATGCTACAATAGGTTGTTTCTTAGAAGCCCATGAAATGGCTCCTGAACCCATATGAAAAACGTAACCAGAAGTGCTCTTCCGATCATCTACACTTCCAGCCCAATCACTGTTAGTGTATCCAAATAACTCTGAATTTTTTGAAGTAGTATATAAAATGCCAAATCTTTTAGTTCCTTTCACATACCTCAGAATTCTTTTTGCTGCTTGCCAATGTGCTTCTTTTGGCTTCTCCATAAATCTGGAAATTAAACTAACAACATGCATAATATCCGGCCTAGTTGCAGTCAAATACATGAGGCTGCCAACTATGCTTTTATATAAACTTGGATCAAAATCCTTGCTGCTGTCATCTTTACTCAACTTCAATCCCATTACTGTGGGAGTAATTGCAGCTTTGCACTCCTGCATATTAAATCTTTCTAAAACTTGATTCACATAATTTGCTTGAGAAATAAAAATCCCTTTTTCATTTTGCTCCACTTCTATTCCTAGGAAGTATCTCAACAAACCCATGTCAGTCATTTCAAATTCATCTTTCATGACTGTTTTAAAATTTTCAACAAGGTAATCATCATTACCTGTAAATATTAGATCATCAACATATAAAACAACGATGAGAATTTTACCATCCTTTTCTTTGATGTAGAGGGTGGGTTCTCCCTCACACTTTTCAAATCCATTTTCCAGTAGATAGGAGTCTATCCTATTGTACCATGCTCTTGGTGCTTGCTTCAGCCCATAAAGAGCTTTCTCTAATCTGCAGAATTTATGCTCTTGCCCTTTCTTCTCATATCCAAGAGGTTGTTAATTGTAAACCTCTTCCATTAAGACTCCATTTAAAAATGCAGATTTTACATCCATCTGGTACACTTTCCATTTGTTTTGTGCTGCTATGGACAGCACTGCTCTTACTGTCTCCATTCTTGCAACTGGTGCAAAATTTTGTTCATAATCAATTCCATGCTTCTGCTTATATCCCTTCACAAAAAGTCTAGCCTTGTGTCTCTCTATTTTTCCTTCAACATTGCTTTTGGTCTTATAGACCCATTTAACTCCAATGACTTCTTTACCTTCTGGGAGATCAACCAGCTCCCATGTTTTTTTCTTCTCTATGGCATTAATTTCATCATCCATAGCTTCTATCCATTTTCTATCTTTAATAGCATCTTCAAAATGAATAGGATCATCTACTTGACAATACAAAGAAAATAAGGAGTTCATACCTTCATTTTCTCCTCCCTGATCATATATTTCTCTAATACTTCTAAATTTTGTTCCACTTTCACTTGGTGTAAATGTGCTTGATGAAGCACTCAATTCTACTCCATGTGGTGTGCTTGGAGATGCACTTCCACTTCTTCTCAAGGTTGTTCTCGCCACTGCTTGAGGTTTCCCTTGCTATCCTTGTGTTGATGGAGGTTGTGCAACGGATGAGTTGTTAATTTCAACTACATCTTCCTCATCTTCATCATGAGATAAATAGCTTTTGACATTGACTGTTTTCTCAATGCTTCCATCCCATGCTTCCTCTTCAATAAATTGCACATCTCTACTTATTAAAAACTTCTTTGTGGATGGGTTATACAATTTGTATCCTTTGGAATCTTCACAATATCCAAGGAAAATGCACCTCTCCCCCTTACTATCCAACTTATTCCTCAACTTGTCTGGAATGTGTGCATATGCAACACATCCAAAAACTCTCATGTGGGTGACTCTTTGTTTTCTGCCACTCCACGCTTCTTCTAGAACTTTGTTCATCACAGCTTTTGTGGGGCATCTATTTAAAATATACACAACATAGTTTGCTGCTTCTGCCCAATACTCATTCAGCAAGTGTTTTTCCTTTAGCATGCTTCTCACCATTTCCATTATGGTTCGATTCTTCCTTTTGGCAACTCCATTCTGTTGCGGTGTGTACCTTGTGGTAAACATCTTGTGTATGTCGCTCTCTCTGCAAAAACGCAGAAATTCCTTTGATAAGTATTCTCCTCCTCTATCGGTTCTGAGAACTTTAATATACTGCCCACTCTATTTTTCTACAAGAGCTTTAAAATGGAAAAATTTCTGAAAGACTTCACTCTTATATTTTAGGAAATAAACCCACACTTTTCTTATGCAATCATCTATGAAGGTCAGCATGTAATTGCTGCCTGAAACTGATGTTGTTTGCATCGGCCCACATAAATCTGAGTGAATGATCTCTAAGTGTGCTTTCGCCCTTATGCTTTTCCCTAATGGAAAATTTTCTCTGTGTTTCTTTCCCAAGATGCAGCCTTCACATAGGCTGTCAAGCTTCTCAATCAATGGTAAACCTCTTACCATTTCTTTTCTGTGCAACAAATTTAATCCTCCGAAATTGAGATGTCCAAATCTCAGGTGCCATAACCAATTTTCATCTTTCTCTTCCTTCTGGAAGGCTACTTGTGTTACAGCTACTATGCTCTTTCCTTTTTCCTTCAAGTCAGTATTTAGCTTGAGCGGAAACATTCTATTGCTGTTCATTTGAATTTCAGCAATGAATTTCTTTCTTGGAGGTATATCTTTTATTGTGCACACATCATCTTTGAAAATTACATTGTAACCTTTGTTTATAAGCTACCCAACGCTCAAAAGATTACACTTCAGACCAGGAACATAATACACATTAGGGACAAATTTTTGCTCACCATTTCTTGCTCGAATACTAACTCTGCCTTTTCCTTTGATAGAGATCTTAGTATCAGTCTTTGTGGTTATTTTTTATTTTACTTCTTCATATAGATTGGCAAACATTGCTTTGTTTCCAGTCATATGATTACTACATCCTGAATCTAAGAACCAAACATCATCTTCTCTATCTTGTGCTACATTACATGCTAACAACACATTACTTGGGTTCTTTTCTTCTTTTGCTACATTAGCATTCTGCCTATTTTTCATGTCATTTTGCTTCTTTCTACATTCATTGGCATAGTGCCCATATTTCTTGCAATAATGACATTGGACATTGGATTTGTCATACCTCTATCCATGAGCATGTTGGTGTTGATGTCCACCTTACTGGCTGTTGCATTGGCCGTGGCTCTAACTTTGACTATTGCTCCTTCCATGTGAATGTGAAGGGTTGTTCCTTCCACCTCTGTTTTGGCTTCTGCCTTTTCCTTTTCCTTTGCCTTGACCTCTTCCTCTTCCTGAAGGCATCTAGGTCTTGAAGGCATGCTCAAGAGATGAGTGTTCATCTCTGCTCAATCTCTGTTCATGAGTTATCAGTGAGGCATGTAGTTCATCCACTGTGAACTATGAGAGATCTTTGGTCTCTTCTATGGTGGTAACAATAACATCAAACTTTGAAGGTAAGAATCTCAAAAGTTTCTCCACAATCCTTCTTTCTTCAAGAGTTTCTCCATGGGATCTTATCTGATTTACAATCCCAATCACATGTGTAAAAAATGTGTCTACATTATCTGACTCTTTCATGCAAAGAGTTTCAAAATCTCTTCTCAGCAATTGAAATTTTGTTGTCTTAACTTTCTCCATACCTTGATAGGCTATTTTTAGAGTTTCCCATGCATCCTTGGATCTATTAGCTACTGCTATCCTTGGAAACACACTCTCATATACTGCCTGATACAAATAGAAGAGGGCTTTAGAGTCCTTATTTCTATTATTCTTCAATAAATCCTTTTCTGCTTGAGTTAAGGCATTAAAAGCCTGCTCATCTACTAGTTCAACAAAACTATCTTCTACAAATTCCCATAAGTCTTGTGAGACAAACAGGGCTCTCATGGTAATGGCCCAATAATCATAGTTCTTTCCATTAAATTGTGGAAGCTGAACATTTCCAATGTTCATTTCTGTACTTGGTCCAGCCATTTCTCTTAAACTGAACTTCTAAACTTAAACAAACTGTCTTTCCTTCTCTGAAAGAACACACTCTTTTAAACTATAAACTACAGCTGTGTTATCTTTGAGAAATACCTGACTTTGACCTCTGTTGAGCTTTCACACTACTGGAGAAAACGTTGCAACAAGTCTTCTTCTTCTTCAGCTTCTTTGAAATCTTCAAAGAGCCTAAACTAGCTCCGATACCATGTTGAAATTTTGGGAAATTCCAAACAATAAAAATGTAGAGAGTAAACTCCTCTCTTCAAACACAGAGAAATTAAAACAAAAAATTGCTTGCAGACAGAGATGGCATGAAAATGCTTTCTTCTATTTCATTAAATAGAACTAAAAAATATTACAAATTTCTTCCTCAGCGGAGGGATTCACAGAATACTATCAAGACTGCTATAAACGCAGTGCTCCAAAACAAATCTCTCTCTCTGTCTCTCTCAAAATTCTCTCTGTCTCATAAAATCAACATTGCTATGTTTTCTTCTTTTCTCATGCACTGCTGTGAAAAACAAAACAAATAACATAATACAACACGGGCTCTCGGGCCCTTTTCTCTTTATATGGGGCGATGGGAACAAAACCCAAAACAAGAAAATAAAACAAATTACAAAGAAAAACCTTTGCGGAACAACAAAAAAAATTAAATGTGCGACGTACGAGTGGGGACCACATCGCAGTCAGCAATCTGCGATCGGCAGATCGGCGGTACAAACAAAAAGTGCGATAGTGCGATATTGCGATGGCACGATCAAACAATAACGTGCAAAAAATAACATTTGCGATTTTCGATGGGAGCACATCGCAAATTGGCGATCAAAACAAAAGGCGGAACACTTGAGATTTGCGATGGCACGATTTGCGATCACATCGCGGTTTTCAACGGCAGTTCAAATGCGGATAACACAATGGATGTTGCGATCTGCGATGGTGCGATGGTGCGACGATCGCATCGCAAACAATCAACGGAACTCTGGCATGGGCGGAGGGAAATCTATGTAATATGCAATGTTGTGATGGTGCGATGGCGCAACGATCGCACATCGCAAACATCCACATCAACAAGACACTAATACTTCAAAAACTTGCGATCTGTGATTTGTGATTTGCGCTCAAGCACTTAAGTGGTGGGGACCACTTGTCTTGCCTCTTAAGAAAACTTTAAGTCTTTCCGCTGTTTTAAACACATTTCCTTCATATTTGGTTGTTGAGGGCTTAAAAGCCTGAAATGACTGTTTTTAATAACTTCTGCTCCTCCGTAAATCAGATCTACGGGTAAATCTTCGTTCCACTGTAAAACGACTCTGCCCATCACAAATTTAATTCTTCTCTATCATTTGTGGCTGCGGCCCATCAAATATTAAATTCATTCCTACGGTTCTTCCATTCTTCTTAAATACAGAGTTTCGTGCACTCAAAAATCTGCTTTTGCTGCCTTTGTACTCTTTCTTCTTGCTCAAGGCTAGCAGGTGACTTTAATATTTTCAATAGGTGTCATGAACTATAAGTGCGCCGGTACTGTAATTGCACAGACTGGTTGCTGGTCTCTCCTCAAAGGAGGCCTAAATCTATATACATCTCCGGAATCGGCCACATTGTACTTTGAGGTAAATTGTATAAACAAGGGATTTTACAACAGTATTTCCTGGATGGATGAATTTTATACGTGCCCTATTCGAATTTTCTGGCACTAACTGTCATGATAATGGAGAATTATTTATATGTTGTAGACTCCAGATACGAGAATAGAGATCTGGCTGGATAGCGTATCGCTGTAGCCATTCAGTGTAGACCAGTGACAATGGCAACAGGAAACCAGTATTGAAAAGGTAACTATTAAATATGCTACCCTAACTTTACTCATGTGAACGCATGAATTATTGTTATTTTTATTTTTTTTAATGGTAAGTTTTGGGAATATTATGAAATTTGATAAAAATGAGTGATTTGGAATGCAAATTTTGATATATTAAATAAATTCCAACAATTCAATTCATTTCAGTCAGTTTCTTAAATAATTTTATAAACTACAATCAAATTGTTTGTGTATAATATTTTCAACAATTCAAATAGACTATATTAGCTATATTTATTACTAACTAATATAATTATTTATGAAATTCAATTTAGTTTGAATACAATACCAATAACTTGAGAAATTTATTCTACAGTTTAATATGAAGGATGTTTAAGTACCTATGTCAATGTGTTTAGTTGACATGTGTCTCTTTAAAATAAACATATAAATAAATTATGATTTAAATAAAAAAATAATGTGGACTATAATAAAAAATAAAATAATGTAAAGTAACTAGAAGTAAAAGAAATGTGAGATGTTTAAACCTTATATTCTTCAAAATATTCTCAAAAGAAGATTTAAATAAATTATTTGAATATCTATATTAACTAATTTATGTTAATATCAACTATATATATATATATATTGTTAAAATAAAATATTTTAATAGAACAATGGTGCAAAGTAAGAGTTGAGGGAGTTCTTGTTAATATTTTAATACTAATTAATGTTGATATATACTTAAAAATATATTAATAATAAAAGACCATTTTAGTTTAATTTGATCAAATGTATTGATGTATATATTATTTAAAATATTTTAATGTCAATTATGTATATATTATATATCATTTTAAAAAAAAATATGTATACATCATTTAAAAAATAAGTTTTTTTTTGTTAAAAAGTTTATTTGGTCATATATATATAGTTTATAAAGAAATCAAAATACAATTTAAACAACAAAAAATTACACATTATATTTTGTGCTCTAAAGAAGTTTTCAAGTGAAGAAATTTGATTCCTCTCAGCTCATCATGATAAATCCGTAAAAAAAATGCATATATGGTAGTTCTTATAAAAACTCACTCTAGATTTCTTCTTTTCTCTTATCTCCTTTTTCCTTCTTTTATCTCTCTTCTCTTTCTTTCTCTTCTTCTTTTCTATTATCTCCCTTCTCTTTCCCCTATCTCCCTTCTCTCTTTTTTTCTCATATCTCCCTTCTTTTTCTCTTTCCCTTTGTCCCCTCCCCTTCTCTAAAAGTATAAAAACCATTGAAACTAACCAGAATACTAGTCCTCAACATTTTTACACTTATGGGATCATAAATTTGATATGATGCTAGTTAATTTTCTTAACAAACCAATTTATATTCAACTAACAAATCAATTGCAATTTTACAAACTATGGTCCTGCAAAAAAAACAGAATCGCAAGGGAATTTTTATCATTCATCCTGTCAACAGTACAGGGCAGGGCCTGAAAGAAGCCAAGCTATTCATCAATCAAATGAGGAGAGACTTCCCCATAGGATCCACCATTGCCAAGACCATATTGGGTAATGATGCTTATCAGGTGGGTCTCTTACCCCTAAATCTAGTAAATGATAATGGATTTGTATTTTTCTTAGAGAGAGGTATTTTTATCTCAATTTATCTCATCTTTATCTCAATTGGGATTGGGGATATCTCTTAATCCCACGGATAAAAAAAAAGCAATTATTTAACCATTTTATTTTTGTTATATTCCTAAAATCTACAATCTATACACCCTGCTGATTAGGGTATAAACTCGATGAGGATTTTTTCAATTGCAGAAATGGTTCGTGGAGCGTTTCAACGTAGCAGCGTTCGAGAATGAGCTAAAATGGTACAGCACAGAGTCCCATCAAGGCAGAGAGAATTATACAGACACTGATGATATGGTGAGCTTTTGCAAAACAAACAACATATCAATCCGTGGTCACAACATATTCTGGGAAGATCCGCAGTATACTCCACAATGGGTGAAGACCCTCGATGCCTAGCACCTCCAAGTGGCAGTGGACACTCAAATTCGTTCACTAGTGGGAAGGTACAAGGGCCAATTTATCCAATGGGATGTTAGCAACGAGATGCTTCATTTTTCATTCTTTGAAGAAATGTTAGGACCCAATGCCTCCTCTAATTTCTTCCAACTCGCTCAGTAATTGGATCCATCAACCCCCATGTTCATGAACGACTACAATAAAATCGAGGCCTGCAACGACTTGAAGGCCATACCTGATGCATATCTGAAGAAACTCAGTGACATAAACTAGCCATTGCTCATGGAAGGTATAGGGCTGGAATCCCATTTTTCAAAGCCTAATATACCATTCATGTGCTCTGTATTGGACAAGTTGGGTTCTATGGTGTTGAAATGTTGAGAATTCCAGAACAATGAAAGGAGAGAGTAAACTCCCCTCTTCAACACAGAGAAATATAAAAATTCTTTGATAGGAGACAGAGTTTTCAAACTGTAAAACAAACTTCTATTCCTTTCAAAACTATTACAAATCTTCCTCAATACAGAGGGATAACATGAAGAGTGACTGCTACAGATGCAGTGCATGAAAACATTCATTGTTCTCTCAAAAAAAATATTCTTTGTCTCTCAAAACAACACTGCTGTGTATTTCATTTCCGCGCTGCTGTGTGAAAAAAAACAAAACCAAATAAAAACAATGCGATATACAGGCTCGCTGGCCTTTTTGGCTTTTATATGCCACATATAAAAAAAATTACAAAAACTATGTTGAAACTTTAAAATAAAATTATTAAAAGACTATCGATCCCACATGACCAATGCGCTTTTGAACGCACGATCAAACTATTAAACACAATGTATAACCTTATCGGGTCCGTGCTTTAAACACAACAAGCGCTACACACAAAAGTTCCGATTGCGATTCAAAAGTGGATGCGATGGCACATATAAGTTCCATTTAATAAAGTCATCAGGTCTGCGCTTTGGTTGGTCCGATCGGAGCATTCAGTAAAAGAGTTTCGATTACGATCTCCGATTGAACTTTGCGATTCCATTAAAACATCACGACGTGGTCAAGTGGACCCACGGGCCTCCGCTGTGGTGGGGGGAATTCATAACATAAACTTTGGTTGTATTGTGTACAACCGTTCCGCTTGCGGAACTCTCCATACTAACAAGAAACTTGGTTTATGATTCATATACATTGCGATTTGCGATTACGATTGGATCGCATGCATCACAGAACTCCTCATCAACAAGACACTTCAAAAAAATTTGTGATTCCGATTAGCATATAAGTGGTGGGGACCACTTGTCTACCAATTCAGAAATTAAAAGGACTTCTGCCTGTTTTAAACAATTTTAGTTGTTGAGGGCTTTAAAGCCTGAAATGACTGGTTTTTGTTAAGTATGCTCCTCCGTAGACAAAAATGGCTTTGCCCATCATGAATTCAATTTCTCCTCTGCTATTGTGGTTGTAGCCCATCACAATTTAATTCTTTCTTACGGTTCTCCATCATTTTGCTTAAATATAGAGTGTTGTGCACTCAAAGCTCTGCTTCTACAACCTTGTACTCTTTTCTTCTTGCCGAAGGCTGGAAGGTGACTTTAATATTTTCAACACTCCCCCTTAAAGTCAGCTGTTGGGTTATCAATCATACTGACGCATTTTCTTAAAAATTCAAATGTCTTCTGCCCCAATGGCTTTGTTAAAATATCTACATATTGCTCCTCTATTTTACAATGCTGTAAAACAATTTCTCCATTGTTTACCAATTCTCTGATATAATGAAATTTTGTATCTATGTGTCTTTTTCTTTTATGAAACACAGAATTATTTGAAAATGCAATAGTTGAGCTATTGTCACAATAAATCACTGTCCCTTTTACCCATTCTTGGCTTAAACTTCTCAACATTCTTCTCATCCAAATTGTTTGACACACTACTACTGTAGCTGCCACATACTCTGCCTCTTCTGTAGATAATGCTACAATCGGCTGTTTCTTAGAAGCCCATGAAATGGCTCCTGAACCCATATGAAAAACATAACCAGAAGTGCTCTTCCGATCATCTACACTTCCAACCCAATCACTGTCAGTGTATCCAACTAATTCTGAATTTTCTGAAGCAGTATATAAAATACCATACCTTTTAGTTCCTTTCACATACCTCAGAATTCTCTTTGCTGCCTGCCAATGTGCTTCTTTTGGCTTCTCCATAAATCTGGAAATTAGACTAACAACATGCATAATATCCGGCCTAGTTGCAGTCAAATACATAAGGCTGCCAACTATGCTTTTATACAGACTTGGATCAAAATCCTTGTTGCTGTCATCTTTACTCAACTTCAATCCCATTACTATGGGAGTAATTGTAGCTTTGCACTCCTTCTTATTAAATATTTCTAAAACTTGATTCACATAATTTGCTTGAGAAATAAAAATTCCTTTTCAATTTTGTTCTACTTATATTGCTAAGAACTATCTCAAAAAACCCATGTCAGTCATTTCAAATTCATCTTTCATGACTGTTTTAAAATTCTCAATAAGGTAATCATCATTACCTGTAAAAATTAGATCATCAACATATAAAACCATAATGAGCATTTTACCATCCTTTTATTTGATGTAGAGGGTGGGTTCTCCCTCACACTTTTCAAATCCATTTTCCAGTAGATAGGAGTCTATTCTACTGTACCATGCTCTTGGTGCTTGCTTCAGCCCATAAAGAACTTTCTTCAATTTGCAGACCTTATGCTCTTGGCCTTTCTTCTCATATCCGAGAGGTTGTTCCACATATACCTCTTCCATTAAAACTCCATTTAAAAATGAAGATGTTACATTCATCTGGTATACTTTCCATTTTTTTGTGCTGCTATGGACAACACTGCTCTTACTGTCTCCATTCTTGCAACTGGTGCAAAAGTTTCTTCATAGTATATCCCTTGCTTCTGCTTGTATCCCTTAACAAAAAGTCTGGCCTTCTGTCTCTCTATCTTTCCTTCAACATTGCTTTTGGTCTTATAGACCCATTTAACACCAATGACTTCTTTACCTTCTGGGAGATCAACCAACTCCCATGTTTTGTTCTTCTCTATGGCATTTATTTCATCATCCATAGCTTCTATCAATTTTCTATCTTTAACAGCATATTCAAAATGAATAGGATCATCAACTTGAAAATACAAAGCAAATAGGGAATTCATACCTTCATTTGGCGCTCCTTGCTCATATATTTCTCTAATGCTTCTGAATTTTGCTCCTCTTTCACTTGGTGTATTCGTGCTTGAAGAAGCACTCGAATCTGCTCCATGTGGTGTGCTCGGTGATGCACTCCCACTTCTTCTCAAGGGTGTTCTCGCTGCTGCTTCAGGTGTCCCTTGTTGTCCTTGTATTGGTGGAGGTTGTGCTACGGATGGGTTTCCAATTTCAACCACATCTCCCTCATCTTCATCATGAGATAAACAACTTTTAACATTGACTATTTTCTCAATGCTTCCATCCCATGCTTCCTCTTCAATAAATTTCACATCTCTTCTTAGCACAAACTTCTTTGTGGATGGGTTATACAATCTGTATCCTTTGGAATCCTCACAATATCCAAAGAAGATGCACTTCTCCCCCTTACTATCCAATTTCTTCCTCAACTTGTCCGGAATGTGTGCATATGCCACACATCCAAAAACTCTCGTGTGGGTGACTCCCTGTTTTCTGCCACTCCACGCTTCTTCTGGAACTTTGTTCATCACAGCTTCTGTGGGGCATCTATTTAAAATATACACAGCACAGTTTGTTGCTTCTGCCCAATACTCATTCGGCAAGTGCTTTGCCTTTAGCATGCTTCTCACCATTTCCATTATGGTTCGATTCTTCCTTTCAGCAACTCCATTCTATTGCAGTGTGTACCTTGTGGTAAATTGCTTGTGTATGCCATTCTCTCTGCAAAAACGCAGAAATTATTTTGATATATATTCTCCTCCTCTATCAGTTATGAGAACTTTAATGTGCAGTCCGCTCTATTTTTCTACAAGAGCTTTAAAATGGAAAAATTTCTGAAAAACTTCACTCTTATATTTCAGAAAATAAACCCACACTTTTCTTGTGAAATCATCTATGAAGGTCAGCATGTAGTTGCTACCTGAAATTGATGTTGTTTGCATCGGCCCACATAAATCTGAGTGGATGATTTCTAAGGGTGCTTTCGCCCTTATGCTTTTCCTTGATGGAAAATTTTCTCTGTATTTCTTTCCCAAGATGTAGCCTTCACATAGGCTTCCAGGCTTCTCAATCAATGGCAAACCTCTTACCATTCCTTTTCTGTGCAGCAAATTTAATCCTCCGAAATTGAGATGTCAAAATCTCAGGTGCCATAACCAATTTTCATCTTTCTCTTCCTTTTGAAAGGCTTCTTGTGTTATAACTGCTATGCTCTTTCCTTTTCCCTTCAAGTCAGTGTTGAGCTTGAGAGGAAACATTCTATTGCTAGTCATTTGAATTTCAGCAATGATTTTCTTACTTGGAGGTATATCTTTTATTGTGCACACATCATCTTTGAAAATTACATTGTAACCTTTATTTATGAGCTACACAACGCTGAAAAGATTACACTTCAAACCTAGAACATAATACACATCAGGAACAAATTTCTGCTCACCATTTCTTGCTCGGATACTAACTCTGCCTTTTCCTTTTATAGAGATCTTAGTATCAGTCCCTGTGGTCACTTCAGATTTAATCTCTTCATCTAAATTGGCAAACATTTCTCTATTTCCATTCATGTGGTTACTACATCCTGAATCTAAGAACCAAACATCATCTTCTCTATCCTGTGCTACATTACAAGCTAACAACACATTACTTGGGTTCTTTTCTTCTTTTGCTACATTAGCATTCTGCTTATTTTTCATGTCATTTTGCTTCTTTCTACATTCATTGGCATAGTGCCCATATTTCTTGCAATAATGACATTGGACATTGGATTTGTCATACGTTTTTCCATGAGCATGTTGGTGTTGATGTCCACCTTGCTGGTTGTTGCATTGGCTGTGGCTCTAATTTTGACTGTTGCTGCTTCCATGTGAATGTGAAGAACTGTTCCTTCCACCTCTGTTCTGGCTTCTACCTCTTCCTCTTCCTTTTTCTTGACCTCTTCCTCTTCCTGAAGGCATTTGAGTCTTGAAGGCGTGCTCAAGAGATGAATGTTCATCTCTGCTCAATCTCTGTTCATGAGTTATGAATGAGGCATGAAGTTCATCTACAGTGAACCTTGAGAGATCTTTGGTCTCTTCTATAATGGTAACAATAACATCAAACTTTGAGGGCAAGCTCCTCAAAAGTTTCTCCACAATCCTTCTTTCTTCAAGAGTTTCTCCATGGGATCTTATCTGATTTACAATCCCAATCACATGTGTAAAAAATGTGTCTACATTATCTGACTCTTTCATGCAAAGAGTTTCAAAATCTCTTCTTAGAAATTGAATTTTTGTTGTCTTAAATTTCTCCATACCTTGACAGACTACTTTTAGAGTTTCCCATGCCTCCTTGGATCTCTTAGCTACTGCTATCCTTGGAAACACACTCTCATTTACTGCCTGATACAAATAGAAGAGGGCTTTAGCATCCTTATTTCTATTGTTCTTCAATAAATCCTTCTCTTCTTGAGTTAAGGCATTAAAAGCCTAATCATCAATTGGTTCAACAAAACCATCTTTGACAAACTCCCATAAGTCTTGTGAAACAAACAGGGCTCTCATGCTAATGGCCCAATAATCATAGTTCTTTCCATTAAATTGTGGAAGCTGAACATTTCCAATGTTCATACCAGTGCTTGGTCCAACCATTGCTCTTAAACTGAACACTGAACTTATACAAACTGTCTTTCCTTCTCTAAACGAAAAAAATCTTTTAAAACAACTACAACAGCTCTGTTATCTTTGAGAAATACCTGAAATTTTGACTTTTGTTGGGCTTTCACACTGCTGGAGAAATCGCTTCAACAGATCTTCTTCTTCTTCAACTTCTTTGAAACCTTCAAAGAGCCTAACCTCGCTTTGATACCATGTTGAAATATTGAGAATTCCAAAACAATGAAAGGAGAGAGTAAACTCCCCTCTTCAACACAGAGAAATATAAAAATTCTTTGATAGGAGACAAAGTTTTCAAACTATAAAAAAAACTTCTATTCCTTTCAAAACTATTACAAATATTCCTCAATACAGAGGGATAACATGAAGAGTGACTGCTACAGACGCAGTGCACGAAAACATTCACTGTTCTCTCAAAAAAATATTCTCTGTCTCTCAAAACAACACTACTGTGTATTTAATTTCCGCACTGTTGTGCGAAAAAAAACAAAACCAAATAAAAAAAATGCGATATACAGGCTCGCTGGCCTTTTTGGCTTTTATATGCCGCATATAAAAAAAATTACGAAAACTATGTTGAAACTTTAAAATAAAATTATTAAAAGACTGTCGGTCCCACATTACCAATGCGCTTTTGAATGCACGATCAAACTATTAAACACAATGTATAACCTTATCGGGTCCGCGCTTTAAACACAACAAGCGCTACACACAAAAGTTCCAATTGCGATTCAAAAGTGGATGCGATGGCACATATAAGTTCCATATAATAAAGTCATCAGGTCTGTGCTTTGGTTGGTGCGATCGGAGCATTCAATAAAAGAGTTCTGATTGCGATCTCCGATTGAACTTTGCGATTGAACTTTGCGATTCCGTTAAAACATCACCACGTGGTCAAGTGGACCCACGGGCCTCCGCTGTGGTGGGGGAGATTTATAACATAAACTTTGGTTGTATTGTGTACAACCGTTCCACTTGCGGAACTCTCCATATTAACAAGACACTTGGTTTATGATTCATAAACATTGCGATTTGCGATTGTGATTGGATCGCATCGCATTGCAGAACTCCTCATCAACAAGACACTTCAAAAAACTTTGCGATTCCGATTGGCATATAAATGGTGGGGACCACTTGTCCGCCAATTCAGAAATTAAAAGGACTTCCGCCTGTTTTAAACAATTTTAGTTGTTGAGGGCTTTAAAGCTCGAAATGACTGGTTTTTATTACTTCTGCTCCTCCGTAGACAAAAACGGCTCTGCCCATCCTGATTTCAATTTCTCCTCTGATATTTTGGTTGCGACCCATCACAATTTAATTCTTTCTTACGGTTCCCCATAATTTTGCTTAAATACAGAGTGTTGTGCACTCAAAGCTCTGCTTCTGCTGCCTTGTACTCTTTTCTTCTTGCCCAAGGCTGGCAAGTGACTTTAATATTTTCAACATATGGGTTTACCAATCTGGCTTACAGAAGTGGATATTATAAATCAAGGGAACCAAACCAAACAGGTAAGTTGTTTTGGTTGGTTTGTTGATTTTAATTGTAGATTTCAAGAATATTTATGATTTAGATGGATAATAGCTAGATCAATTGTTTTACTTAATAGCTTTTTGTTTTAGTTGGTTTAGACATGGAATTGTTATTTTGATTGCAAATTTTTAGAGATCATCAAGAGATGAAACAATTAACTTATCTCTTTATTTCCTAATCATCAAATTCTAAAATATTTCCAAATCTACAATCGACATAAATTGAACAGTTTCACCCAAATAAACCCTAACGTCCTTTATTCCCAACTCCATTTTTTAGATTTCGAATTTCTATAATTTTGTATACATTAAAACTGAAAACCACCCTCAGCTGATAAAGTTTAATGTAACAGGGAGAGTACTTGGAACAGGTGTTGCGCGAAGCATTTTCTCACCCTGCTGTGAATGGTATCGTTATGTGGTCTGCATTGCATCCCTATGGATGTTACAGGATGTGTCTCACAGACAATAATTTCGACAACCTTCCAACAGGAGATGTGGTGGACAAGTTCATGGAAGAATGGAGTACCATGGGTATCAGTGGGTTCACTGATGAGAGCGAAACCTTCAACTTCTCAGGATTTTTTGGGGAGTATACCATTACTGTAACGCATCCCAGCATTCCTAGTACTACCACTTCTTTCAAGGTCTCCAAGGATGTAGCTGCTACAGACCAACCACGCCTCATTGATCTTTTCGTCTGACTATGTTAGTGAATCTCAAGTTTTGACTAGTTTTTTCCTAATTTTTCCTCAGCTAAAATTTGACGGTCCTGTCCGCCTTGGCTTGCAGGTTTTTTTTTAAATGACTGTTACTTAAAATATGACCGCCTCGTCGGCCATTGCCTGTAGTTATTTAAAAACGTTGTAAATATGTTTTCCTTATATATTTATTAAATATTTTATGATCCCTCCTTCCCATGAGGCAATATCAACCATGCACAAGATATTTTTAAGGGTTTCCATTTTGATAAAATTTAATGCAATTTAATTTATTAAAATTTAATTTAATAAAAAATTTAACACATCTTAAGTATTTAGACTGAGTATATGTTTAGTATATTATTGAACTAGACAGTCAATTGAAAACATGAAAAAGTCAATAAATCCACATTCACTTGAACATTCTACAATTATAAATCACTATTGCTATCATCTATTGATTAGTTGTGAAATTTTGATACCAATAACACTGGTGGTCCAATTTGATTCAAGCTTGAACAAAACTCTATATGCCTAAAACTACTTCAAATGCCATTTCTTATTTAAAAGAAATTATCCTACAATTTTAAATCGATAGACATATGACTTGACAAAAAAGTGAAATCATAGTATGTCTATATATAGTACAATAATCCTATATATAAATTTTAAAGATATCTATTTTAAAATACATAACCTAAAAACATAAATCAATAACTTTAAATCCTATAATTATAATTGGTCGTCTATTTCAGAATACATAGCCTAAAAATATAAATCAAAACTTAAATCTTATCATTATAATTCACTCGTTCAAAGTGTAAATTTTAAGCAAAGTTTTGAATCTTTAATTTAAATATTTCTTCTATTAAGTTTTGAATATATAAATTTTTAATATTTGTGTAATCATCTATTTAAAAATACATAACCTAAAAACATAAATCAATAACTTTAAATCCTATAATTATAATTGATCGTCTATTTCAGAATACATGGCCTAAAAACATAAATCAAAACCTTAAATCGTATCATTATAATTCACACGTTCAAAGTGTAAATCTTAAACAAAGTTTTGAATCTTTCATGTAAGGATTTCTCCTTTGATTATTTCATTTTTAAGAATCTGTTTTCCTATAGAAATTAAGCCCCTTTATATCTCGTCTACCGTCTACTTTTTAGTCTATCTTTTCATTTAATTTTGGTTTAACTTAAAAGTATAAATTTATAAAAAAAAATATTTTAAATCATATTTCAAATAAGGCTACAAGGTAGCGACTACCTGTCACTTAGTTTAAATATAGTAATGTTGCAATGTGATGTTGGAAATGTCTATGGATAGCTATTATGGCTATTACATGCCACTTAATGTAATTATAGAGATGTTGCAATTTGAGTTTGAGAATGTTTATGAAGATTTGTTTTGTAATAAAGTATAGTTAAATTAAATTAGAAATAATTGTTGCAATTTGAGTTTGAGCATGTCTATGAGGATTTGCTAAATGTTGCCATTTGAATTTAAGGATGTCTATGAAGATTTTCTTTGTAATAAATTTGTCGCTTAGTTTAGTTTAAATATAGCTAAATTAAAGTAAAAAATAAGAATTTATGTTAGTATTAAGGTTTAGAATCTAATCCATTTAGTTTTTTACTAATATTTTTTTAATCCAATTCCATCCAACTACAATAACAATGCCATATTGTCTACCATCTGAAAACTTTTACATTTTCCTAAAGTATATATATGAATATGAAAATTTATAATGCTAAAAATAAAATTGTTTAATATTTTGTATAGTTATATATTTGATATATTTAATGTATATTCCAAAATTTAATAATGTAATTTAGTTAACCAATTTGAGTTTTTAGATATTGGATAGATTTAATATTATACTCATTAGGAATATGGTTTTTTAATTACATTTTTCAATTTATAATGTTTTTTTTTATATAAATATAATTATATGGCACAGTATATAGCCATTAAAATTGTTTAATATTTTGTATAGTTATATATTTGATATATTCATTATATATTCTAAAATTTAATAATATAATTTAGTTAACTAATTTGATTTTTTTAGATATTGGATAGATTTGATATTCTATTCATTAGGGATGTGTTTTTTTATTAATTATATTTTTCAATTTCTAATGTTTTTTTATATAATATAGTTAGACTTGTTTTATAATACAATTAGATATAGCTAAATTAAAGTAAATTTATAAAATTGAATTTAGTGTTGTGATTTTAGCGATTAATTTAGAGAGAAATAATATGGCCATCCATCTCACATTTGATATTTTATAAACATTGCTAATCAATATCAATTTATATATAAACTGTGATATTTTTAAAAAAAAATCTAATTTTAAGGAGCTAAATACATTCATATATATATAATTTTTATATTTATGAAAATAAATTATTTTAAAATATTTAATTTTATAATAAAAAAATTGTACACATGTGTTTTTCTTAGAAGTGTTTACCTTGGGTTATTTGCTTTCCATGCACTCCATAAAGTGCAAGTACGAGCTTTTAGGAATGACATCTTTATTAATACATTTATTAATATCCATGGTGGATTTGATACAAATAGGTAGGGGATAAGACCTGGTTTAAATTAGAAAGAATGATTAAAAATAAATTATTTAAAATAGATAAACCATCAAGGTAAATTAAGCTACTAACCAGATAGAGAAGTAATAAAAAACAATACGAGTAATAATTATAAAATCTTGAGATATTTAACTAGATTTGTGCATGATCCAATTTGATGGAGAGAAAACGGTCGAGAAGCACTAAAAATACAATACACATAAAAATTATAAAATCTTGACATATCTAATTCGATTAGAGTTAATTATATTGAAGGGATCAAGTATGATGGGGGTAAATTACTTGTGAACCTGAATTGAAGATCTGGCCCATCAGGAGTTTTGTAAGTTAATGTATATATATTATGAAGGAATTTGTCTCTGAGTTAAGCGTGTTTGGATTGGTTTAAATTATGTTTGAATGTCTTCAAAATTCAATAAGAAATTCGGATATGTGTAAGAGAAATTGATGCAGGGGCATTAGGATCTAGAAATACTTTGTATTTTCTTAAGCCTAGAGGGGTCTCGTGTTTTAAGTTCTCTTGTAATTATTGGTGTTTTGAATAAATTAGGTGGAATTGTAAATCCTCTCTAAACTCTAGAGAACATGAGGAAGTTGGTTAAGTTAGGAATTTGAAGAGACAACCAGGGGTTATGAGTAGATTTAGGATCAGTTTCAGTAGTTTCAGTTTGAAGTCTAAAATTAGGAACTAGAGAATCTCAAGAGGTTCTGTCAAGCTGTAAAGAAGTCAAATCGATTCATTTGTGTTTGTATAAATGTAAACACCTATAGAGTAGAATGCAGGCAGCATAGAGGTAGAGATTGGTTCAGAGGCAAAGTAGGTTGTAGAAGGCCACAATAATTGAAGATCTAGCGAAAGACTAGAAATTTTGTAAGTAAAGCCATGTATATATGTGAAAGGAATTGTTTCAGTGTCAATTGATTTAACTCTGTGTGGTAAGCTTGAGTTTCAATGAGAGCCTGTATGAAAAATGTGTGCCAAACCTCTGTATTAAGGGTAAATGCCTATGTTGTGATTCATGAGAAATTCAACTATGATGAGGATTGATGTTGAATTACACCCGTGTCAATTAATTGAACTAGGTATGTGTGACTCTATGTTAGTGGGTGGAATTAGAAACTCTGTGTGAAATATATATGCATTCTTGATTGAATTCTGCATGAAGAATAAGCGAGTTTCTATAGACAAGGGTGAATTTTGGTGTTATTGGCCGAAGGAGTATAGTCTCTGTAATTGTGGGTTTGAATGCATTAAGAGTATACATATACAATTGAAAAAAATGATAAATTAAAATTGGGAAATCGATCTTTGAACAGATCGATGACATACTGGCATTAAATCAATGTTGTGTCTCATTGTGTGAGGGGGATATATAATTTTGGATTAAAGCATAAGGTGCAATTGCGAGCAAGTAATCATGGTTTGGAGAAAACTGTAATACATTTGAATCATTCTGATCAAACCATGTGTTTTAATTAGTACCAAGACAGTGGCAATTGGAATCATTATTCGAATTGTAACGGAGGGTAATTTATGAGTGAGGTTCATATACAGAGGCTATATGAAGCCCGCGAGTGCCTCAATAGTGGAAGGTGCACAAATCTGAAGACGAAGGAATTAATAAATGGATAGAGATTTCTGTGTGGATTGAAGTGAAGAATCGAGGCAAATGCTGCGGAATAGAGTTCATAGGCATTGTTGGAACGAAACTGATGGGAGTAGTGAATGATAACCGTGAACAATAAAGCCATACGGTGAAACCACGCGAAGAATATTCCAAAGCACAGGGTGAACCGAAACCTTGAAGAAGTCGTGGAACCGTGCGTGAATAGTAAACCGAAGCTTTGGAAACTGGCGGTGTCGCGCTTTCTAAAAGTGGTAAAATATTTTTATGAAAAAAGCGCGATTCCATTAGATGGAGGATGCGTGGCGCAAATTTGTATTGTAATACCACTTACATCACACGAATTCTGACGATTAACACCCATGCACTTTAGTTGCACAATAATCGTTGGATATGGGTAAGTTTCAGAGTTGGAACGCGATAAAATTTAGACCGTTGGATCCGTTCTGCTATTAGTCGAGGAGAGTTAATTGTGGGCCCGATTTTATATGAAGAGATTTCATTTAAATATAGGGGTGGTTTCATGTAAGTGCCATGCCACGACACATATCACCAAGCCTCCAGACCACATGGCCATATGCATGTGAACCAGTAGACGGTTCTTAAATCGTGGCATGCACAGGCAGACATAGGTTATGGTTATCTAATTCCAGCATAGAAATGTTCAAAAGTAGGGTAGAGATTTCAAGAGCTGTGCAGAGAGTTGGTTGCAGAAGGCCACTGTAATCGAAGATCTGGCCAAAGACCAGGAAATGTTGTAAGTAACTTCAATTGGATATATATGAAAGAAATGGTTCTTGAATGTAGTGTTAGTTGATTTAAATTTTCGTATGAGAACCCTTTGAATCCCCATGACTAATGTATGAATAAGACTATGTGGTAGGAATTTAGATGATACTCTGCTTAATGGAAGGGTCAAATTCTGTATGACGAATATTCGAGTTCCTGTAGTAGATATGGAGCCCTGTATTACCAACTGATCGAAAAGTACATGTATTGGTTGTTTGAACTAACTAAGGAAGGATGAGTTAGTTATCCCAATTTTGTGAGCTGGAAGCCTCTATGAAAAAAGGGGTTTGATTTTGAATCAGAGCTCGGTGATGAGGCTCTACCATTGATGGTAGAACTGATGTTAATACTATCGACAGTGTGTTTCGAACTGATAGATAGTGGAGTTATATATATTTGTTGAGTATATGCAGTGAACAGAGGTCTGGCTTTAAGCCACGCAGGGAGGTTTCATGCCATCCATAAAGAATGGACTTGTATTACAGTAACTGAACTTAGGGAGTTGGTTATGCACTGTATGCGTGTTTGGAGGGACATAACAGAACGTGAACCAGTTGGGGTTGAACGCTACCAGCATGCAGAGACCCTGTACTTTGTAAAGGCGCGGAGAGTTAACATCAATGTGAAAGGTAAAGCCATGAGCAATGACAAAAATATGGAAGTGAATGCGCGCGATTGAGCGTAGTATAGAGTTTAGACCGCTGGTGGAACGATGAAGGAGGGAGCGGAACCGTGAAGCAGCCTGGAGAACTCGCGAATGGTATTCGCATAATTTTAAAGCGGTAAGTTGAATTGGAAAAAAAAAACGTGATATCGCTTAGGGATTGACATGCGTCTAATAGTGGTTTTCAAAAACCATCTATATCGCATTATTTTCAAGTGTTAAACCTCAGAAGAAAAAAAAAATGTGAAACCTCATTGTGGTCGTTGGATCGCCAAGGCTGATGTGAGAGCAGCTCAGCCGTTGATGTGAAAGGCACGTTAATTGGTAGGCGGAATGTCATTTTATATGGGCACTAGAAATTTCAATTTAATTTCGTGAAGACTTCACAACATGTTTTGTTGATATACATTGGTAAGTTCACACAAGGTATGATTTATGGTATGCTAGGGCACATTAATATGTGTAAGCTGATTGGCATATAGAATTGGGTTGTATTTCGGCGTTTGCCCAAGAGTAGTTAAACGTATTTAGAACTTCGTAAGGCAAAGGGAAGTCGACACTTTGGCACATCGAAATGTTCGGTCGTTGAATAGGGTGAAGGTTGTGTTATAAACTCAATTAATCCTTGTTGATAATAGTAACGCCATGGGCTTATATTAGTTGATATTCTGAAACCTTCCTTAGTTCAGGCGACATCTTCATCCCATTGCAAAATGAAATAATTTTTATGATGGCCAAAATGGAGGCACAAGATACTATGCAGAATTTAATGTTGCTACACGCTTAGGCCGTTTAATCGTGGTATATAGGCCGTTAGATTTTAAACGCTTAGATTTTACCATTTATGAAGGTCCTTGATTCATACGCAGGCATTGATTGGACATTGGGTATATTGGGTTGGGTAGATAAAGTAGTGCAATAGCCCAACTCCAGATAAAGTACAAGAATGACAGTACAAATAATGGTGATAAAATCTAGGAATTTTGCAATAACAGGTGAAATTTTTTGGCCAATTATATAATAGATAATTCAAATTAAAATAATTAAAATAAATAAACAATAATAAATATTATAGTTGAACCATGGAAAAAATAAAAATAAAATTGAAAACATATGTCTAATCAAGGTGAATTAATGTCACAATCAGGAAAAACATGATGCATAGTGACCTGGAGTGGCAGGTAGAATAAGATAGGGTTAATTGGTAGTTTTTTTTCTTTAAATGTGATATTTAATAAATTTAAATGTAAGGATTTCTCCTTTGATTATTTCTTTTTTAATAATCTGTTTTACCATAGAAATTAAGCCCCTTTATATCTCGTCTACCATCTACTTTTTAGTCTACCTTTTCATTTAATTTTGGTTTAACTTAAAAGTATAAATTTATAAAAAAAAAAAAATTTAAATCATTTTTCAAATAAGATAGGGTTAATTGGTAGTTTTTTTTTTAAATGTGATTTTCAATAAATTTAAAAACTTAGGTCTCCACTTTTCCTCAAAGAATGAAAAATGAAGCATCTCATTGCTAACATCCCATTAGATGAATTGGCCTTGTACCTTCCCACCAGCGAACGAATCTGAGTGTCCACCGCCTCTTGGAGCTATTGGGCATTCAGATTCTATAGCCACTGCATAACATACTTTGGATCCTCCCACACTATGTTGTGCCCCCTCATCTTTATATTGTTTTCTTTGTAGAAGCCCACTATGGCATCTGCGTTTGTGTAATTCTCTTGCCCTTGCTTAGCTTTCGTGCTGTACCATTTTAGCTCATTCAAAAATGTTGCTTATATGTTGAAACGTTCAAGAAACCATTTCTGAAATCAAATTATATTAGTCTAAGAAACCATTTCTAAAATCAGCTTATAATAGCTTTGAAGGAAAAAATGATTCACCTAGGGTAATATAGTACCTGTTCGATATTAGCTTCTTGTTGTGCTTGCCATTGCTCTCGACAGAACGGCTGGAGAAATACGCTATCCAACCATATCTCTATTTTGTTAGTTCAAATTTTGCATTGTTAGAATTCCAACCTTCTTCATTTGAAGAAGCAATCAAAGATGAAAATTTGGTGCAAGCCATGGATGAAGAGATGAACTCAATTGAAAAGAATGATACATGGGATTTGGTTGATTTACCAAACGATAAAAATCTCATTGGTGTGAAGTGGGTGTAGAAGACAAAGGTGAATGAGAAAGGTGAGATTGACAGATTTAAAGTAATACTTGTAGCAAAAGGATTCTCGCAGCAACCGGGAATAGAATTTGGAGAAAAATTTTCTCTGGTAGCCAGATTGGATACTGTAAGATAATTTCTAGCGACAAAAGCTCAGAACAAGTGGAAAGTATATCAGATGGATGTCAAATCAGCCTTCTTGAATGGAATTCTAGAAAAATAAATTTATGTGCAGCAGCCTCCAGGATATGAAGTTGAAGGTAAAGAAGATAAAGTTTACAAGTTGAAGAAAGCGCTCTATGGACTGAAGCAAGCACCTAGAGCATGGTATAGCAGATTTGACAGCTACATGATCAAGAATGGATTTTGTAGAAGAAGCATTAAGCCTACCTTATACACAAAGGTAGATGAGCATGGACAGATTTTGATTGTTTGCTTACATGGTTATGATATTATTTTTACAGGTGATCTTGAGATAGATGAATTTAAAGTAGCCATGATGAAATAATTTGAGATGCCAGATCTAGTTTTCATGAAATATTTTCTTGGAATTGAAGTTGAGCAATCTGAAAAAGGAATTTTTATTTTTCAAAATAAATATGCAAGAGATTTGCTGAAAAGATTCAAGATGGATAATTGAAAACCTGTACCTACACAACTTGCAACAGGTACAAAGTTAAGTAAGGATGATGAAGGAGCAGATGTCAATCCAAATCTATTCAAAATATTGGTTGGCAGCCTCATGTATCTCATAGCGACAAGACCAGCTTTTATGCAGGGAGTAAATTTGATTTCCAGATTTATGGAGACTCCAAAAGACACTCATTGGAGTGTTGGAAAAAGAATTTTGAGATACATATTAGGAACGAGAGATTATGGCATAATGTATTCAAGTATAGAAAAGAAAGAATTGATTGGATACAAAGATAGTGATTTTGTAGGAAGTTTGGATGATCAGAAGAGCACATCTAGTTATGTGTTTCATATTGGTTCAGGAGTGATAGCATCGGCATCTAAGAAGCAGCCTATTGTGACACTATAATCAACAGAAGAAGAATATGTAGCAATGACTTCAGCTGCATGTCAAGCAATATGGTTCAGACGACTATTGGATGGACTCAAGCAGCAACAGAAAGGATCAACAACAATATATTGTGGCAACACATCAACGATTGCACTATCCAAGAATAATGTGTTTCATCAAAAGAGCAAGCATATTGATACTAGATATCACTTTATTCGAGAACTTGTGAGCAATGGAGAAGTTTACTTGAAGCCTTGTAAATCGAGAGATCAATAGGCTGATATATTTATAAAGCCATTAGTAGTAGATTTGTTTGAGTTTCACAAAAGAAACTTGGGTGTTGTAAGCCTAGCTGAGACATAGACCAACAGGCATGTTTGAGTTGTCATGAGTTATGTTTTAGTTTAGCGGTCGTAATTAAGGGGGAGTGTTAACATATATAATTACTTCCCGCATGCAGAGTTAGACAAACAATTAAGTGAATTAGTTGAGTTGAGTTATAGATAGATTTGGTGAGTGAGTTAAAGAGTGAGTTAAGTGAGTTGATCAAGTTTAGTTATGTGAGAGTGTGTGTATGTCAATTTAGGTTAAATACCCTTCACTGGGTAAATTGCATTCACTGTGAGAAAGATTGTGATTTAGAGTGATTGAGATTAATTGAAGAGTCACAACTCATTGTTTTGTGTGTGAAATACTTGTGTTATTTTTGTGATTGAATCCTCTACCTATCCAACATATTTCCGTGTAGTAGCTCTGGAAGGCAGGCGATATTAGACAACATTGCAAAAAGTAAATCGAATAAGGCATATACTTAAATGTCAGAAATCTCAAATCTCAAGTCTCAAGGTCCAATAATTAAGTGGAAAAATTCTGTCCATTAATGTATGCCCCGTGAACTATTATAGACACGATTTTTCAATTCAAAAGAAAAATACGAGGTTTAAAGGAGGTACCTCAAAGTATAACGTGGCAGAGGAGGGAGAGGAATCCATGGTAATGCCTCCTTTGATAAGAGAGATGAAATCTCAGATACACACCATCTTGCATTAATCAAATAAAGTTACATATATACATGAGGTATAGTCTCAAGATAGGGAAGCTATCTTGGATGCACAATAAGTTGGTTGAGAGAATATCTCAACCTCACACCAAACTAGGAACTTAGATTTAACTAACCTATGGAATAGGAACAGACTCTATACATAGAAAGTCACAACTGAAGACAAGTAGGAATTACATATTCCAACACTCCTCCTTAATGACTACTTGTCTCAATACCCATCTGCAAAATCTACAAGTGGTCGTGTTTGGTAATTACACTGGTTTTTTTTGGTAATTACACTTTTTATCTTGTTCATACAATTGTTGATGTCCATATAAAGGAACAACCATCTACCGAAATGCATGGGTTCCCAACCGCTGCAACCGCTAGTCTACTAGGAATTCCTTCATACATGGTTCATCCAACTTCTTGATGAACACCCCCTATATATAAAATTTCACCTCATGGAGTCTAAAACCAATATGGCCCATGCAAGTGTATCCATCTCGCATGACACACTCTTCCAGGGTGTTAAAACTCTCTAACAGAGGGAACACATAAAAAAGGGGTATGCATGCCTCTCTGGGTCTTACATCATGTACAAAAAATAAATGACACGTAGATTTGCTCTAATTACAAAGTGTGACTCATACTCTACCATGGTCATGAGTCTATTCTACAAACATAAACAAAATTTTTCTACATCATTCATATGCTAGAACACACCACTACTTTGGATTTGTTATTTAAGTCCTTGGCATCTTCATTTTTTTTTTACTTTGGTATACTGGTCTGCAAATTCTAGTTGTGGTCAAACATAAGAAAAGGATATGTCGACGTCCATATAAAGGAGCAACCATCCACCAGAATGCATGGGTACTAACTGTTGCAACCACTGGTCTCATAGGATGTCCTTCACATACATGGTTTTTTCAACCATTATCACTGCATACATGTAATTGTATCTATAGATCCCCCTCCAACTTGGGTTTTATCAGATGACCTGTAACCATGTTAAAAAAAAAAATGTTTGAATGAATCCCACTGGTCAGCTTTACGAAAGAGAGTTTGAACTAGAAGAGTCTGGCTTCTGCAAAACACTCTTCCTTCATTGGAAAACTCTCACTAGTAGTAGATATGTCTTAGATCTCTTTGGAAAAGTTTTATTGAGTCCCTTCATCAGCGACCTTTCATTGAATTTCTTCATCGGCGACCTTGCACCAGATTTATTCATCGACAAAATTTCACCGGATCCCTTCATCAGTGGGTGAACACTGGCACAGACCTGTTTCCTGTCCACTTCACTGTTACACGTGGTTTCTGGTTGACGACAAACCGACACTGCAAAATGGTTTCTGGATGAAAACGAACCTGTAGTTACAAAGTGGTTTTGAGAGTACCACGAACTTTACGGGGATACACATTCCTTACATGGCTTATAACACAACTCCAACTCTTGGATTTACCAAGTACATAAAATGACCACTAACATGCTATTGAATCTATTCCAAGAAACTCATAAAAAACTCACACAAAACAAACTTTCACTTTTATTGTCCATCATATCGATGTCGCTGCTCCTTCACCTCATCTTTTCATTGTTCATATCTTGGGCATATTTTTTTTTGTCAAATAAATTCTTGGAACTCCATGCTTAACCTATCATTTGTTTGAGTCATGAATTCTAACAAATTAATTTTACCTACATTGTGTTAGCTAGGCTCAATAAGGGTCAATAATTTTAAACATGATTCCAAGAAACAAAAAAGACTTTTTAGATTATTAAGAACATCAAATTTCTCTTCCCTTGCCCGAAGATGACTATTTCCTGAACATAACAGGCAACCATTCTTCTCCAACGATACCTTAGAGGGGTCCACTACTAAAGAAAACGGATTGAAAACTTTTCAACTGGTTTCAATGCAGTGCATTCCAGCACAGATGATCCATACATAGGTACTCACAGCCACACAAACAGAAACAATAAAAAATTGTCCCTCTCACATCGAGAATCCAAGACTCCATGGTCTCATCCTCCGTCGTCCACAAATTCACTATAACATGCATAATATTCAACAATTTTACACACAAAAGTTCTCGTTTCAATATCCAATTCCCCTGGCATCGCAGCGTAATTCCACTTCCCCTGTTCATAATATCAAGGTTGGGTAACTGCTTTGAAGCATGCCTCCTCATCCTCACTGACAGGATGTAACAAAGAAGACCCATTGTCGAGCTAATATCCTTGTAATTTAACATGAAAATATGTTTCCATCACACTAGGCACACACAAACTCGATCATCCTCCAATCTCTGATGTAGCTCCAAGCACCATCCTTTGATGCCATTTTCACTGTCATGTCTTCATCACATTTAGTAGTAAATCATTCCTGCAAATAAATTTTCTATTGTTGGAATGGCCAATTCCAACATAGACTCAACCTTGTGACAATAGTTGGCCAAACTAAACATCACAATAAATAAATTAATTCTTTCAACTAGATTTACATTACTCACATGAAAACTCTTAAAAAAATATTAAACACGGGCAACATGAAATCATGGGAGCACTGAGATATATTAATAAAAATGCATGAATATGCTTCCGTTCTTCTCTCTTTCGTATGCTTTTGAACATCCAACCTGTTGTGATCATACCTTCTAAAATGGGCTTAATCCCCTTGTTTTTATGGATATCATACCAAATGCGGAACTCTTTCCAAGGATTTGTGAAGAGAAGCTGACCCCAAGTTCCAACCATCTGATACAAAAATAGACAAATATCATTATCCACCTTTAATTTGTTCCCATGCTTACCACCAACAAATCGCAAGCACTGAAGAGAGACCACATAGATGGAAGGATTGGAATTCACTGGATTATGATAGTAATTTTCTATTAGAGCCCTCAAATACCTGTAAAACAATGGGGAAAACACCATATCATCCTCTATAATGAAGGCAAATTGATCCTCCGAAGATTGCCACCAAGCCTCTAGCCACCTAGCTCGACAGTCTCGTTGTCACTCTAAATTCGCAGCTCCACCCAAATGGCGACCATGGGTGAGATAGATCATAGTTGTATTGTTTCATTTATCATGCAGGGGTGAGACAGATCCAACACTAGTTGGTGTTTAAGATCCATGTCAATTTAAAGTCATACATTGAGCGTGGATGCAGATAAATAAAGAAATAAAGCACTGTGAAGCCTCTAGAGATTTCCAGAAGAAATGTTTGTCCATTGATGCTCATTGTGTTAATTAAAACTTGGATGGAAACATTGCAAGGATGGCAAGCTCAGCTCAGTCCACGCACGCTGAGGCTCTTGGATGGCAGCAATTTCAAGCAGTAGCACTGGCCTTCACCAGAGCACAGCAACCACAGCATCCAGCACAGCTCCACGCTCACTGCACCACAGCAATGCCAAATCACGGTGGGCACCAAATCACAGAGCTTCATGTAGTGTTCCTTTGAGGCATCAGCACGCAGGCTCCTCTTCCTCTTGATTGTAGCAGCGCAAGACTACAGTGGCGCCCAGATCCTGTCGTCTACACTAGCAACTTTCAGATCTCCTACGCAGAGGGTAACGTTCCTCTCCCCACAAGTGCATACTCCACGCAGCAATGAGCTCTCTCCAGTAGATGTTCCCCTCGATCCGCGAGATCGTTCCATAGAGAAACGCTCTAACAATGATGAATGGACTGGTACTAATTTTCTCCGGTGAAAATAACAACTTGTCAATATGTACATGCGGGTCATGAATATCCGTCACCTGGGTTTGGAGTTCTACGCCTATCATTTCCTTGGAATTGGGGTTGAATTCGTTGTGAGCATACCTTAGCAGCAAATTTGATTTTCCCACCACAAAGTCCCCGATAACCACGATCTTGAATAGGTACTTCCCACCGCCAACATTCTCCATTTTAGAAGAAATGAACAAATCTAAATCTCGTCCGCAATTCCCCTCCAGAGCACACAACTCTTCTCGAAATGTGTAGGTTTGTGAACAGGCATTGTCGTCTCTTCATAATATCTTGCCCATAAAGGCTTCATGCTATGCACCAACGGCTTCTTCAACAGATAGTTTCCAAAGGCAGGCAATGAGCGTCATGGGTCTACTTCGAATCCCCTCCTGGCTATTGCTCATGACCGTCTCTTCAAGCGTCCACTATGATTCACGCCGTTCCCGAGTCTTTTGCAAATATTCTCAAAATTTTCCGGTAATGACTCCTTAAAAGATAAAAATTGTCATTCAATGATGCGTTTCTGGACTGAATTTTTCCTTTGAAAAACTGAAACCCTTGCGACGAATGCATGAAGTCGCAGATCTCAGATCCTAGTACTCAATCTCATGACTTCTTGCAGTTCCCATGCCTCCTGGGACTTCGAATCATTAACCTCGTCTAAACTGACTGTGCAGGAAACTAGAGATCAATCTAGCTTTCATAATTTTAAAACAAAACATCATTAAAGATCTTGTTTCCTATTTTGAGAATCCAAAATCGTCTTGTCGCTGACTCAGTGGTGAGGTCTTTACATTCGTCAATAGATCTCCACACCAGCGCTCTGGTCTCATAACTAACGCTCCTTGATGGACAAACTTAAAACTAAAACAAAAAATACATTTTATCTCTTATTTCCCTCATCCCAGGAGGGGCCGAGGTTCAGGCCTGTATGGGCTTCGATACCAAGATGAAATCTCAGAGACACACCATCTTGCATTAATCAAATAAATTTACATATATACATGACGTATAGTCTCAAGATAGGGAAGCTATCTTGGATGCACAATAAGTTGGTTGAGAGAATATCTCAACCTCACACCAAACTAGGAACTTAGATTTAGCTAACCTATGGAATAGGAACAAACTCTATACATAGAAAGTCACAACTGAAGACAAGTAGGAATTACATATTCCAACAAAGAGACTAGCAACCAGCACATTCAATAACAGTCTCGACGCAGCTGAAGTCGTTATTGGTGTTAGTGGCAACCATGGCCTTCATAACTGCACTCTTCGTATTACTTCTCGAGATCTGCAACCACGATGACCCAAATATACCGCCTGGTTATTACCCATTAGATTGGATAAAGGGTATTTCAACCATACAATTTGAATCCCAGGGTGAAATTAATGTTACAATGGCTACGAATTTTATGCCAAAGTTTGGATGAACTTAATTACAGAATATTTTAGAAATTTGACCCAGGAATGAAAAGTTGAATGATTGATTTGTCTCATGTTTCCTTTTTATTAGATTTCTGAACTATTTGACATTTACAATTTAAATTAAAAGAACTTGGCTCATTCATCTATAAATTCTATTTTGATATTGATATTGATCTGATTGAACTTGGCTCTATAATATTCATATTGAGCTGATTGATTGCAGCAAATAAAAACACCTACAAGAGTATACATCATTCCTTGGGTCAAACAGTAGACTGATGTTCTGCGAGGGAGCATCTTTAGTGTTTTTCTTTCCATGAGCAACCAGATATTTATTCCCATCCGTGGCCGATCGTACTTCCAGCGTGGTGTTTTCAAAGGGATTCCACCCCTGGAGTGCATTGTTTATCTCAGGATTCACGATAAGTCCTCCTCCATATTAAGATGAAGGTGGCGTTTGTAGGCACTGCAAAATATTATATATATAAAGAAGAAATATCAGACCACAAACTCACATAATATCATAACCCCTAAAACTCTTCTCAGCAATAAAAATACAGAGAATATTGCAGAAATAACTTCTTGATTATTTTTAAGTTCACAAACACTTTGGCATCTCATCTTTATGGGTGAGATATCAAAGAAATACAAATACATATTAAATAAATCTTCAACTAAAATAATAACTAGCATAATCATATTTACTAATATTTACTAAAGTGGTTGATATATACTAATAGACATATATGAAACACATCTACAACCACATTTACTAATGTGATTAATATATGTCTATAAGCATATAATGTATTTTATTAAAGACTAACTATTTATTATTATTAAAAGCTATATAAATAATAATAACCATATTATTTTTTATACCTATTAATATAACATTAGTTTGTATGTCAATATTAATTAATTTATATTAATAGTTATATTAAAACCTATAATATAATTCATATATAACATAATAATAACATTTAGGGTTTATTAATTCTTGAAGTTTATTAGTTTTGGAGGTTTATTAAATATTGATCCCAATATGTTAATAACCACTAGAAAAAAATAATATTTTAAACACAATAAATTAACAAACCAAAGGGATTAAATTATAAATTCAAGAGATTAATATTATAAACCAAATAGATGAATGCTATGAACCAAAAAGATCAACAAACCCAATAAATCAATATTTAAAACATATGGGATTAATAAACACTATTAATTAACATTTTAAACCCAAGGGATTAAATTATAAACCCATGGAATCATTAATATTGTAAACCCAAGCGACTAGTAAACCCAACCAAAAAAATTGGTAAACACGAGAAATAAATATTATAAACCTAAACAACCCAAGGAATCAATATTAAAAATACAAAAAAATTATAAACCAAACAAGTAATATTTTAAACCATATCATTCTCAAACATTCATAAAATTAATATTCATAATAATAATAATAATAATATTTAAAAGTATCTATTATAATACAAATATTATTAGTAGTATAATTAAAAATAAATATTAATTTATATTAATTATAATGTTAATAAATTGCTATTATAATCATTTTAAAATATTTATTGTTACTTAATTTTTTATTATTATTATTTTTAATCAAATTTAATATCATTATTAATTAATAGCTTTTAATAATAATTAATGAATTAATTTCTTATTATTATTATTATTATTAATAATTAAAAAATATATATTTTTTTAAATTTATATTAATTATGGTTAATCACTTAGCACCTTATCATGATTCATCTTCATATGAAGACAATATTTGTCACAATGTGATGTTCGACAATGGTTTATTTTCACATTTAGAAAATATTTGTCACAACATGACGTTGGACCATAGATGACCAGGGAATTTATATTAGACAGAAAGATTAATATTATAAACCTTATGAATAATATTATAACCTAGGAAAAATCAAGCAAATAATATTAGATCCGAGGGATAAATATTATAAAATAAATATATATAAACCCCAAGGGATTAATAAACCCTAGGGATTATTAATATTATAAACTCAACCACATTAATAACTGTGGCTGAAAAACATCGATAAGTGTTAATCAAATTTATGAATAGTATTACACCCTAGGAATATGAACCCTTAGATTATAGAACCCAAGGGGTTGATATTATAAACCCATAATAATCATAAACCTAAAGGGTTTAATACTAAAAATCCAAGGGATTATAAACCCAAGTAAATAATATTACACCCAAGGGATTAATATTATAAACCCAAGGCATATACACCCTAAGATAGATATTGCAATCCTAGAATTATCATGGTTGACCATGGTTTATTTTCATATGGAAAGAATCTTTGTCACAATGTGACATTGGAACATGGTTGACCATTGTTGACCATGATTATAAGACTAAGGGATTTATAATAAAATATAGGAGAAATATTATAAATGCTATGAAATATATTTTGTACTAAGACAATATTTATGAGAATGTGACATTGGACCATGGTTTAACATGGTTGATTTTCATATTGAGACAATATTTGTCACGATGTGACGTTTAACCACGGCTAATGATGGTTTATCATGACTGATTTTTGTATGGAGACAATCTTTGTTACAATGTGACGTTAGACCATGGTTGATTTTCATATTAAGAAAATCTTTGTCACAATGTGACATTGGGCCATGGATGACCATGATTATAAACGAAGGGGATTTATATTAGACCAAAGGATTAATATTATAAACCATATGAATAATATTATACCCTAGCAATAAGAACTCTTAGATTAATAAACCCAAGGGATTGATATTATAAACCCGAGGGAATAATAAACCAAAACCATTAATACTAAAAACCCAATGAAATAATATTAAACCCAAGGGATAAATATTATAAACCCAAGGGAATAATATTATAAACCCAAGGTATATAAACCCCAAGGGATTAATAAACCCTAGGGATTGTTAATATTATAAGCCCAAACATATTAGTAAACGTGGTTAAAAAAACACTTATAAAAATTAATGATATACATCTAATATTAATCATAAAATTAATATTCACATTAGTAAATATATTATAATAAAAATAAAAGTAATATTAAAAATAACTATTATTATTATAATTAAAAATAATTATTAATTTATAGTAATAATGTTAATAAATTATTATTATAATCATTTTAAAATAATTATTGTTATCACTAATTATTATTTAATATTATTATTATTAATTAAATTTAATATCATTATTAATTAATAAGTATTATTAGTCATTATTTAATTAATTGACAATAATTAATTTCTTATTATTATAACTATTTATTAAAAACATAATAGTTTTATATTATAAATCTAAGGGAATAATAAACCCAATGAAATAGTAAACCATGGATGACCATGATTATAAACCAATGGGATTTATATTAAACCCAGGGATTAATATTGTAAACCCTAGGAATAAGAACCCTTAGATTAATAAACCCAAGGGATTAATAAACTGAAGGGATTGTTAATACTATAAACCCAAACATATTAGTAAATGTGGTTAAAAAGCACCAATAAGGATTAATGATATGCATCTCATATTAATCTTAAAATTAATATTCATGATAATAAATATGTTATAATAAAAATAACAATAATATTAAAAAAAAACTATTATACTAAAATTATTAATATTTTTTTTTTTGGTAAGTTGGGCTATACTATTAATTTCGAAAACATAAAGTTACATATGCTACAGGATGGGTTGGAAAGTTGTGCTTAGCCGATCCCAGCCTTTGTTACATTGTTTCTGGGCTGCCTCAGGGGAGAAAACCAGCCCAAACAAAACTTAAAACCGAGAAATAAATTATCCGCAGTAATGCTTACATATCTAAGAAACACAAAGTAAATTGTAGTAGCAAAGTACTGTGGGCGAGCATGACAAAAACCATAGGAGAACTATGCAGATGTGTAGACTTCACTTATCATCTTCACCATCATTGTTGGGGGCCTCTTCCTTAATGGGGCAAGCAGGAGCCTGTGCAACAATTGCCCCCGCATCTGCCACTGTACGCCTGGGATTTCCCACCGGTGCACAGAGGATGGGGGAGTCCGGGTCTACGCCGTCGGGAATACGCATTTAGATGCCATCGGATTCCATGATCCAGATGTATGTGTCCGCACCTTCTTTCTCCGGTGCAGGCATAAGGTCATTTTTGCGTTGCTGGGGGTGCGTCTAGGGAGAGATTGTGACCTTCCTCAAACTGCACCCTCCTCTCTGTACAACATGCCCCAAGGCTTCTGCACGCTGCTCGGGATTGGGACTCTGACGTGAAAAAGTGATGGAAGAGGAGCCTTCTATTGACTTGAGACGATTATCCTCGCCACGATGATAATGGCTAGGGAGAGCCCCTCTATGACCACTGCAGATAGTGTGTTTACGAAGTCGTGGAGCCGTTGCACACCAAGACAAGGGGGAGCTGTTCAGGAGAAAAGGTAACACACAAGGGCGAGCAGCACTAGGGCTTAGGGAGGAGAGATATCTAGGGGGTAGATGCGTAGGAGGGAGTACGGGAGCCTAAAGGAGACTGCGCAGCACTACGCTAAGAGTGGGACTTCGCAGCCTATTGAAGTTTGTGAGAAGCCACAGAAGAGTTAGGGGGGCGAAAGGCCAAGATAACAGACTGAGTAATGAGAGGGGAAGATAGCTCATCTTTTTAAAGGGGTGGGGATGAGAGCGATGAGGATAGCAATCAGTAGGCTTCGCACACATTTGCGTGCTATGATTGAGAACCTGAGCAGGCTCGAGGAAAGGGGTGTGGCTGCAATACAGGTTAATCATGTTGGACATTAGTGGCGATGGGTGCGAGGTGATGCTTAGGGCATGGTGACGCAGATCCCATCCTCTCATCATCATTTCTGGTTCTGTGTGTCTCGTGTGAGTGGCTAAAGGTATGTGCATCCACAAAAAATGAGGCTCTACATGGGAGATCTATGTTATCTAGGGAGAGAGGGATGTGATTGTCCAGTGTGTCAATTATTTCACCCGCATCTGGGGGGTGTCGATCCTTCTGAATTAGGGTGAGACAATCATGTTCCATTTATCTTGCCATCTACTCATATGTAGCCATTGCCTATATCCTTGGAAGATGTCGTCAGTCCAGAAGTCTTGAGCCCTCTATCTTTTCTATCTCTGGAGCATTGAATTCCATAGAGGTCTGCGGACGATGGAGGAGAGGCTTGGCATCTGTTTCCAGGAGTCCTCTCATAATCTGGCATGGTTACCACTTCGCAGCTCCTAGAAAATGTAGTTTTGGATAATCCGTTTTTGATTGCTTGCTTCTTTCCAGATTTGGGATCCATCCAGATCTAAGTTGTACCTTATGAGATCCTCCTTTGGCTAAAAAGGCTCATACTTGGCTACCCAGAGGTTGGCCCATGGAGTGTTGTGGTTGGAGACCCATTTCCACCAGATGCTGGCTCCCATTATGGTATTGTTGTGCCCAAGATCACGCAGTCCTAATCCTCCCTGACTTTTAGGGGTGCATACATCCTTCTAATTGACTAAGGTCCATTTTTTTTTCCTTTGGTGCCTCCCCATAGAAAGGATCATTGCAGGTTGCGCATCACTTTGAGGACCCATTTGGGAGCTGCAAGGACAGAGAAGAGATATATGGGGAGGGATTGCAAGAAATATTTAATGAAAACAAGATGACTAGCAATATTGAGGGTGCGGTGAGTCTAGTTGGATAGACGAGTTTCCATTTTGTCCATCAGAGCTCTCTAGGAGGAGTGATTGATGGTCGAGCCAATCAGCGGAGCCCCTAGGTATTTGGAGGGTAAAGATGCAATGGAGAATCCAAGGATGTAGGAAATAGAGCAGTGAGTTAGGAGGGGGAGTGTGAAAGAAGAATATATGTGATTTTTTAGGGTTAAGCTATGTGCCAGGGGCTTCAGAGAAGGATTCAAGAACGGATTTGAGGGTCCGGGCTTCCTAGAATGAGAGGTAACCCATAATCAAGTTGTCATCAGCAAATTACTGATGAGGGGAGGGAGGCAGTTTGTGGATCGGTAAACCAAGTAGGGTGCCAGTCTAGATAGAGCTTTTGAGAAAGCAAACCAAGCCTTCGGCCATGATGATGAAGATAAAGGGAGAGAGAGGGTCCCCTTGTCTTATGCCTCTCGAGGGGTTGAAGGTGGCAAAGGGGATGCCATTGAGAAAAATGGAGTGAAAGGGAGAAGTGATGAGACTCATGATCCATCTAACCCAGGTTTGACTAAAGCCAAAGGCTAAAATAAATTTTTTGATATAGTCCCAACTAAGTTTGTCAAAAGCTTTGGATAAGTCTATTTTAAGAAGCATGCCAGGTATTTTGTTGGTTTTGAGGGAGTGAATGACTTCATGGGTTAGGATGATCCCATCAATAATCTACCTTCCTTCCACATAACCTATTTACTCTGGGGATATGATGAGGGGAAAGAGATTCTTCAGCCTGTTAGCTATAACTTTGGTGATAATTTTGTAAATGACATTGTAGAGAGCTATAGGTATGTACTTACTTGGTGAGGCTACTCTATCTTCTTTTGGAACCAAGGTGATGAAGGTGGAATTTAGCGTAGGTAGGAGCCAGTGGGTGGAACGTGATTCCTCCACAACATCCCAGACTTCGTTTTGGATGGTATCCCAGAAGAAATGGAAGAAGTTGGTGGTAAATCCATCGAGACCTAGAGATTTCCTTTCCTTTAGCTAGAAGACTTTCTGTTCCACCTCAGCTAAAGAGGTAGTTGTGAGAAACATCCTATTATGATCCTCCGTTATCAGCTTGGGGATATGTTGAGTGATTTCCCCAATGGCTTCATGCCTCTGGTGGTTGGGTTCCTGAAGGATGTCCCAGAAATGGTTGCGCAACTCCTCAGTGATGTTCGTTTGTGTTTCCAACCTTTCCCCCATTTGGTTCTTGAGGACTGTAATTATTTTGTGCATGCTGTGTTGAATGGTGGAGAGGTGGAAGAATTTTGTATTTCTTTCTCCCTCTTTGAGCCAGTTGATTCTTGATTTTTATCTCTAGAGGGCTTCTTCTTGGTTACTTCTTTCTTCCAGATGAGTAGTTAGGGATTGCTCCTAATGATCTGACTTAGCTAAGCACCCCTCTTGGATAATTTTATGTTTCAGTTTCTTCATTTTTTCCTCCATATCTTTCTGTTCTGTGAATATGTTTCCAAAGGTAGTTTTGTTCTAGAATTTCCGCTGCCCTTTGAGTAGTTTCAATTTTTTCTAGAACTGGAGAATTTTTGTACCTTGAGGAGGTGCTAAGGAGGACCACCATTTGGAAACCATTTCCTTGAACTCGGGTGCTCGAACCAGCAATGTTCAAAGCGGAAAGGTTTAGGAGCATGCTTACTTGGTTGGAGCCATTGAAGTTGTATCGGCCAGGGATCAGCTCAGATGATGAAATCTATGTTACCTTCAAGATGGATGAGATATTCGGTGATGAGGAATCTATCCAGTCTTGAGGCTATCTGATGGGCGCCTCCTCTTTTTTTATTACATGTGAAGGTTCCATTGGAGGTGTGTAGATATATGAGGTTATTGCTCTGGATGAATTTTTTTAATCCATTACTATCCGATTCCAGATGCATCGCTCCGCCTTTCTTTTCCTGGAGATTGGTTATCATGTTGAAGCCTCCTCCCAAAATCCAGAGAGGGAGGGATCGTTGTTTGTTGATTTCCTCTAGGTTGTCCAAGAGCACCAATTTTTGTTGAGCATTTTGAGGAGAGTAGAAATTTGTGAGCAAGCCATGGATATCTGTACCAATCGGGTGAAAGTTGGCCTGAATGAAGTCTCTATTAGCATGAAATTTCTTTAAGGAGATTATTTGGGGGTTCCAGATGATTTCCATTCCTCCAGACGCCCCATTTGCATCAACCGTTATTGTATTTCTACCTTTCCATATCTTTTTTAAGATGGTTTCTAGAGTGGAGCTGGAGCATTTGGTTTCTTGCATGTAGAATATTGCCGGATGTTCCTCGGTAATCAATTTCTTTATGATCCTGTGCTTTGTGGGGATATTGAGCCCTCAAATATTCCAAGAGATGAGCTTCATGGGATATGATTGGAGGTGAGGGTGTAGAATCTAGTAAGCTTTGGGAATCGCCTAAAATCCACCATTTCTTTCCCAATTTCTATGGTTCTTTGCAGGGTTTTTTTCCTGCCCCTTTTACAGGACTCTTTCATGAAGTACTTTGTGTTGATGAGCATTCCCCCCTGGATACCCAAGGAGGGGAGCTGTTGTGCTCTGGCTAGGATTTCCTCCATTTTTTGGATTTTTTGCTCCGGGATTGATATGTAGTCCTTCTTCTGGCAAGATTCCTCTATTCTGATGAGATCCAGGCCTTCCATATCTATAATTTCTATTTCTTCCTCCATCACTTCTGGGATCGATTTCGTGATATATTCTTCGCCCTTTATCATGTTGTTGTCCCCTGCATCATTTTCAGTAGGTCGTTTCAAGAAGGTCTCAAGGGGGAGCTTTTCCTGTTAAGTCTTAGAGGTCTAGGCCTATGCCGTGGAGGTAATCCCAGCTTCGATGATTGGTTCGAGTTTGTTTTCATTTAACTGATTTAAGGTTATGAAGTTGTTTCTAATCACAGGTCCTTTTTTATTCTCTTGAGGGGTATCTCTCATGTTTTGTTGTTTTTTTCTTGCTACATTCGTGAATCCTTCTACTTCATGTTCGTTGGATTCCTTTTTAGTTATAGCTTTCTTGTTTAGGGGACAATCTCTGAAGATATGCCCATGTTAGTGACACTTTTTTCATCTAAAAGGAAAGTGCTCATAATATACAGTTTGTGTCCATTCAAAATCTTCATGAATCAGACTTACCTCACCTGGTAGTGATTCAGCTAGGTTCATGTAGATGAAAATGCGAGCATAGGCTGCATAGTGGTTGATCTTGGTCTCCTCTACAATCTTGATGAACTCTCATAAGGCATTGTCAATGTCTCTAAGGGTAAACTCATCCAAATAGTCTTGGGGGAGATAGTAGAGCCGGATCCAGACTGATGCCCAAGTGAGATCCTATTTATCTGGGTTGAAACGCTTGGTCAAGGGTATGAGGTATAGACCTGTAGTGTTGAGGAAGTAGGGACCCTTGTCCATTATTCTATATTTGTCTTTAGAACAGGTGAAGAGTATATTGAAGATGCCTTTAATGCATAGTTGTAGGTCAATATGGCATTTGGGTTTTCGTTTCGAGGCTATCCAACCTCTCAGCGCTTTTTTCATGGGCCAGAAGCCCATGAAATTGCCTATCAGTGCGTGATCTTTCATGAATTGGATTTTTCCATTGATGTGGTGCACTGGGAGTTCTATCACTATTTTCTTGGATTTCTTTGGTATGCATGCTGTTGATTTAGTGTTTGTTGCTGTTGGTGCTTGTGTATTTGTCGTCTGCACTCTAGGTGTCACCCCTGTAGTTTCTTGAGATGGGCTATAGTTGTGCTGATTGACGATATCAGCCCCTAACGCCACCCCTATGGAAGACTGGCCTGTGAGGGGGGGGGGGGGGGGGCGGTCATCCCCCATGTGGAGTTGGTCATGGGTGAGCACAGCAGTTGTACAGGTGAGAAGTCACGGTCGATCGTTACGGGGATGAAGTTGCCCTAGGGTAGCCAACGCAAGAACCAGTAAACGCTTTTTTTTCATGGAGGGTCGGCCTCGTGGAAACTGCACTAGGGTTTTAACTCTCGAATGTCAGTCAAATTGCTCGAAAATCATTAATATTATTATAATTAAAAATAATTATTAATTTATAGTAATAATGTTAATAATTATATATAATAATTTTAAAATAATTATTGTTGTGCTCACTATTATTATTATTATAATTATAATTAGTTAAATTTATTATTATTATTAATTAAATTTAATATCATTGTTAATTAATAAGTATTATTAGTAATTATTTAATTAATTAGTGATAATTATTTTCTTATTATTATTACTATTTATTAAAAACATAATGGTTTTATATTATAAACACAAGGTAATAATAAATCGAAGGGTTTTATATTATAAACTTAATGAATTAGTAAACCCAAGAGATAAATATTATAAACCTAAACGATCAATAAATCCAATGAATCAATATTTAAAACACATGAGATTAGTAAACCCTATTAAATAACATTTTAAACTCAAGTGATTAAATTATAAACTTAAGGAATGATTAATATTATAAATTCAAGGGACTAATAAACCAAAAAGTATAATATTTTAAACTCAATAAATTAGTAAACCTAAAAGATAGATATTATAAACCTAAATAGTGAAAAAACTGAAAATATGAATATTAAAAACACAAAAGATTTATAAACCCACAAATTAATATTTTAAACTCTAAAATTATGATGAAAAATCACTCATAAAATTAATATTCATATTAATCCGTATAAATAATAAGAATATTAAAAATAAATGTTATAATAAAATTATTATTATCAAAAATAATTATTATTTTATAATAACATTTAATTATATTATTAACCAATTACTATTATAAGCATTTTAAAATAGTTGTTGTTATAACATTATTTCTTAATAAATATTAATAATAATTAATCTCTTATTATTATTTATTAAAAAACATAAAATATTTATATTTTTAATTTATATTAATTATAATTAATTAGTTACACTGAAGGGATTTATATTAAACCCATATATGATTTTTTTAAAGATTATGAATAATATTATGCCATAGGAATATGAACCCTTAGATTAGTAAATTTAAGGGATTGATATTAGAAACCAATGAGAATAAGAAGTCCAAGAGATTAATACTAAAAACTCAAGGGATTAATATTATAAACCTAATATATATAAACCCTAGGATAAAATATTGTAAACCCTAGAATTATCATGGTTGATTTTCATATTTAAACAATATTTGTCACAATGCGACGTTGAACCATGGTTGACCATGGTTAACAATGATTGATTTACATATTGAGACAATATTTTTCATAGTGTGTCATTGGAACATGGTTAACCATGATTATAAACCCACAGGATTTATATTAAACCAAAGGAGTAATATTATAAACCTTAATAATAATATTTCATACTAAGACAATCTTTGTGAGAATGCAACATTGGACCATGGTTGATTTTCATATTGATTATGACATTGGACCATGAATTACCATGATTATAAACCCCAGGGAATAATAAACCAAAAGGATTAGTACTAAAAACCCAAATTATTACAAACCCAAGGAAATACTATTAAACCCAATGGATAAATATTATAAACCCAAGGTATATAAACCCCAAGGGATTAATATTACACCAAAAAGATTAATATTATAAACCCAACGAATATAAACCCTAAGATAAATATTGCAAATCCTAGAATTTTCATCGTTGACCACGATTGATTTTCATATTGAAACAATCTTTGTCACAATGTGATGTTGAACCATGGTTGACCATGGTTAACAATGTTTAATTTTCATATTGAAACAATCTTTGTCACAATGTGACATTGGAACATGGTTGATCATGTTTGACTATGATTATAAACCCAATGGATTTATATTAAACTGTAGGAGCAATATTATAAACCCTATGAATGATATTTCATATTGAGACAATATTTGTGAGAATGCAACATTGAACCATGGTTGACCATAGTTGATTTGCATATTAGGAAAATCTTTGTCACAGTGGGACATTTCACCATGGTTGATTTGCATATTAGGAAAATCTTTGTCACAGTGGGACGTTTCACCATGGTTGATGATGGTTGACCATGAATGATTTTCATATGGAGACAATCTTTGTCACAATGTGACGTTGGACCGTGGCTTATTTTGATATTGAGAAAATTTTTGTCACAACATTGGACCATGTATGACCATGCTTATAAACTAAGGGGATTTATATTAGAGCCAAGGATTAATATTCTAAACCCTATGAATAATATTATACCCTAGGAATAAGAACACTTGGACTAATAAACCCAAATGATTGATATTATAAACCCAAGAGAATAATATTAAACCCAAGGGATAACTATTACAAACCCATATAAATCCCAAGGGATTAATAAACCCTAGATATTATTAATATTATAAACCCAAACACATTTATAAATATGGTTGAAAAAATATCGACAAATGTTAATGGTATACATCTAAGATTAATCATAAAATTAATATTCATGTTAATAAATATATAATAATAATAATAATAACAATAATATTAAAAAATTATTGTTATAATAAAATAACTAGTATTATTATAATTAAAAATAATTATTAATTTATAGTAACATTTAATTATAATGTTAATAAATTATTGTCTAATTATTTTAAAATAATTATTGTTATTACTATTTATTTATTATTATTATTATTAGTATTAGTATTATTGTTCTCATTAATTAAAATTAATATTATTATAAATTAATAAGTATTATTAGTAATTAATTAATTAATTAACAATAATTAATTTCTTTTTATTATTACTATTTATTAAAAACATACGAGTTTTATATTATAAACTTAAGAGAATGATAAATTCTATGGTTTTTTATTATAAACTCAATGAATTAGTAAACCCAAGAGATAAACAATATAAACTTAAAATATTAACAAACCTAATAAATCAATATTTAAAACACATGAGATTAGTAAACCCTATTAAATAACATTTTAAACCCAAGGAATTAAATTATAAACTTGAGGAGTTATTAATATTATAAGCTCAAGAGACTAGTAAACCTAAAAATTCATATCTTAAACTCAAGGAATTAGTAAAACCAAGAAATAAATATTGTAAACTGAAGAAATCAACAAAATCAAAACACCAATATTTAAAACACTTGTAAACCCACAAATTAATATTTTAAACCTTCGAATTATCATGGTTAAACATTCACAAATTTAATATTCTTATCAATAAATATATAATAATAAAAATAATATAAAAATAATATTAGAAAAAATATTATGAATAATTATTAATTTATAATAATATCTAATTATAATATTAATAAATAATTATTATAATCATTTTAAAATAGTTTTTATTTTTTATTTTTATTTTTATTTTTTAATTTTTTAATTTTTAATTTTTAATTTAATTTAATATCATTATTATTAATTAATAAATATTAATAGTAAATAATTAATTAATTAATAAAACAAGTAGCAATTATTTAAGAAAAAAACAAAACTACAATATAATTTAAAAAATCATTTCATAAAATAAAAATACAATGTTTTATAGTTCAAATAAATAGATCTAGAGATACTGTGTCATATAGCGTTTCATACTCTAAAATAATATTGAGCTACGACTATTAGTATGTGATGTATATTCAAGATTTCACATTATAATTCTCATAGGAACATAAAAATGTTAAAAATCTATGAATGAATTAATGTAATCTTACATTCATGGTTTTTAATTTACATGTATGGAAACTAAGATAACCACAAGTTTATGATTATGTTATGATACATTTCAACAATGATATTGTCTATTCATAAATTGTATCTAATTTTTTTCAAAAAATTAAGAAAAGCCATATATTAATTTAATTGAATACTTCTTGTCATCTACACATGAGATCAAGTTTGAAGGCGACCTAAGTTTCAATGTTAACTAAACATTTAGATTTGAAAAACAATCTGCACATGGAAAGGTATTGAGGAATTTTATTATTATGTTTCAATGTTATTGAGCATTAGTGAATTAGACACTTGAATTTACTTTCCAAAGTTTTAAAGGTATTGAGGAAATTTGGGATGTTATTTGTGGTTGAGTTAATTTTTGAAATTTAATAAGTTAATAAATTTATTATTGCACTATTGAGTTTATAATCCAACCATTGTTGTTATTCTCAAACTTTATTAAAGGCAAGAAGAATTAACAACATAATTGAAGTTTAAATATAATAATTTTAATTTTCTCTAATGGATTAATAGTATTTTGTGATGTTATTTGTTATTGTATTAATTTTAGGGCTATTAAGTCAAAATCAATAAAATAAATAATTTTGGAGCTATTAATTCAAAATCAATAAAATTCTCTTTACATATCAATATCTTAGAATTTTTTTTACATCAACTCTAATCAATAGAAGTTTATCTAAACAAACAACTTCATATTTTTCATAAAAACTGAAAAATATTAAAATTAAAATTTAACTTTGGGGTAACAAATTAAAATTTAACTTTGGGGTAACAAAATATTTGAATTACATAGTGCCCAACCACACCTAGAAACGACCCAACCTACAATCCTATGATCAAATAAATCTGTGCTCGAAGTGGAAAAAATACCTCGTAGATTTAGAAGTTTGTAAGGGTTTAATCACACATAATGTTGGTGCTCTTGAATATTGTTCAATCAATCCTACTATTTCAGACCTCAAACAAATCTATTACAAGGCTGATAGCCAACCTAAATATTAACAGATTGATCAAAAATTTTGAATGGCTTAGATTTATTTTCTTGGCAAGTTCAATTTTAATGGTTACAAATTTCCTTATAAAGGTCATAATGATCTAAAATAATAAATGATTTATGGCTGAATGTGAATGGAATTAATAAAAAACATAGAAATTTGATTTAGGTGCATGAATGAATAGAATGAGCAAGCTTACATCATTATTATGTTTTTCTTCTGCCTCAAACATTGAATGACCTAAGCATATTTGAAAGTGATTTTCAAGTTCATGGTGTTAATTGAAATTTCCTAGTATAGATGAACAAGAAAAATATTTCTCTCCTAAGTAATGGGTGATATTAAAAGTAAACTAAAAATTCACATTTTAATGTCTCACTAATGGTGTAAACAACTATTAAAAATGGTTTTCAAACGATACATAAAATGGTTCACTACCATGTCATTGATCTTTGTAAATCAAAACTATATTTCACATTAATGAGATATTGTGGTAACACTCTTTGAATCCTACATGCAATAGCCTAACATTGAGATGAAATTTGAGTTCCATAGAAGTAAAACTTGTCGATGTTTTTGATATTCATAATTTGATTGATAAAAACTTATTTTGTATTCTATAGAATACTTTGGAAAACTATGAGTAATTTTCTAATGCTAAGGTTCACAATTTGTTTACTGCAAATTTTAAGCTAAGCATTATTTTGCAAGATTATTATCTCACAGTTGGGATGCCTTCAGCTACCCTTTTCAGTTTATAAATATCGTTGATAATATAAATTTGGAACTGGTATCATGCTTGCATTCTATTTAAGGGAGTAGTTAATCATTTAACAAGTCAGAATCTCATGTACCTGTGAACCACTATCAAAAACGGTTTTTAAAGACATATTTATGAGGTTTTGTTACACATATTTATGCCACAACAAAAATTCAATTTAAATTTGAAAATATAATTGAATCAAATCAATAACATGAAGGGAATTGCCACTCCTATATTTTATAGTAAATTGTATCTATCAAAATAATTAGAGCCTCTACAATTCTTTTATACCTGTGAGAAAAAAATCAGACAACGAAAATTCAGAAACTAGAAATTTAAATTTTATAGTACTCATAAACCGCAGAGATAAAAGATGTTTTTCACATGGATGATATTTTCTGTAAAAAAAAAATCATACGGTGTCTTCATGAGTGTAACCTAAAGATTAAATAGTGAGCTAAATAATTCTCATCGGATTGGGGGTTGGGCGGTGAAGAAAGCTAAGAGTATCGGGACGTTTGACAGTGATTAGGAAGCAAAGCTACTGTGGCGGAAGAAGATGTGTGCTGCAGAGCAAAGAAGAGCGTTGAGGAGTCTGGCATCACAAAGAGGGAAAGGGGCACCCTTCTTCCGCGGTTGTTTCTTCCACTAATCCATGCGGCACAGATGCATATTTTGTGTTGAGGTTGTTGCCAGCAGTAATAGCCAATCTGAAAGAAATGCTCCCATTGGAGGAAAGATCGTTGGCCATTTAGAATTAATTGATGGCCATCATTAGCGCTATCGGCCACCTCATAACTAGCTTAAAGCACCACAACATTTAAGAATTTAATGAATTTAAATATAACATTTAAATAATTTAAACTTAGGATTTAAAGAATTAGCGCAAAGCACCATAGCATGGCTTATTTTTCTACTGCAGTTGCTTCTAGTGTTACATGTGATTTAGGAGGGAGTGGGATGCATCCCGAATAGTGAGATAATCACTAGGGCTATCGAATTGTTTGAAGACATGGTTGCCACAATGGCGAAAAAGGTTGTGGAGACCTCCTCCTCCGCCAAGGGAGGCCTATGGACCGCAAGGGTTCTAAATCCAGCAAGGAGGAAAATAACTTTAATATAATCAAAGCTATTAACCGTCCTCCATGGGCCGATTGTGATGAAACAACAAATATGCGAGAAGATGCTAAAGGTAATTTTGTCGGAAGACTTAGATAGAGTGGTGGAAAAGAAGCCAAAAGTGAGAGGATCATTCTAAGAAATCGTCTAAATCGAAGCTGAGCAGCTCCAAAAGCAGGAGGCGAGAGTTAGCTTAATGTGCCGGATGTTTTCAGACATCAACACCGATCATCTTTGGATGGCCTAGATTTACCATTCCGAGCTACCAATGCTTGAGAAAAAATATACTTGAAGAACATTAGATGGCCATTTTCATCATTAATCCATGGTAACAAAAGCAGTACTATAACATAAAATATTTTTCAAAATAGAGAAGTGAAAATGGATGTCAATTATACCTCACGAAGCTTCAAAATACAAACGAAAGAATAAGCCATGTAAAATGGATTTGTAGTGTTATGTTATTATTATTATTAGATGTTCAAACCATGGCTAGGGTCGGTGAACAACCATTTCTCCTTTTCCAAAGCTCTGCAAAATAGGGAAAATATGTTCCTTCTCTACAACTGAAAGACCATTACTCATTATCGAAGGTTGTGCAACTATTGAAATTTTCATGCCATATGAGACCCCATTGATTTGATTTGAATTTCTGAATTATTTTGTTTCATGGGTGGATAATAATTCCAATATTAAGGCGTTTCATAACTAAAGGCACCTCTTTTTAGTAAGATTAAATGAACACTACAAGGAAAAGACCCCTCTAGCATATGTTTATGAGGAACCCTATATAAAAATACCCCAAACATCTGTTTGTAGTGGAGGTTACTAGAGGAAGTTGGTGGGTGGAGGTTTTTGCCAATGTTTTTCTTCCTATGGGGTTATCATCCTAAACCGCACCGATGTGTTCAACTAGAGACAGCACCGGTGCACACAAAACATTAGCACGCTGGGACATAGTGTGCTTGGTACAAACCCACCTCGTGTGTCCTAAAACCCTATGCCAAAACTGAAATAGCTCGGTGCATTTTTAAGAAACTGCATCGGTGTGCCTATAAAACCTATGCACAAGAACAGGGTTAAATAAAAAAAAATTACGGTTAAACATCTGCATGTTTCATTTTTCAGTGCTCCAGATCTCTCAAACACTGGTGCAAATTCACCTTATGCGAGGTGCCCTACCATTAGTGCTCCCATTGCATGCACTACTGCTGTCCATTACCCACCATATCCATTTTGAATTTGCAAAATGGTGGGAAAATTTAGTTTTTCAAATTATACAACCAATATGCCTCCTTGACGGCCAAATGTACAAGTATTTTCCTTTTTCTTCTATAATTAAACCTTTTAGCAGATTATTTTTGTAAAATAGCTTAAACTTCACCTTCTTTAAAAAATAAAATTCCCTGCGCGGTGCGCTCAAGCCATTTGTCTCTCACTAGTTTGTGGTGCTACGTGTAAATTTATAGGCCGCACCGTGACCGGTGTTAACAATATACGCACTGGTTCTAGGGTGGTACCAAAACAACGTACCATGATTTTTTAAAATTTTAAAAAAGTGCGGTATAGTCAATTACCCAGCCACACCGTTGACCCTGTTGAATAGCAGGAATGTGGTGCGTTGACGGAAATATCTACCCTACGGTGGGTAATATTGTCAGCACACTGAATTTCGACAATTTGACATGGTCAATGGTGTAGCCTAGTAAAAGAATACACCATTGACTATGTAGTGATGTTAGGAGGGCAATGTGCTGACCAAATTATACACCCTGGGGCGTATAGTTTGGTCAGCCCACCGCCCTCTCGACACTGGTCCATAGTAAACGATCTGGTCTGTTATAACACTGCACCGTTGAGTTTGTAACAATGACGAGAGGGAGGTGCATTGAAAATTTTCAGGTTCACCTCCTCTCGTGTGCTGCAAATTTTCTGGTGCACCACCTGTGGTGTGCGACACAAAAATGACACACCGTTACCAGTGCATGCCTATTTTTTGTGACACACCGACTATTTTTTTTCAAATTTTTTTTATATGTATATTCCTAAATACATGTCTCATTTAATAAAAAAATTGTATTTAATATGTTAATCATTCAACGACGTGAAAGGAGACAAGAGAGGGAACAACAACAACAACATGTAGACCAGTATAACATGGTTCGCCTATGGGGGAGAGAGATGTGTACCCTCACACTATTACAGTAGCTACCCAGGGGCTCCTAAGGTAGGTAGGCCTCCTCAAGTTATATCAAGAGGCTACATCCCTAAAGGGCCATGGTGTTTTTTTGCGACATCTTATCCGCAAGTGGAATGCCCACCTACAGGCTTTCCGGGTTGGTCCTAACTAGTGGTACATGCCCATTGAGGACGACATCTATTTCATTACTGGAATATCAAGGAGAGGGGTGGATTTTCCCTCGTTCCCATAGGTCCTCGTTGGCTATCCAGCAGGGATTCAGTTGGTGTACTCCCATAGATACATTAGCGCTGATATATTTTCTCCTTCAAATTTCTAGGTCTCCGGAGGTCAGTTACGTATTGCTTCATTTGGTGGAGAGGAGGTGAGGTGCCTCTCACTACTAATTTCGACCATTGCACACCATACCAGCGACGGGCAACGTATTAGTTTTCCGCTTCTATTTTATGTTGATTCTTTATTATAGGAGCCATGACTTGTGAGGTGGTCTTCCATTTTTTTGTAGCAGTTCTGTACAACTTTAGATAGATGTCGTGCTCAAGAACAAGGGAGGGTGAAATTCCCTTTTGCTTCAGAGCTATTTTGTTTATTTTTTTAGAGGTTTCCAAAGACGAGGCCTACTTTTGTTCGGCAGCCTCATAGGTCGATGCTGGATTTACAGATGTAGATGTGGGGAAAGATGATTCCCAAGAGGGGCGAGTCTGAGTTTTCCACGAGGATATCGCATGATGCACTAGAGTTGCTTTCCAGTGTTGATGAGCATCCCTTCTTTCTGGTCCCCTGTCCATATGCTGGTTTGGATTGGCAAGGGTGTGCCAACATCCTCTTCATAGATGATGAGCTACTAGATGATAGAGGTAATATTACTGTTTTATTTAAATTTATTCTAACATGTTCTTTATCTTGTTTTTATTAAATTGTTTAATGAAATTGTATAATTATTATTGTGTACTTATATATATTTTTTAGACATTGGGTCATTTAATGGCGATGAGATGCCACCACCACCAAATGATCCAGGTGTAGATCCAGATGACGATCAGGATATGGTAGATGTCGAGGATCAGGCTGGTGCAGACAGACCTCATTTGACTCTTAGTGCATCGGTACTATATTTTTCTAGGCATAGGCCTGACAGTAGATTGAGGATGGAGTTGGGCGACCAACTCTATCCATTGTTTGTTGAGGCGTTGTAGAAATTATATAACATATGCATGTATATATCTAGATTCTCTTGATCTAACAATATTTATCTTCTTGCTAAATACAGAATCCTTCCACTGTTAATCTTTTGCGGAAATTTAAACTCAATTGCAAACACATGAAGCAATAAAAACAATCGCACATAACACAGTTGTTTAACGGGAAAGCCTGAAGCTAAAAACCCCAAATATCATATATTATGTATCATGGAGATCATGTAACAATCTCATACAAAGCTTAGTACATCAAGCTCTCAGTACAATCAATCGTCACACACTAACATGAATAAATCTGCAAATCCATGCACTGATTTCTTGCCACCTGATAGCTTGCCTCCACCACGCAATCCCTGCTGAAGAAGACCTCTGAATGAATTTGAATTGGCCTTGCCTTGACTGTGCAATCCTCATTGGCAACTCCAATGTGTGTGTGATGCAAACAATGCATCACTATAGTCACAACAGATAGTCCATCTCACCCTTTCACCTATCTCTCCACTGGGTCTCCACTGGAACTGACATGCACTGTAGTTAACTGTTGTATTTGTTCAGTTGATTAGTGAGTTATTATTTGTGAATTAATTAACTAATTAATTCACTCCACTCTCACTATTGTATCATTTAGTTAGACTAGATATAACTAATCAACAAAGTTTAACTCACTTAACTGAGTTAAACTAAATAACAACTCCCATAACTACTCTTCCAACTCTGTCACAACTTTGCCACTTCAGTTCTAACTGAGTCCTCCATGCATGAGTCACCAACCACCCTAGGAATTGCATAATTCCTTTAGCCCACTGATTTTCCAAATATGTTCACTGAAATAAAGTGCTCCAAGAGAATAAGTTGATATTTATTGTCGGATTATTATTAAGGGCTAATAATAATCGACATGCATCTATTTTTATATTAGCGATCTATAAATAGACTTTTCCCAATCTTCTAAAAATATAATCTCATCTATTTTTCCAACTTGATCAACCATCTACAAATAGCATCCTGCAACTTATAGAATATGCTCACCATGTCTAAAAATAGACTTGTGCCAAAAATAGCCTGCGGGCCCACTTAGTGAAGGCGACTCTTTTCACTAAGCTCATCATATTTTTGAATCTCAACACTCCCTCTCAACAAGATAGGGATTATCCTTCCCTCCGATCCTACCTCTATGGTATTCGAATTAGCTCCTGGTGAGTGCCTTCGTCAGAATATCTGCATCTTGATCCTCTGTAGGAATGTACTAAAGCAACATGTTCTTCCGCTACACAAAATCTCTGATATGATGATACTCGAATATAAATATGTTTAGATCTATCATGAAACACAAGACTAATCGAGAGTTTAATGCAACTTTGATTATCACAATATATCACCGTAGGATCTAAATGAGAACCGAACAAACCGACCAGGATCTTCCTCATCCAGATAGCCTCACATGCAACTTGACTTGCTGCCATGTATTCTGCTTCCTCTGAACTGAGTACCACGGATCTTTGTTTCCTGCTATACCAAGAAAATACTATAGATACGATACTGAAAACCCCTCCTAATGTGCTCTTTCTATCCATTGGGCTGCCTACCCACTCTGCATCCGTGAAGCCATGCAACTTCACCTCATCCGTTTGTCTGTTCCATAAGCCATACTCAGATGTGCCCCTGAGATACCTCGGGACATGCTTGTCTTCCTTCCAAAAGAGTTTGGTAGGCTTAACCATCGCTTGTGAAAGCAGTTTCACCGCATAGCATATGTTTGGTCTTGTATTAACAAAATACATGAGCGAACCCACCAACTATTGTTACACAGCAATTTGTCACCATCCCTACAATCCCCATCCCGAACATTGGAGGGCTCATTCCGTGACCTGTGGGCAGAGTTAAGACTTGAAAATAATTTCATTGCATCCCTCTGAAGATGAGCTTTAATTGCCCTGAAGACGTCTCCCTGCAAAAAACCCTAAAAATAGCTCTTTTTCCATTGGCGTGGTTCCATAGTTCAGCCCTCGCACCAAGAGGGAAATCCTCCAAAGAGGGCGCGCCAATTGGAACTCTGTCATAGAGCCGTACCCACGCCAACCATATTAAGAGGTGTTTTTAAAAAATAAAAGGCAGAAGTTTCATCTTAACAAATTACTGGGTTGATTTCTATCTTGAGTTGGGAGGTTTGGCTACAGATTTCCATGGAGAGGAAGTGATTTGCCACCTCTCATGGAAGCTTCCTTGATGATAGGGCCAATCCCATAATTATAGGGATCCCGACTCCCCTTCCTCCTTCTATAAAAGCTTTCCCATTTCCATTTGCAAGCTAGCTCCAAAGAGTGGTAGAATTTCTAAGTTCCCAAGAGCTTTCATGCTGCAAAAGCCTTCTTGATTCCCTAAGGCCAAATCCAAGCAAGGATACTATTGCCAAGTATCCGAAGAGAGAGGCTTGTCCCATCCCTGACAGGATTTTCTGAGACATGTTTTGCTGACAACCCGCTAAAGGAGAGTGCTGCGTCGAAGCTATGGTTTTATTCTTCTTTTGACTCTTTAATGATAAGCGACTATCGGTTATGGTTCCACTCTTGTTCTTGATCATGTTCATGAGTTATATCCTCTTCGACCGATATATAGTTGTATGCACTGGATTTTATGCTTGCCTTTGTGTTGTTTCTGCATGTGTAGGTGTCCGATCACGGAGATCATGAGGGCTGTGATTTGCCAGGGTGAAGGAACGGGCACCACCTCTTCTACAAACGACGCATCGGATTCCAGGTAGGCCTTCCTCAAAGTCGGGCTTTATTTACAATTAGGAACCTGCACTGTAGCATGTTTGATTGTTGCTAGACCTGATCTGGGCTCGTAGGGATCGCCTCTGTCCACAGAGGGGATTTACCTCCTCAACAATTTGGCGACTCCGCTGGGGACTCAACTTGTTGTTTGATTTGTAAACTATAGACGAAGTCTGAAGCATAGCCAAATAGCCTTCGAAATGATTTTGCTCTGCATTAGCGGAGTAGATCAACGCTGCTTCAGTCGATCTCCGGTTTGGTTTACGGACTAAACAACTTGGAGTTTTGTCTTCTCTTTCCAGTTAACTTCTTGGTCTTGCTTGTTTGGTCAACTCTTTGGACTGGATTTTCTTGTTTGTTTGGCTTTGTTTTAGCCTTGTTTTCACTTGTCTGTGTCTGAGATTGCTTGTTTTTAATTTTTCATTAGTAAACTTGGCTGGCACGCTTTTTAGCAAACAGTCACGCCCATTGGCGCAGGTTGCCTGTGTATCACCCGTGCCATTGCATTTATGGCGCTAATTTCAAGCTCACAGTCACGCCAATCCTGTGAGCTATTAGGGTTTGCTATGTTTCAAGCTTTCTGAGGCTGACTTGTGATTTTGATCTTGTTTTTTCAGCTGTTTGACTGCATTGGAACCTGGTTTGACTGGTTGGAGCCTCCTTCCTTTGGTTTTTTGCCTATTTCTTTCGATTTTGCATACGAGCCCTAGGGCATCTAGGTGCCTTTGTGAGTCAAGCCTCCCTTGGGAGTTTTTGGTTTCCGTTCGTTCAGTCGGCTGTGGGATTGCTTCCTTGCATTCGTTTGACAGTTGCCTATCATATTGTTGTGTTTTTTGAGTGACTGATTTCGTTTTCATTCAAATTTCTCTTTTCTTCATTTTGGGCCTAGATCACATGGCTCATTGGTGTCTTTGGGACTTTCCTTGGTTTTGAGAGACTTTTATCGATTTGAGATCTTATTGTTTGTGCCATTGAGTGAAATTTGATTGGTTTCGCTCTCTTAATATCATTCCTCAAATTGCTTCTTATTTGTTTTCGGTTTGTTTAGTGCATCTAGCTATCAAACATTGAAAATAAAAAAATCTCTTTTGGTTTTGGTTGATTAATGCAAATTGAAATCTTTTCCATTTTACTAGTATTTAGTGAATTTGAAAGAAAAGTTGTTGCATTAGAGATATCATTGATTGTCTTCTGATCATTTTGTTTGTGTAAAAAACTCTCAACTCTTCTGTAGCTAGTTTTCATCGAACGAAATGGTGTACTGTGGCATGTAGTTTTGCATTTAAGAGATTTTTGAGACAGCACATTCGTTAGGGCCTGAAAAATGAGACGTAATTGAAGATCAACTTTAAAATTCACTCAATTTACACTAAGGTAGCATTGAAATCTAACGAAACACATTTATAGGTCTAAGCTAGAGACGTGTTCTGGCGTCTTTAAACCTAGGAGTTATCGTTCGCCTTTTGGCTTTAGACAGCGCTAGCACAGACTTGTGCTCCCCGTACTGTCGCGTATATAAAGGGAGACCCCTCTAGGTTACAATCATTTATCCACAGGAAGCCAATTCTGCCGCCCTATACCCGTGATACACCGAACACGGCATTCCGGGAGATTTCCTACACGTACGGAAAGTCCTTGGTTGATTTCTTTTTCATTATTGAAACCAAGGTGTATATTGCAGTTCACGGTTATTTGGTACACCCTTTTTTCCTAGTATTCCTGAGCAGTCATTTGATCTTTTCTAACTCCCTAAATTTGAAAGGATCACCAAGCGCCTGTCCTTTCACGCTTGTGTCAAATCTGAAAGAGATAGAGTCACCTTTTTTACCGTTTCTCAACTCTTAAAACATGAAACGGTGAAGTTTCTTATTTTTCAATGTGGTAAGAAATTAATCACCGACGATTACACGCCCTGTTAGATTTTGCTTGTTGACCATTTGATCGTGTGTCTTGACTCTTTTTCAGCCCGTGTGCGGTCTTGAGTTTTGATGGGCAACTTTTTCGTAGTTTACCAACCAAGGAATCCCTCGCATGGGAACTCGGTCATTTTCCCTCCTTTTGGGAATGTTGGTGCTCCCCTACATGGAAACATTGTCCCTCCCGGGTTTACTATCGGGTTTCCATGTTTGGTTGTTTTCAACCTCTGCAAGTCCCGAACATCTCCGCTACCGTTCAATCGCTCCACCGAACAACATCATGTTGATTCCAAGGTGGACCTCTCCTTTCTTCGCCTCTCGTTTCTCGCGTCCCTCCCCTTCCACTTCACCTTGGTGAAAGTCCAGATTCGAGTAACCAGTGGCTAAGAAGAAGAAGAAGAAGACAAAGAAGAAGAAGTCCGATAAAAGAGAGGCTAAAGCTGCCACTACTGTTTCTGAAATATCTCCTCTTGATATACCTCCCAACACTCCACGGAAAGTCAAGTTCCCCTGCATGTTGTGCATAGGAGACCATCTTCTTCGATACTGCCCTAGCATTCCCAAGGTGCTTGAAGCATGGTCCAACGGCCGTCCGCCATTGCCTTTGACTTCTGGGAGCCAGGTGGGGGGCACGTCTTCAACTAGCGCTGGTAAGGCTCCTAAGAAGCAGGGTAATATTACCAATCCCTGTAAGTTGTGTGAAGGACATCATGCCATTAACCTTTGTCCTTATATGGATGAAGCCAAGAGAGTTTTGGACAACTCAATTGTTTCTACACCACGCCTCCCGGCTGGTTATAAACATCTTTCTTTGAGTCCTCCACCAGTTGATCCTACAATTGGTCAAGAATCATCCTTGGTCGATCCCACTCCCTCAGAAATTCGAATTCACGAATCCGTCCCAGACCAACCATTGGTCGTGGGATCGGTTGAGCTGGCCCCAGCCGCGGTGCACCAGGTATTTTCTGTCACGAGTGGATCTCACATCCCTCATGTTCTTCTTTTTTCCTTAGATTCTTCAGACTTGAAGAAAGATTCTCCTGTCCCTAAACCTCAACAAGCAGCTCCTCCACCCCCCGTGATGGAGGTTCTGGAGGATAATCCTCCCGCCTTCGAGATGGAGGTCATGGAGGAGGCTCCTGCTTCCGTAACATCAAGGGAAGACTTTCTCCATTCGATGGTAGCCCCTCCGAGTAGTTTGGTCGCTTCCTTTGATTGGAGTCGATTTGCAGGATTCCACCTTCTGTCTTATGTGCCTTTCGAGATCACAGTACAGGGTCTTGTTCTGGTCGTACCCAGCACCATTATAGACGAAGGTGCCTCTGTTAGTATTCTATCCTCAACTACCTGGCAAGCTTTTGGTTCGCCGCCGCTTGCGCCCGTTACGTAGAATCTGTTTACATTCAATAGAAGAACGAGTCAACCATTGGGGATCCTTCCAAGGCTACCTATTACTTTGGGAGGTAAAACCGTCCATATGGACGTGATGGTTGTTCCAGGCCCCTTGGATTTCAATTTACTTTTGGGGCAAGATTACACCTATGCCATGGGAGCGCTTGTCTCCTCTCTTTTTCGTGTGGTCTGTTTTCCACATGACAGACAGATCGTGACCATTGATCAGCTGTCGTTCTTTGGTCCTGACATGGCAACTAGCCCGCCATCACCCCCTCCTGGTTTTTATCCACTCGTTGTATCTGCCCCACCGCAGGTCAACTATGTGGCTACCTACCCCGTGCCTGTGCTCAGTGATGATGCCGTTGTACATAATGTGCTGGGGGCATTGGGTCCTGACTTCCAGGATGTTTTACTTCCACCGGGAGTGGAACTCTTGGAAGCACCGCCTTCCTATTCGTTTTGATGTAAGTCGGTTAGAGCACGGTTTCCTCCCTATGTCAAGCTCTTTAAAAAAAATGAAACCAGGTTCTCAGAGCAAAGTTCCTCCACTTGTGTCAAGCTCCTAAAAAACAATGAAACAAGCTGTTTGAGGAAAGTTCTTTTAAGTGTGTCAACCTCGTTAAAATAATGAAACACGAGCCTGTTCTATTCTAGTTTTTCTAACTTTAGATCGAATCTCTTGTGTTGAACCTTCACTCCATTTCCAATGGACTGAAGCTTGGGGGGCATGTTCCTCGAATTGAGACATCATGCTGGGGGGCATGCTCATTTCCTTATTTCAAGCATAGTTTGTGTTTTAAGCTTGCATAAAAATAAAACTCATTTCCAAGCATAGTTTGCATATGTGTGTCCATGTGTGCTTTTAAGCTTGCGTAAAAATGAAATGTGTGATTAGATACATTGTGTGAACTTTTCATTTGGGTCGTTTGTTATGCAACTAATACATTAGATAACATTGTATTAGATATCTGCATGACATATAAAAACATCATCACATGTAAAGAAATATCCATCCAGAAATACTCATATGTATATATATATATATATATATGTATCGAAATGTTTCTACAGTGTGCATCACATAGATCAAAAAATATATATGTTCATCTTAATACATCCGGAGACGACATGTATCTCAAAAAATATGCATGATAAAGACCCTAGGAGTCTAATCCACATGGTGCTCATGATAACAAGTAACTGCACGCACTAAGCGTCTTAGAATTCGGTGGAGGCGACTGGGCACTCCCACCATGTGTCTCTGGTACGCCATCGGTACACCCGCCAGTCGGGCGTAGTCTGGGATCCCTCAGGCGATGCCCTTGAGATTCTAGATTAAATCCCCCCCCTCTGCACCCTCTGCCTGAGGATCAGGTGCGGGAAGAGTCCTCCGTGCGATAGGAGACATACCGGCTGGTCTCTCTGGACCGACGTCTGCATACATATAAAATGTGTCAGGAAGAACATGTATTAACAAAAAACATAAAACAATATAAAATCAAAAAGATAAGGGGTCATACCCAACTCCTCGTCCCAATTATCTCCCTCCAGCAGTGGGAGATCTGGATCACCAGTGAAATCGGTACCGACATATGGCCAGTCTTCCACTACGATCAACTGACGCCGCAACCACCCAAAAAACTCCGACCTCCAGGACATCTGTTGGCCCCCTCCAGCTCTGGGCATCAGTTCTGCCCAACGAGCCATTCTTGGCTCTCGTGGAATAGGCTCAGCTACTATGGCCCCTTGGCCCTGGAAGATTGGTAATCGTTCCAGAATGAATGATACCAGGATAGAACCATAGCCAAACTGTTTCAGCTTGGCTTGTTTGCATTTGGTCAGTTGCCTCTTTATGTTTACCGTCACTGTTGTGGCTCAGTCGAACAATAGAGGAGTCATACACTCTGAGGCCAACAAAAGTTGGGCCTTTGTGGCCTCGTGCGGTGCCTGCGACCCCGCAGCCCGCGTGATGGTATGAAACACCACTCTCAGTGCCAGATCAGGAATGGTATGGATTTCCACCTTTCCACTTCTAGATCCCAGTTGTGCCCCTCGGCACACTCGTGCCATCACCTGCTCCATTTTCTCACCAGATGGTCTGCTCCTGGTCAATATGGGCACTGGACCTCTGCGCGATAATCCGGTTATGAAGTGCACGTCAGCAACCTCCAGTTCTAACACTTGGTCTCGCAGTTTGAATACTTGTTCATCTGCGTCCCACATATTGATCAAGTACTGTAGAAGCTCGGGCTGAGCTCGTAAACAAGGTGTTAGGAAGAACTTTTTTAGCCCACAGTTCCTGAGGGCGTTCATTCAAACTTCATTTTCCTTGGCTTGTTCATCCTCTTCACCGTGCTCCCTTTATTTCCACTCAATCACCATTTTGCTCGGTTCACTGCATCAACATGGTCAAAACCCTTAATTAGATCTCTGATGAGCTTCAAATTTCATTCAATTTGATTAAAATGTCGAATTTTTAGGCGAAAATTAAGGTTCTGCCGCTGGCGTGGCTGTTTCCTGAACAGTCGCGCTAGCTGGCACGAGCCCTTTGCATGTAAAATCCCATTGGCGCGGGTTCGTCCCCGATACCCGCGCCAATGAGCGTAGCCGTAAAAATTTAAAAAGTGGCCTCAGAAGTCTAATGCATGATGGAAAACTATTAAAAAATGGATTGAAATGGAGTACAAGGAAGTGCCTCTTACCTGGAACTGAAGGAACTCTGGATGGTAGCCCGGATCGGTCGTAATCACTGTCAGAAGTTTGCACACCAAACTGGACCATTGCTGCTCTTCGGTGAGGTAAATAGTAAAAAGTAATTCTATTTTTACCATTTGACATATTTATAACTTTTCAAACTCAAAATAGGTTTTGAAAGTTATTTTTCTGAATATTTTAATGTATTTGTGTCGAAAATGGGTTTTACACTTGCCTTTTTGTGCAGCAACAGGTCTTTCACGCAACGGAAACGGTGAAACGAGTTGTATTTTATACTTTTTCGGATTCGGTAAATACACGAAAAAGTCACTCTGGAGTCATCTTTCAGCTCTTTTCTGACTCTCTAAACATGAAAAGATCACCGAGGCCCTTGTCGTTTCGATCTCGTTAAAGTGGACACGAATCGACATCTACCTAGTATATGTTTACCCCTTTTTTGGCCTGGGATGGATTATTTACGAAAAAGGAATACCCTAGCCTATCGCGACTAGGAGGTTTTCTTGGATATTATTTTCTACCTTTTCGGGTCCGGGGAACTATCTACGAAAAGGGACCGTTGGAGTTTACTTTTTGCTGTCTTTTCAAACTCTCTAAATATGAAAAGACACCGAGTTCTTCCTTTGTCAGACTCGTTAAACCCTGATGACATCGGATTCAGTCGAAATGACGTTATTCGAGTCACTCCTTCCTAGGGCTCGTTAAATGTACTAGGATGGATTCTCCCGAAGGGAAAACTTATATTACAATCATATGCTATCCCCTTCAAGCTTGTTATCAAAAATAATTGGGGTACTCGCCAGAATTGGTGGGGGAAAATGGAACCAGCATCGTTGTCGTGTCGGCAGTATGTCGCTCTTGAACATGGCACTTGTCTGCGTTCGTGTCGGGTTGGGGACATCTCATCTCGTCCTTCACTTTTCCTCCGTGGGTTTGGATAATCCCTTTTGACCTCTCATCTGCTCATTGCCTCGTCACCATGACCTCTGATCTGTTGATGTCAAATGCTGCCAAGTCCACTGTCGTGTCGTTTACATGTTCAAGAGAAGTTGACCTCTGCAAGTATCAACCTTCCTCTGATTCTCATATAATCCTGATTCACAAAAACATTATGTTCCTCTGTCTCGTGTCGATGATGTGGGAAACATTATGGCCCACCTTCGATCAAGGTCACTTCCTGTCGACTTCAGCGCATTATCCAGGAAGATGGTCTAGAAACTCTTTCATGGTACCTTGGAGCCTGCATGCCTCAATGGTAGGTTCGTCGCATTCGACGTGAGGTTTTCATCATTGGCCTCCGATTGAGTGATTCTATGGGTGTTCGACACCAGCTCATTGATTCGCACACCGTAGATTGTACCTATAGTACCTTGAGGGCCATTGTCACTATTGGTGGTTCCTCTCGCGTTTGTTAACAGCTTTCATTATTGGCTGGTAATCAGGCAATGTTCTTGCATGTTCGACTTCAGCTCACATATTCGCATGCTTGAACTTGTACTTTGTTCGGGTCGAGGTGGAGCGCAAGAACCTGGATTGTGTCTATTATAATCTAGGCTACGATATTGTGGATTATTATGATTATTTACATGACTCACTGATTGGATGGCTACGACCATACCTGAGTCTATTTATCGATCTTCATTGGATGGCTGCGTCCACGCCTTGGATCTAGATTATTGTAAACTTTGTTATGGATGGCTGCGCCCATACCACACATATATATCATGTATCTGAGACATCAGTTGTACTTCGCTCCGTAGGTTTTCCAATGGCGGTGTTTTCGGTCGGCATGTTCTCGTAAAGCATTTCACCCCTCTCTCTCTCTTGGGCCTCATGCTTTAGGGGGCATCTGTTACACAACAATTTGTCACCGTCCCTACAATCCCCATCCCGCACATTGGAGGGCTCATTCCGTGACCTATGGGCAGAGTTAAGACTTGAAAATACGTTCATTGCATCCCTCTGAAGATGAGCTTTAATTGCCCTGAAGGCATCTCCCTGCAAAAAACCTTAAAAATATCTCTTTTTCCATTAGAGCGGTTCCATAGTTCAGCCCTCGCGCCAAGAGGGAAATCCTCCAAAGAAGGTGCGCCAATTGGCACTCTATCATAGAGCCGCACCCGCGCCAACCATATTAGGAGGTGTTTAATAAAAGGCGGAAGTTTCATCCTAACAAATTCCTGGATTGATTTCTATCTTGAGTTGGGAGGTTTGGCTACGGATTTCCATAGAGAGGAAGTGGTTTGCCACCTCTCATGGAAGCTTCCTTAATGATAGGGCCAATCCCATAATTATAGGGATCCCAACTCCCCTTCCTCCTTCTATAAAAGCTTGCTCATTTCCATTGCAAGCTAGTTCCAAAGAGTGGCAGAATTTCTAAGTTCCCAAGAGCTTTCATGCTGCAAAAGCCTTCTTGATTCCCTAAGGCCAAATCCAAGCAAGGAGACTATTGCCAAGTATCCAGAGAGAGAGGCTTGTCCCATCCCTGACAGGCTTTATCGAGACATGTTGTGCTGACAACCCGCTAAAGGAGAGTGCTACGTCGAAGCTATGGTTGTATTCTTCTTTTGACTCTTTAATGATAAGTGACTATCGGTTATGGTTCCACTCTTTTTCTTGATCATGTTCATGAGTTATGTCCTCTTCGACTGATATATAGTTGTATGTACTGGATTTTATGCTTGCGTTTGTGTTGTTTCTTGCATGTGAAGGTGTCCGATCACGGAGATCGTGAGGGCTGTGATTTTCCAGGGCGAAGGAACGGGAGCACCACCTCTTCTACAAACGACAGCATCAGATTCCAGGTAGGCCTTCCTCGCAAGTCGGTTTATTTATAATTAGGAACCTGCACTTTAGCATGTTTGATTGTTGCTAGACTCGATCTGGGCTAGTAGGGATCGCCTCTGTCCGCAGAGGGGATTTACCTCCTCAACAACTATCAATAAACAGTGGCATCCAATACCTCTGCCGATGTAGCATCTTCTTTCCTCCAATTTCCTGGAAGAGGAGTGTCGATAGTCTTGCAGCCTTTCATGTGAAACTTCTCTAGTATCTCTCGAGCGTACTTGGCTTGAGACACAAATGGTTCATCTTCCCGCTGCCATATTTCCAATCCAAGGAAATAATGAAGGAGGCCCAAATCCTTCATCTCGAACTCCTTTGGAAGATCTGCCTTGCATGAGTTCATCAACCTCCACCACAATTTGGTATAGGTTTGCATCTGCCTCACTCTTGGTGAAGCCAAGTCTAGTGAAATAGTTGTCGATCCAAGTGTACCAATCATGTGGTGCTTGCTTCAGCCCATACAATTCTCTTTTGAGTCTGCACATATGCAACTCGCTGCTGAAGATTTCAAATCCTTCAGGCTCCTCAATGTACACCTCTTCCTCAATGATCCCATTAAGGAATGCAATCTTCACATCCATCTGATGAATGTGCCAACCCATCTACGCTGAGAGAGAAAGGATGTTCCTTATGGGAGAATACCGTGCGAATGGTGCAAAGGTTTCTTCATAATCAATCACCTCGATCTGTGAGAAACCCCAGGAAACAAATCTTGCCTTATACTTCTCGATGCTCCCATTAGCAGCTTGCTTTACCTTGTAGATCCATCTTGATCCTACAACTGATTTACCCACCGGCCTTGGAACAATCTCCCAAGCACTATTTCTAAAAATGGAGTCATACTCCTCCACCATGGCATCTACCCATGTGGGCTCCTGCACTGCTTCTTCGAAAGAAGATGGCTCTGTCACGACACACTTGCTCATAAGAGCCATGTATCTAGTAAATCGGTTAGGTGACTGTCTCTATCTGCGCTATGATGTAGGGACTCCTACATTCTGTGCCACATCAAGCTTCAATCTCTCAGCTTCTGTGGTACGCTTTCTGCATGTTCTGATGTTTGGTTCTGCATGAGTGGACTCCTCCACTCCATGAGTCTCCTCCTGTGGTTGATCCACATCTAGAGGCTCATCTTTGGGAATTGGCAGTTCCTCCTTTGCATGCAAGTCTAGCTCCATCTCAAGCATAGCTCGTGCAACACCCACGATCATTCTATTCTTCCTATCCACGACCCCATTTTGGTGTGGGTTATGAGGTGCTATGAGTTCTCTTCGAATTCATTCTTTTCTAAAGAAGTATTTGAATTCACCCGAGATATATTCACTACCATTATTGCTCCGTAAAGCCTCCACTTGCTTCCCTAACTCCTTCTCCACCAATTCTTTGAACTCATAGAATTTTGAGAATGTTTCGCTCTTCTTCTGCATGAAGAAGATCCAGCATCTACGAGAATAGTCATCAACAAAAATAACATAATACATGTGTTTTTTTATTGAAGCAACTGACAAAGGTCCACCCACGTATATGTGAATTCTCTCAAGGATCACCAAAGCATGACTCTCCTTCTCATGAAAGGTGGTCTTCACAAATTTACCCATAGTACACCCCTTGCACAGATCTGAATGTGCAAGAGTACCCTTAGGAATTCTAGTATAAATCTGCTGAAAAATATTGAAAGTGCCATGGTGAAGATGGCCCAATCTCCTGTGCCATAATTCACCCTCATCTTGGCTCACCACTTCTTCTGCTTTGCCCATCATTACAGTGCAGCCATCTACCTCTAGCTTGTAGAGATTATTAACTCGAATCAATATCTTCTTGGTTTGACCCATTGTTTTATGTCGCATGGAAGATTTTCCCTCGCTGAAAACAGTGTCATAAACTTTGTCTTCCAACATTATAACCGAGACCAAGTTCTTCTTCAGAACTAGAAAATGCATAAAATATGTCAACAGAAATGGATTACCTGACTCCCTCTCAAAGTTAATGGTCCCAATGTCGGTCACACTGTATCGACCATCGCCGCCCATCTCTATATGCATTTGGAGGTCTTTCTCCTCCAGATCACTAAACAAATCCTTGTCTCCTGTCATATGAAAAGACGCACCACTATCAAGATACCACACCGATCCCATAGCGCTTGAAACCAAGCATGCGATCAAATAGAAATCAAGTTCAAATTCCGAGGCTAAGGCCTCACTCGCTACAGCTCCAGTAGCCTTCTTGTTCTTCTTTTTCTGTGGGAAGTTAGTGGCGAAATGCCCATGTTCGTGACAGTGAAAACACTTCACCTTAGACAAATCCTGCTTCTTGCCTTTAGCCTCAGATTTTGAAGGGAATTTCTTCCCCTTCCATTTCCTTTCTTTGGCATCTAAAGCACAATTCTCTTCATCTTCATTCTTCGATGAAGAGCCATTCCTGGTACTTCGCCTTATCTCCTCCTGCACAAGATCCGACCAAGTTCACATCCAACCCGACAGTTTCTCCCATCCATTGAAAGAGTCTTCGTAGCTATGCCAACTCTTCGGAAGCCCAAGGAGAGCCAAGCTCACCAAGTCATCATCATCAACACTAATCCCAACACTTCCCAGTTCATCCCTACAGTGGACAAACTTCGTGAGATATTTTGGAAAACTATCGCCCTTCTCCATTTTTATTTTTCTGAGCTTATCTTTCAACGCCAACTTCCTCTGGTCACTGCTGCTTTGGAACAAATTTTTCAAAGCCTTGCACATTGAAAATGGAGTGGATTTCCCATGAAGGCTGGACATAATATGGTCCTTCACACCTTCCAACAGAATTCTTCTTGTCTTTTCCACCTTCTTTTTCCATGCGTCAAGTAATGCAACATCGCAAGAACCCGGCTTAGGAACATCACTATCAATGAACTCTTTTAGTACATTATCTTCTAGCACCGCCTCCATCCTATCCTTCCGGGCTATGTAATTCGAGCTTCCCTCAAGGGCATACTCCAATTGCAACCCATTGAAAGATATTTCAATGAATACTCAACTGTCGCACCAAACATTTTCTCCAACAAATTCGAATTGTCCACCAGCACAAACTCAACAATTCTTCACAATTGCAAACTTTAAGAATTAACACTGCTCCGATACCATGTAGAAATTATATAACATATGCATGTACATATCTAGATTCCCCTGATCTAACAATAATTTATCTTCTTGCTAAATACATAATCCTTCCACTGTTAATATCTTGCGGAAATTTAAACTCAATTGCAAACACATGAAGAAATAAAAACAATCACACATAACAGAGTTGTTTAACGGGAAATCCTGAAGCTAAAAACCCCAACTATCATATATTATGTATCATGGAGATGACGTAAGAATCTCATACAAAGCTTAGTACATCAAGCTCTCAATACAATCAATCGTCACATACTAACATGAAGAAATTTGCAAATCCATTCACTGATTTCTTGCCACCTGATAGCCTGCCTCCACTGTGCAATCCCTGCTGAAGAAGACCCTTAAATGAATTCAAATTGGCCTTTCCTTGACTGCGCAATCCTCATTGGAAAATCCAATGTGTGTGTGATGCAATCAATGCATCACTATAGTCACAAAAGATAGTCCATCTCACCCTTTCACCTACCTCTCCACTCGAATTGACATGCACTGTAGTTAACTGCTGTACTTGTTCAGTTGATTAGTGATTTATTATTTTTGAATCAATTAACTAATTAATTCACTCCCTCTCACTAGTGGATCATTCAGTTAGACTAGATGCAACTAGCTCAACTGTGTTTAATTCCATTAACTGAGTTAAACTGAATAAAAACTCCATGAACTACTCTTCCAACTCTATCATAACTTTGCCACTTCAGTTCTAACTGAGTCCTCCATGCATGAACCACCAGTAAACCTTGGGAATTGCGTAATTCCTTCAGCCCACTAATTTTCCAAATCTGTATACTAAAATAAAGTTCTCCAAGAGAATAGTTAATATTTAGATTCTGATTATTATTAAAGGCTAATAATAATCGACAAATCTATTTTTAGATCGACGATCTATAAATAAACTTCACCCAATATTCTAAAAATAGAATTTCATCTATTTTTCCAACTTCACCAACCATCCACAAATATCATCCTGCAACTTCTGAAATATGATCACCATGTCCAAAAATAGATATACAACTAAAAATAGCCCGTGGGCCCACTTAGTGAAGGTGACTGATTTTCACTGAGCTTCATCATCTTGTTGAATCTCAACAAGGTGGGAGTCAAGCCCGCCATTTTGAGAGATATATAGGCCGATGCTAGGCTGGTACAGATGTGGAGAGGCATGTTGCATGACATGTTCAACCTGATGCAGCATGTCGTAGGAGCTACAAGCTTAGTTACACAGTTGACAAGGGACCTTTGACATTATAGGCATGGTCGAGACACAGCACGTCCACAGTATGCGAGCAACAATGCATCATATGATGATCACGATCAGGGGAGTGATCATCGTTCACCTAGTGCCGCGCCAGATGAGAAACCTACATCATCGACCATCAGTCATGATGGAGAGTAGGCTAGACCATCGGCCACATTGAGTCAACAGGCTGCAACATCCATAATTACTCATGATCATGAGCAGGCTAGATCATCATTTACGTTGAGTCATCATGATGAGAATCCAACAGTTGATCCTGATTAGTATGAGGCACCAATACCAGATCAGCAGGAACGTGATGATCGACATGTATCTTAGCTTGTCGAGGCTGCACCATTGACTGAGTAGGCCTCGACTAGTACTGCTATTGATGATGCACCACCAACTGATATTTGAAATTTATATTACAGTTGTATATTTTTGACAATTTATATATATATATATATATATATATATATATATATATATATATATATATATATATATATATATATATATATATATATATATATATGTTCCATTTATTTTATGTCCGTGTTGCAGTTGTACTTAATTTATATGTTGGTGATCATCATGATGTGTATATTTTTAGGTCATGTTAGATATGTTCATTTAATGTGCATCTTACATATAGATGTGTATGTTGTTAGAACCCTGTAATTTACAGTATCACAAGGTGAATGTGTACATTTTCTTTGCCAATTTTTCATATTTCACATAGATGTCAATGTTCAAATATTTAAAATATTTTCCAAAGAAAGAGTCAAAGGAAAAAAAGAAAGCAAAGAAAGAAGTTAAGGCTAAAAAAACAAGCAAAGGCAGGGCCTTGAATGTGTTTGGGTCGAGTTGTTCACCCTAAGTGGGTCAAGTAATGAATGAGTCTCCTACGAACAACAAAGAAATGAAACCAATCGCGTCATCGCCCTCCACCTTTCCTCCATCTCCACTCACCCCCTCCTCATCTAACGGTCCTTGTTTCATTTCACACTCCTTGCAGTGTCTGAAATTTAAAAATTGGGTGGGGGGGGGGGGGGGGTCTAAAATGAGTGGTATTCCTTACCACCATCCCTGCTATGTGTCTCCCTTCTGCAATTTCGCACCCCCTTCTCTATTACTGTTTATCACCTTAGGACCCCTCCAAAAACCAACCTTGGCTTTTAAGTTCATGCTATAACATTCCAAAGGTGATATGCGATGGAGTGGGACCCATTCACCCACATTACAATCCTTTTTCTTCGTCATTTTCCTTTTAAAATGTTAGACCTTACCTTTTCTTCCTTTTCCGCTTTATATTTCTACTTTACCTTTTCTTTCACTGTTGTACCATTATTTTAACTCTATTTCCCATATCCCTTATTGCTATTAAAGTGGGTCAATCCCCTTGACACGTCACCCTTTCCCACCGCCATCCATCACACATCGCACATATTACCACTTACTGTAAAAATTTCGTAAGGTATTTATTTTAACTTGCGATGCAATCGGGCCCCACCACAACAGCTCCACCCCCCCACTCTGCAGGCATTTGAAATAGGTTTAAATACATTGAAATATCATATAAAACATCATAAATGTACCTTACCACTGAAACATTCACCAATTTATAACTTCGTCGATGCAGTGGGCCCCATCTTGCCAAATAATCATCTAATCGCCACACATTGCACTTTGCATCCCTTATAGTTTGCCTTTGCTGCTAAAATTTAAGACTTACGATCTGCGGGTGGCAATCGTGCCCCACCTTCCTCCACGTCACTATGCCCTCCCCGCACTTCGCATCCTTTATAGTTTACCTTTGCTGCTAAAATTTAAGAATTACGATCTGCGGGTGGCAGTTGGGCCCCACCTTCCTCCACGTTCATCCGCCCTCCTCGCACTTCGCACTTCAGTTCCCTTATAGTTTACCTTTTATGCGAAAAGTTAATACTTGCGATCTGCGGGTGGAAGTTGGGCCCTACCTCTCCTCCACATCACATCCTTTCTCCCTGCGCTTCGCACTTCGCAGGATTTAGTGTTTACCTACCCCGCTTACGGTTAAACATTAAAATATTCGATATGTGGGCAGAAGTCGGGCCCCACCTCTCCTCCACATCACCATCTTTCTCCTCGTGCTTCGTACTTCCTAGGATTTAGTGTTTAACTACCCCGCTTATGGCTAAACTTTAAAATATGTGATCTGTGGGTTGCGGTCTGGTCCCACTTTTCCCTCCACGTCACATTCCACTTCACATCACACCATCGATTACATTCATCACAACTTAAATTGTAAATACTGAAAAGTGTGCGGATGCGATGCGGCTTCAGAAATATAATTTAAACATTTTCAGGTCAGGGCAAATGAGTTTTGTGTTGTTTTATTTGAAAAATTGTTGAAACGCGGCAAGAAGGTCGAGGTGGGCAACAAAATGTGTTTTAACCAAACTTGTTATGTTATTATGGTATAAAGGACTTATATTGGAAATAAGTTGCAATAATGAGTGCTAGCACGGGAGGTTGAGTCAGGCAAAGGAAGTTCAGGCAAAACTGTTGTGTAGAAGTGAAAAAGCAGTAGAACACACTAGCACCGACATCAATCAATGATAAGTAGCCAAAACTACTCTAGATTAATTACTAAACACCATTTTTATGCAAACAGAGCTAGATGTTAGAGCCTCCATTGGTTTCCTCTTTGACACCATCTTAGCCACCTCCAAAGCTTATTGTTTGATATTCCAAGGAGCCATTGAAGCGTTTGGATCTATGAAGAGTTGCCCAAAATTAATTCCAAAGGTGATGTTGTCAAATATGTATAATTAGGCCTTGCATGGCCATACTTGTCCATTTTTCTATTAAAATGTAATCAATGAACGGTTTTCGAGTAAGACAGGGCAACCGACTTAGTTTTAGTTAAATACCGCTTGAATTTTCATTATCAAGGGTTGGAAAATTGGACCTTGTTGAGGCTTGCATTATAAGAAGTATTGGAACTCCATAGCTGTTTAAGCTGGGCATCAATAATAAGAGATCGTTCACAGGATTCTTGAGCTATGTTAATGGTGATGTTTTTCCTCTGTATTAATGTTTTCCTCTGTGTTTTCATGCTGTGCATCAATTTATCTGATTTCAAAACAAAAAATTTAGATTAAGATTTGCTAAAAGAGCACCTTAATTCTATCTGTGTTTGTTATCTTAATGTTTTCCTCTAATAACTGAATGCAGAATTCAGAGAAGTTCTACTTTGTAGTTAAGTTGAACCTTAATCTCCTTCTCCCATCTCATATTCACACTTCTAGTAAGATCCAATATGCATAGTTAGCTTCTCGTATGAATTCCCATTGAAAAGTTGATGCACAATTCTGCCTTTTATGACTCCATAGCCCAATGGATTAAGTTTTACAGCTCTGTCTTTCCAACCACCCAATCAATCAAACAAACAACCCCCATCACTGTAACTAGCCTAATATCAACACTTTTTTCTGTAGGGCTCTCATTTCTTATATAAAATGGTTTCTCTTAGCGTAAGAAGAATTGAATTTTTATATCTCGTGGCAACTTAAATTATTTTTCTTCTCTATGGAGAACTGGATACAATGCGTTTGGTGTAAGTTTTGGATTTTTTGCATTGTATGGATTTTCTTTCATTTACAGAATGATATGAGGGGATTTTCAAAGAGGCCCGTATTATTCTTCGTGATTTTGCGACTCGTGCTATACTATAAATACTTTTTAGGGCATGGGTTTGGTTTTGAATTCCCTTTGGCTAATATATATGGAGAATAACCCTTGCATATTTTTCTATCTGATGGTGTCAATGATCTCGTGGATCAATAAAATGATCAAAATTCAAAGTGCTTGGATCAGCTTGAAACCATCGCAAAAGAGAAGATATCATCACCCTGAATCCAACACAAATTGTTTCACTCAAAATCGACATCGGATGCTCTTTGATATCGTGTTTTGATCGATTTTTAAAACAACTAAAATTTTTAAAAATCAATTTGCAGGGATTCCTAGTGAGTAGTCTATACGTTGACTGGGTAGTTGTTAGGCATGGTGACAATGCCTCCCATTAGCCAATGGGATGAGGACAAGCGGAATTTTTTGATTAGGTTGAATTGGAGAGTTTCTATTGGCCCATTTTGTGTTTCTTTGGACCAATTAGGAGGAGCCAGGTGGGCCAATCCCTCCCTACCATGTTGCCTCCTAATGGTCGTGAAAATTTATGGTTTTAGGTTGAGCTCCCTCTACAAGGCTCGAACGTGAGACCTATTTCCTACTAGAAAATCCCTCCACCAACTCACCTATGTTAGTTATTATCCTCTATGGTCATAAATACTATATAAATTCTATCGACAGAGTCAACGGGGGTCGGGACTAGGATTAACCCTAGACCCTGGTCCGCCCAACCACACTACATGGCTGGAAGACATGGTATGAGGTTAACCCCGACCCCAATATATATATTTGTGGTATGGGGCATATGTTAAATGTATAACCAAACTCTTAAAACTTATACATAACTGACGGTGAATGCAAATGCATAAACTAAAAGTTATGGTTTTAACCTAAAGTCTGGAGTGGGTTCAATAAGAATAAACCTTCGAAAGTTAGGGTATGAAACAATCATATGCGATAATTAATATAAAGGTTTTATGCTATGGTTAGAGTTGACGAATGGGAGCAGAACTTGCCTTGGGCATGGTTCTTCCAAAATTAACTATGATGGAATTAACCCAACCAACCAGAACCGGGGTTCAAACAATCGACATGATTTGCAAAAAAAACCATGAATCTGTTGGCAGAGATTGCACCACTTGGCGTCTTTTGATTCAATTTAGAGCCGACCAAGTGCATCTAAGTGTTTGACACTTTGCACCCGGTGTGGTAGGAATCTTGTCGACGCAGGGCAAATTTTTCTCTCCACATGGTCGTAAAAGGTGGAATTTATAGAACAGTTTGTAGGTCGGTTCGAATTGGAGAATAGTTAGCATAAAAATTTCTATGAAGCATAAATCAGTTAGTTTTTGAACTTTTTGTGTGTATAAAGAGAAAATCTAAGGTTTTTTTACTGTTTTAGAGCCATTGGAGACATTATTTTAACATTCTGAGCACTAGAATTTGACTTAAACACATATTTTTTAGCATAATGAAAGAGGCCCAACGTTAGAAGTTAGACCAAGAGATGTATCCTAGGAGGAGTGAAATCCTTAATAATTTTTTGTCCTGTGTATACTGTTATGGTATATTTTCTACAAAATTGATTTTAAAACCATGTTAATGAGTAAATGAAATTGACATAATTGCTTAAAACCATAAACATTTCACTTACAATTTCCACCATAAACTCTCAAGTTTTCATATACAAATCAATTTGGTATCATAGCTTTGGTTCTTAGTTGTTTTTAGGGTTTGATTTTGTTGCAAGTGTTTATGATGCTTACAAGGTTGAAGCTCAAAATATGATAAGGAAAACTTGGGGTTGCAAGTCCTCAAGCTGGGTCAAGGAGAGAAAATTTTCCACAATCTCCACCATAAATTTCACCTCAAGTTTCACTAGAATCTTCACCAGTCGTGGCACATGAAGGAGAGCTTGATAATATGTCAAAGGATGAGAAGGCTTTCAGAAATGCATTCTTTGACATGACCCAAATTGTGAAATTTCTCTATGAAGAGAGGAATACAATGTTGCAACAAGGTGATAGCTTCAATCCTCTAAAGGGAGATGAAGATAACCTTCCAAAAGGAGATGGAGGAGATGGGGAAAAGTCTCCAAAAGTGAATAGAGGGAACAGTGACAAACCAAATTTAACACCACCTTTATCTTCATCTCCATGCTCATCACCATATTCACCATCATCATCTTCTACATCAACCCCTTCACAAACACCTCCACATTCTCCAAAGGGACATGGTAAAACTCCACTCTTAAAACTTGACATAAAGTTTGAATTTCCTATGTATATTGGAGAGGTAAATGATGAAATATTAGATAATTTGGTTCGCTATCTTGAAGTGTATTTCATGATACAAAGGATCAAGGATGATGATACCAAGATTCAAATTTCTTCATTAAGGTTTGAAAGTGCAACATTCATTTGGTGGGAAGTCAAAACTCAAGAGGACACGAAGAAACATGCTAAGGTTTTATCTTCTTGAATGATTTTGTTCGTGAAATAAGAAGACAATTTTATCCATTAGCATATATGAAAAAAAATATCATTGATTGTAAAAAATTTACAAAATTAAAGGGTCAAAGTCTGCAATGTTATACCCAAGAGGTTAGAAGAAGAGCATTGATTTTGGGTGTAGATTTACCATCTCTAGACTCTTTACTAAAATACATTGGAGGTTTACATAGCTATTTGAGACACATTATTATCATTTGTAATTCTACAAGTTTAGATGAGGTTTATGTACATGTCACACATCTAGAAGCAAGAGGGAATAATGTTACACAAGAGGGCGGAAAAAATATATTTAAAAATGGAGACAAAGGAAAGGGTAAATTCAAAAGAAAATGGAAGAAGAATGCTTCCATCAAGAAAGAGGGAGAAAAATTAACATGCAAGCATTGTTCAAAGGAAAATCACGATGAATATCACTGTTGGAAACTTCATTCTGAGATGAGACCCAAAAATTTTAACAACAAAGGAAAGAAAAATACAGTTGCAACTACGCAACATGATTTAAGATCTGTTTGGAGAGATGAAAAAAAGGTCATAACTATGGGATTGAAAGGTAAGGAATCCATTGATAGCACTAGTTCTGTAAATAGCCACAATGAAACTCAAACTAAAAAAGAAAGAATATATATTTTCCATATTCGATTCATCTCAAAGAATAACAAAATTGATTCTCTATTTGATAGTGGCTCACAAGAAAATCTCATTTATGAAAAGATTGTCAAAATTTTGAATTTGGAAACCATTCCTCATCCTAAACCATATCCTTTAGGTTTCCTGTGTGACAACGCAAAGTTGCAAGTAACTAGAAATTGCAAACTGAAATTCTCCATTGCTGCAAACTTCGTTGATGAGGTAGAGCTTGATGTAGTGCCATTAGACATTTGGTATTTTTTTGGGAAGCCCATACCTTTATTATAGGAGAACTATATTTCATCACCATGAAAAGAAATATCACTTTTTTAAAGATGGTATTGAGTACATTGTTAGAGCACATCGCAAGAAACTAAACTTTTCACTTGTGAATGCTGGTCAAATGAAGAGACTTGTTAACTCTAGAAAGAATTTTGTACTTTTGATGATCAAACCCAAGAATGATGTTGAGAATGAAACCTTTCAAGGTTGTGATTTAAAGTTGAAATCTAATTTGGTTGAGATTGTTAACCAGTATGATGAGATGTTTCAGGAGCCTAAGGGATTGCCTCCTAAAAGAGGAATCCAACATTAAATCCAATTGCAAGAATATTTTCCTCTTCCTAACATTGCCATGTACAAGATGTTAGTGATGGAAAAAGTAGAAATTAAAAAACAAATCCAAGAGTTTCTTGATAAGGGGATCATCCAGCCAAGTACATCACCATCCAGTTCACCTATTTTTTAAGTGCCAAAGAAAGATGGAACATGGCGCATGTGTGTGGACTTCCGTGAATTTAACAAGATTGCGGTTAAGAACCATTACCGTCTTCCTAAAATTGATGATTTACTTGTTCAAATGAAAGATGTTGTGTATGTTAGTAAGTTGCACATGAGGAGTGGCTATCATCAAATTAGGATCACTGAAGGAGACACATGGAAGACAACATTCAAAAAAAAAGAAAGGTTTGTTTGAATGGTTGATTACACCCTTTGGGCTTTGTAATTCTCTTGCTACCTTAATGCGTGTAATGAATAATGTATTGAGGCCTTTTCTAGATAAATTTGTGATAGTCTACTTAAATGACATATTCATTTTCAGCAAGTCTCATGAAGAACATGTCATGAATGTCAAGAAAGTGTAAGATGTCTTGAAGAAAGAACAATTTTTTTTTTAAAGATGTCAAAATGTGAATTTGGAAAAACGTTTTTAGTCTACTTGGGTCATATTGTTGGAGGAGGTGAGTTGAAAATAGATCCCTCCAAGGTTGATTTTATTTTGAATTAGCCAAAACCCAAAACAGTGCATTAGGGGAATTTTGAGGTCTAAAATGGGCCTCCTAAGGAAATTATAAAATAATAGTAGAAAAAATCAAATAAGATTTGATGACATCATCAAATTTTAGAGGGAAAAATGAAAAAACCACTTTTTCAACTCATATTTTCAAGTTATCTCCCAAAGTTTTTACTCAAATTTTGAGCGGGAGTACTCGTTGGATGCGAAATTTAATTCCTCATCCAAGGAGTACCCATGTTGCATATTTTCGATGGGTCCTACTACGCAAAAAATGAGAAGTACATAAAAAACGTGATTACAATCACTTGTTTTATGTATTTCTTATTTTTCGTGTAGTAGAGTTCATCGAAAGTATGCAACATGGGTACTCCTTGGATGAGGAATTAAATTTTGCATCCAACGAGTACTCCCACTCGAAATTTGAGTAAACATTTTGGGAGATAAGTTGAAAATACAAGTTGAAAAAGTAGTTTTATTATTTTATTATTTTTTAATATTTTTACCCTTTTATTTAAAAAATGGTAAATCATCCCCCATGGTTGACATCATCATCTTGAATCCTATTGGTTGTTATAAAGTTTAATTTTGTTGTACATTTTTCTTAGGAGGCCCATTTTAGACCTCAAAAGTCCCCTAATGACAGATGTTAGAATTTTTTTTGGAGCATCCCAATATTGGAGAAAGTTTATTTAACTTTTCTTCTATTGAAACTCCATTTTATGCATTGACAAAGTGTGAAGCAGGTTTTTCAGTGGGGAGGAAAACAACAAAAATGATTTGATGCATTGAAGGAAAAGATCAATTCATCTCTTGTACTTGCACTTCCTGACTTGAGACAAACATTTGAGATACAGACTGATGCAAGCGACAATGCCATGGGCACAGTCCTAATGCAACATGGTAAGCCCATATGTTTTCAGTCAAAAATTTTTAATGGTGCAGTGATTAACTATCTTGCATATGATAAGGAATTGTATGCATTGGTGCAAAGTGTGAAAAAGTGGAAACATTACTTAATGGGTAAGGAAACAATCATGTGACACAGATCATCATCCAATGCAACACTTAAAATCACAAAAAAAGCTGCAAGAAGCGAGGCACTTCTAATGGATGGGATTTATTCAACAATTCCACTTGGTGAAAGGTATAAGAAAGGTAACTACAACAATGTTGTTGATATGCTTTCTATACCAATTTTGGGTGAATCCATTATTATTAAACATAATTTTATCTTGCATGAGAGCATTATTGAGCATTATTCTTTAGATAATGATTTCAAAGATGTATATGCGACATTGTGTCAAGGTAGCCAAGTAGAGGAATTGGATTATCATGTGCATGATAACTTGTTGTAGCATATTGGAAAGCTTTGTATTCCATAATTAGAGAGAGTCAACATCATAAGGGAAGTGCATACTTTTGTTATTGTTGGTTATTTCAGTGTAGGTAAGATAATCACACAATTATAGAGGTATTGTTACTGGCCTCATATGCTTGAAAGTGTGTCACTAGTTGTAAGAGGATGTTCATTATGTGTTGTTAGTAAGCCTAGAAATAGAAATTTGATATTGTATACACCACTTCCAGTACCTTCTCGTCCATGGGATAGTGTTTCTATGTATCTTGTAGGAGGTCTACCTATGTCTAGGAGAGATCATGATTATCTTTTTGTAGTTGTGAATAGGTTCAACAAAATGTGTAATTTGATGCCTTGTAAAATGCAGGTTACAGTTGAATAGAATGGTCAGATATTCTTCTTAATTTATGGGCACATTTTGGGTTTCCCACATCCATTGCTAGTGATTGATATTCTCGCTTTGTGGGGAAATTTAGGTCAAGCTTGTGGGAAATCATGGACACCAAATTGAAAAAGAATACAACATTCCATCCTCAAACAAATGGGAAAACAGAGGTGGTGAAAAGAACAGTGATACCTCTTCTTCGTGGGTATTGCAGTAAGCATCCTAAGTTTTGGGATGAACATTTTCACAATAGTCATCATGCTTACAACAGATTCAAGCATTCATTGAATCAAACATCGCCATTTTAGGCATGCTTGGGATACTTTCCCAAATATCCATTATATTTGTTGAAACACCTAATCCTCCATGGGTAGGTGTGGAATGCAAAAAGTCACAATGGAGTCCGAGTGACCTTGGAATGTGAAACCAAGAGTCACACCATTGTACTACAAATGTACATCATGTATAATGGAAAAATAAGGAAGCTACACGCTTATATTTCATTGTGTGTCGAGTCTCTTTTTGTGTGTGTGTTTATCTTTCTCATACACCATGTGTGTGTTTAACATGGTGTTTAACATGGTATCAAAGCTGAGAAGTTCATAACCAGCTCAACCTTGAGTGAGCCATTTTTGTTTATGGCATGTGCATATCTGCAAAAAATCTTGGCATTTTTGCAACATTTAAAGAGTTTTTGCAGCAGACATTTTGCCACATTTAGAAATTTGTTTTGAAGAAGAGCAACATTGTGCATATGAAGGTTCTCTAAATTCTGATTTCTTCCTGCAATTTCTACCTATTAAATTCTGCATTTTTAAGCGTTGCTGGAATAGTGTTTCAAAGTGGGTTTCTGAAAGGAAAATTTCTGAGTTTTTCATTGAAAATTTCTGAGATCTTTGAATTTTCTGCTGCTATATTGCCCTTTGCAATATTCTAAAAAATTATGGGTTTTTTAAGTGAAAATTTCTGAGCTTCTGGACTGCATTTCTCTCCTATTGTTTTAAAGTCTCGGGTCTCAGATTCTACTCCTCTGTTGTTTTAAGGAAAAAAAATATTATTTTTTCAGACCTTTCGGCCCTCCTCTCTGCTATTAATTTAAAAATAATAATAATAATAATAATAATTAAATTTATCTCACTCATTACATCCCTTATGCTCCCTTTGAAATCCGCTACAACACTCCCCTAACCTATCTGCTCTACCCTACCCCCTCCCCTGCATTATTCCCCACACTTTACACCGCCCCTCTCACCTGCAACACGCAGGCTCCCTTGCACTCTCACCTAACGCACTCCCCCCCATCTCCATCTAACCATCGTGCTACACCCCACACTCCTACGCAAACCTTGCTCCATCCCTCACACGCAACCATACCCCTTAACCCCCACGACTTCCCCTCTCCCCACAACTCCGCGGCCATCTCTCGCCCTCCTGACCATCTCCACTCACTGCATAAACCTCGACCCCCTCTCTAGCACAGCCGCTTCCCTTCCTTGTCTGGCCTCACTGCTATCGCTTCCCCTTACGCACTCCACTCTCCCTGCCGCTTCCCCTTATGCCGCCTCTCCACTCTACACGTTCCCTACCCAACGCTCTCTCCCATTCCACCCCTCCCCGTCCCCACTTCCCACAGCCCTGCTCCACTCATGACGTTCCTTCCTCACCTCCCTCAATGCACAGCTCTACGCAACCTCACATACGCTCAACGCTCCCCCTACCTTACTCAAATATTCCCCTCCCCTCCCTGCAACTCATGGCCTTTCGGCCTCCCATCCCTTTTTTAACTTCGTTTTTTTTTTTTTTTTTTTTAATTTCCCTTAGTTTCCCTCCCCTCTCTTTAAATTCATTTTTTTTAATTTATTAAAAGTTCTCTCCTGCTTTTAAAAAAAAATAAAAAATCAGATATACTTCTCCCATCCCTTCTAAATTCCCCCTCCCCCCACATTTTTTTAAATTTCTCATAATTCCCCCTCCTAATAAGTTTCCCAATTTCAAGTTTTTTTTTTTTTTTTTTTAATTTAATTATTTTAAATTAAAAAAAAAATACAGCAGAGAGAGGGAAAAAAAAAAGTAAATAGCAGAAATGGCATATGAAGCAGTTGGATTTTTACATTGAATTGTTTGTGGCATAGAAGGTTGATTTTCTGAAGAAATTTACATGTGAAGACAAGCAGCTCCTTGGAGAAGAAAAAATCAGCTGCCTTAAAGCCTTCTTGCATAGTGTTTTCAGCTGCACATTTACAAAATATTTTTGCAGAGATATTGACATTGTATTGATATTGCTTCTTCATAGTTGCAATCAGTATTTGAGTTGTTGGAAAAATTGTTGATTGTCCTCCATCATTTGAGGAGCACATTTTGTACTTTGAGATTTCCATTGTTGGAAATTCGTTAGAGTCATTTGTAAATTTTGAAAGGAAGTTGAATCACAATGTAAACGGGTGCATTTTTGGTTGAAACCGACACCCTTTATTTTTTTAGCCTAATTTGTTGAAAAATGACTAAAATTAATGAGGCATTAGAGTTTTTGAATAACCTCATTCATTCCAATGTTGATGACATGATAAAAATGAGCAAGAATGCTCTTCTTAATCTTCAAAGTTGTTTGCAAGATGCACATGAGAAGATTGAGTTTTTGCAGTTCGAATCTCAGCTTTAGCAAGATGAACTTCAACAAAAGAGTCACCATTCTGAACCTGTTTCTATTCAGAAGATTGAGAAGGACTCTTATTAGAAGAAAGAAGATAAATTTGCAGTTGATCCTCATTCAGTTCCTTGTACAAGAGCAGATTTACATGCAGATGCAGTAGCTCAGCCTGCACTTCTCAAGCCCATCATTAGACCTTGGGAAGAGCTTGTCCACAACAAGCACAAAACTAGTCTTGGATATGACAAGGATGTGACCTTTCATTTTCCAGACTACACCAAGCCCATCATATTTCAGAGTGCCAGATTCCTGTATGATAGTTCACGTGTAGCTATTTTAGATCCTGCTCTACTTCCACAACAACAACAGATTGTAAAATTCCAACACTATGATCGAGTTGGCCATATGAAAGATCATTGTTTTGATCTTCATCCATGCAAGCACTATGGTCGGCACACCCATTCTTCACATAGATGATTCAGAAACAATCCTCCTGCAAGAACAAAGATTCATCTTGGATGGATCACTTCTTGGAAATGGGCATCAACAGCCAAGACGATGTTTAAGACACATGTCAAAATTTGTTCACGGATATTGAGAAAACTTGTAGTTGAGTTTTCGCCATCATCTCGCCTTATCTCTGATAGGGGGGGAAATGGTGGTCATGTACAAGCTTCGATGTGAGATCAAGCGAGCCTGAGCCACAATCTCTCATTCCATGTTCAAAGTTGTAGCCAGAGACACAGAAGTTCAAGCGAGCCTAAGCCACAATTCATCATTCCAGATTCAGAGATGTAGCTAGAGACACGGATGCCCATGAGCATGCCTTTGGTTGGTGAATAGCCTTAAACCATCATCTTTGGTTGGTGGACAACCTTAAACCATCATAGGTAGTAGACCTCCCTTCTTTTAGGTTGAAGGTCTCCATTTCATATATGAGGGACACTTCCTATAGCATAAGCCTTCAACATCTTGCCAGCTTTGGTTGAGTTCCAGGAAATTCTTGAAGAATTCTAGTGTTGTTGGTAATCCTAAAACCATCATAGGTAATAGACCTCCCTTCTTTTAGGTTGAAGGTTTCCCTTTTATATGAGGGACAATTCCTCTAGTAGAAGCTTTCAGCTTCTTGCCAGTTTTGGAAAAGTTCTGGGAACTGCAACAAGTATTGTGTTCCAGTGTTGGTGGTCATCCTTAAACCACCTCTTTTTGCTAACATTTCAGAGAGTTGATTCATCCCAAGTGCTACCATGTATACTTTGCAGATTTTTATTACAACTCTCTTCTTGGACTCGCACATACCCCTTCGGATTAAGGGGGGAATGTTGAAACACCTAATCCTCCATGGGTAGGTATGGAATGAGAAAAGTCACAATGGAGTCCAAGTGATCTTGGAATGTGAAACCAAGAGTCACACCATTGTACTATAAATTTACATCATGTATAATGGAAAAATAAGGAAGCTACATGCTTATCTTTCATTGTGTGTTAAGTCTCTTGTTGTGTGTGTGTTTATCTTTCTCATACACCATGTGTGTGTTTAACATGGTGTTTAACAATATTTTATATTTGGGAAGGATGTTTCTATTGATGGTCATAGTGACATATATAAAGCTAAAATATTCATTGAACATGTTCAATTCGTACATCAAAAAGTTCAAGAACATTTGGCGAAGAGTCAACTCAAATATAAGAAAAGACATGATAAGCATCGTGTGGATCACAGTTTCCAAGTCGATGATGAAGTTTGAATTCACATTATCAAAGAGAGACTTCAAGGAGAAGGTAAAAAGTTGAAACCAATTCAATACGGTCCATTCATAATTCTGGAAAAGATTGGTAATAATGCCTTCATGTTGGATTTTCCTTCATATATGCAAAATTTATGCAGTTTTTAATGTTGATAATTTAAGGCTGTATGAGCCTCCTTTTATTGAAGATCATGGATAAAATGATCATATTCCTTCAATTGAAGACTTATCTCATGAATATGTTGAATAACTGCAGCAAGACACCGTCCTTTACAGGAAAACAAGGACTTCAAAATGAGGGAACATGGAGTACCTTTGTGTGGGGCTCAAGGGAACAAATCCAAGCAAAGCCAAATGTATTGTGATTAGAAGGGTGAGGTAATTGGACCCTCATATATTTGTTAATTGAAAGTGATATTTTGGGGTCCAAAAGCTTCCAATGGGGAGGAATGATCGAGTGGATCAATAAAATTTTCAAAATTCAAAGTGCTCATATTGGCGTGAAACTGATCGCAAAGTGAATATCTCATATCCCTAAATACAATGCAACTCATTTCACTCAAAACAAACATGATATTCTATCGACATCGTGTTCTAATCGATTTGAAGAACAACTAAAAATTTAAAAAATGAGTTTGCAGGGATGCCCAGTGAGCACTCTGTACACTGATTGAGCAATGATAAGGCAGGGTGACTTTGTCTCCTATCAGTCAATGGGATGAGGACAAGTGTAATCTATTGATTGGGTAGAACTGGCAAGTTTATAATGGTTCATGTTGTTTTTTGGTATGCCAATTAGGAGGAGTGTTGAGGAGGTAAATCCCCTCTACGGATAGAGGCGATCCCTACTAGCCCAAATTGGGTCTAGCAACAATCAAGTCACACAGTGACACAGGTTCCTAGTTACAAAATGACAAAAATCATAACATGTTTCCTACCTCAAATCCCACGCAGTGGTCATTGAAGAAAAGATGATGCTTCCTGTCCCTCTCTTGGTAGATCATGATCCTTCCATTCGACACGTCCGAACACCTACATACGTGCAAGGAAAAAATGACATAAAATGAAAAATCTAAAGCATGTAACCATACATTAGTCAAAGAAGATGTAATTCATTGCATAAAGAAATAAACACATGAATGGAACCATAATCAGAGTCGCTTATATTATTAATAATAAAGGAAATATTACAACCTAAAGCTCTAACGTTATGATCTTCCTTTGGCGGGGTCAACAGTAGAGCACGTCTCAACAAAGCTTGTCAAGAATCTGTTGAGATTGCAACAAGATGATGAGCTTAGTGAAAAGAGTCGCCTTCACTAAGTGGGCGGCCCGCGGGCTATTTTTGGCGCAAGTCTATTTTTAGACATGTTGATCATATTATATGAGGTTCAAGATGCTATTTGTGGATGGTTGGTCAAGTTGGAAAAATATATGGACTTATATTTTTAGACATACTGGGCGGAATCTATTTTTAGATTGCCAGTCTAAAAATAGATATGTCGAATATTATTAGCTCTTAATAATATTTGGACTATAAACATTAACTTATTCTCTTGGAGCACTTTAGTTAAGTGCACAGATGTGGCATAGGAGATGAAAGAAGGAATTACACTATTCCTAAGGGTTAAGTGGAGCTATTGAGCTATTGCATGGAGACTTCAGTTAGAACTCATGTGACAGAGTTTGGTGGAGTTGTAGAAGTAGTTGGCGGAGTTGTGTTCAATTTAACTCAGTTAGACACAGTTGAGCTATTTGTATCTAGTCTAATTGATTGATACACTAGTGAGAGTGGTGTGAATTAATTATTAATTAATTCACTAATTATTAATTCATTAATCAACTAAATAATACATCAGTTAACTACGTGCATGGATAGTTTCAGTGGAGACCAGTGGAGAGGTAGGTGAAAGAGCAAGTGTGAATATCAGTTGTGACTATAGTGTTGCATGAGTTTGCACCACACATTGATGCAGATGCCAATGAGGATTGCGCAGTGCAAGCCAGGTGGATTCAATTTCATTCAGAGCCATTCTTCAGCAAGGATTGCGCAGTAGAGGCAGGCTAGCAGGTGGTAGAGATCGGTGCATGGATTTGCTAGATCAGGACCTGATTAGTGTGTAGCGATTGTATTGTACTGAGAGCTTGTGAGAAACTTTGTATGAGGATTTTTACATGATCTCTATGACATATATTATATATAGATATTTGGGGTTTTTAGCTTTAATATTTCCCGTTAAAACACTATGTTCATATGTGTGAATTTTTATGGTTTTAATGTGTGCATGAAATTGATTTAATTTCTGCATATGATGATCAATAATAGAAGAGATTCTGTATTGTGCATGAAGTTAAAATAGTGTGTGATCAGGAGAATCTTGGATATATAAGTCATTAGTTATATAATTAATACATGGTATCAGAGTGATATTGATCATTGGAGCAATTGCAAATCATTGAAGCGGTTGAGTTTTGTGCTGGTGGAATTTGAATTTGCAGTAGTGTTTTCTTGGTGTCGAAGTTGAGATGTCTTTCAATGGATTGCGATTGGAGTATGCCCTTGAGGGAAGCTCAAATTATATTGCATGGAAGGACAGGATGGAGGTGGTGCTGGAGGATAATGGGTTGAAGGAGTTCATAGATGCAGAAATTCCAAAAACTGCTTCTAGCAATGTTACCGCACTTGACGCGTGGCGAAAGAAGACAACAAAATGTCAAAGGATTCTGATGGAAGGTGTGAAGGATCACATAGTGTCTAGCCTTCATGTTAAATCTTCTCCCTTGATGTGGAAAGCTTTGACAGAATTGTTCCAAAGAAAGAGCAACCAGAGGAAGTTGGCGCTCAAAGACAAACTCAGGAAAATAAAAATGGAAAAGGGAAAAAGTATACCCAAGTACCTCACGAAGTTTGTCCAGTGCAGGGATGAGCTAGGAAGTGTGGGGGTTACTGTAGATGAAGAGGACTTGGTGAGCTTGGCTCTCCATGGGCTTCCGAAGAGTTGGCATTCCTATGAGGACTTTGTCAATGGTCAGGAGAAGCTGCCAGGATGGGAGCGACTTTGGTCGGATCTTGTGCAGGAGGAGATAAGGCAAAGTACCAGGGATGGATCCTCATCAAAGAATGAAGATGAATAAAATTTCTCTTTGGCTGCCAAAGCAAGGAAGGGGAAGGGAAAGAAAAATCCTTCTCAATCCGGTGTGAAAGGCAAGAAGTAGGACATGTCCAAGGTGAAGTGCTTTCACTATCACCAACATGGACGTTACGCCACTAATTGTCCACAGAAGAATAAAAATAAGAAGGTTGTTGGATATGCAACTAGAGAGGCGTTAGCCTTGTAGTTTGAGCTATATTTTTCGCTGATCGCATGCTTGGTCTCAAGTGTGATGGGATCAGTGTGGTTTCTTGACAGTGGTGCATCTTTCCATATGACTGGAGACAAATATTTGTTTACTGATCTGGATGAGAAGGATCTTGGAGTGCACATCGAGATGGGCGATGATGGTAGGCATAGTGCGACTGGTATCGAGACCATTTCCTTTGAGAGGGAATCTAGCAAACCTTTCATCTTGAAGGGTGTCATGAATGTTCTAGGATTGAAGAAGAATCTTATCTCTATGGCGATGTTGGAAGACAAGGGATATGATGTTGTCTTTAGCGAGGGAAATGCTTTCCTACGCAATAAGGCAACTGGTGAAACCTGGAAGATAGGGGTTCGAGTTAAGAACCTTTATCAATTGCAGTTAGATGGCTGCACAGCAATGGCAGGCAAAGTAGAAGGAGTGGTGAGCCAGGATGAGGGTGAATTTTGGCACAGGATATTGGACCATCTTCACCATGGCGCTTTGAAAATTTTGCAGCAGATTTATACTAGGCTTCCCAAAGATACACTTGCGCAGTCATATTAGTGCAAGGGATGTACTTTGGGAAAATTTGTGAAAGCCACCTTTCATGAGAACGATAGTTGCACCACAACGATCCTTGAGAGAATTCACACAGATGTGTGTGGACCTTTCTCAGTAGCTTCGACAGCAAAGCATAGGTATTATGTGATATTTGTTGACGAATTTTCTCGTAAGTGCTAGATCTTCTTCATGCAGAAGAAGAGCGATACATTCTCAAAGTTTTGTGAGTTCAAGGCACTGGTGGAGAAAGAGTTGGGGAAGCAGGTGAAGGCTCTTAAGAGCAATAATGGTGGTGAATTCATCTCTGGCGAATACAAAGACTTTTTCAGCGCAAAAGGAATTCGAAGAGAGCTCATAGCGCCTCATAACCCACAACAGAATGGGTTTGCGAAGCGAAAGAACATAATGATCGTGGGTGCTACATGGGCGATGTTGCATGATTAGGGCCTTCCCATACACTTGTGGGCTAAGGCATGCAATACTGCGGTTTATGTGCAAAATCGTTGTCCTCATAGAGTACTTGGCATGAGTATAGCCGAAGAGGCGTTTTCTGATAAGAAGCCTGATATTTCTCATTTGAATATTTTTGGCTCACCTGTTTACATTCATGTGACGAAGGATGCCAGGAAGAAGCTAGAGCCGACCGCAGAGGTTGGGATGTTTGTGGGGTACACAGAAATACCCCACAACTATCGTGTGTATTTTCCAGACAGTCGGAAGACTGTTGTGCGACAGGCTATCAAATTTCATGAGGAGAAAGCCATGAAGTGTTCGCTTGAGAGGGAGCCACACTTGCATGCAGATAAGGAGCTATTAGTTCCTAAGGATGAGCCTCAGGATGTGAATCATCCACAACAGGAGGTTCATGGAGTGGAAGAAACCACTCATGCAGCGCTAAACATCAGAGGGCAGAAGCACACTACAGAAGCTTAGCGACTAAATCTTGAGGAAGAGAAGATTGTAGGAGCACCTACATCACAGCACAGATAGAGACAGTCACCTGACCGATATACTGGATACATGGCTCTGATGAGCAAGTGTATCGTGACAGAACCATCCTCTTTCAAGGAAGCTGTGGAGGACCCTGCATGGGTAGATGCCATGGTGGAAGAGTATGATTTTATTTTCAGAAATAGTGCATGGGAGATTGTCCCAAGGCCGGAAGGGAAATCAGTGGTAGGTTCGATATGGATCTACAAAGTGAAGCAAGCTGCTAACGAGAGTGTCGAGAAGTACAAGGCAAGATTTGTTGCCCGAGGCTTCTCACAGATCGAGGGGATCGACTATGAAGAAACCTTTGCACCTGTCGCAAAGTATTCTTCCATACGGAGCATCATAGCTCTCTCAGCGCAGATGGGTTGGCAAATTCATCATATGGATGTGAAGACTGTGTTCCTCAATGGAGTCATTGAGGAGGAGGTGTACATAGAGCAGCCCGAAGGTTTTGAGATCTTCAGTAGCGAGTTGCATGTGTGTAGGCTCAAAAGAGCATTGTATGGGTTGAAACAAGCACCTCGTGCTTGGTATACACAGATAGACAGTTATTTCACCGGTCTTGGATTCACCAAGAGTGAGGCGGATCCAAACCTATATCAGATTGCGGTGGAGGGTAAGTTGTTGATGATTTTACTTTATGTAGATGATTTTTTATTGACGGGTGATGAATAGTTGATACTCTCATGCAAGGCTAATCTTGCAAAAGAGTTTGAGATGAAGGACTTGGGCCTCCTTCATTATTTCCTGGAATTGGAAATTTGGCAGTGCAGTGATGGATGGTTTGTGTCTCAAGGAAAGTATGCCCAGGAGATACTGTAGAAGTTCAACATGCAAGGCTGCAAGCCTATCGACACTCCTCTTCCTGGTGGTTGGAGGAAAGAGGATGCTACATCAGCAGAGGTAGTGGATGCCACTATTTATCGACAGTTGGTTGGTTCGCTCATGTATCTAGTCAATACATGACCAGACATATGCTATGATGTTAACTGACCCTCACAAGCTATGGTTAAGCCTACCAAGCTCTTTTGAAGAAGTAGAAGCATGTTGAGATATCTCAGTAGGCACATCGATATGGATTATGTATAGATACGATGAGGTAGTTTATGGTTTTCATTTGATGTGCAGATACAGGAGCCCAAATGCATTTAGGTAAGATACATCAGAGGATATTCAAGATCAAGTCTACACGCTGGTACGCAGAAACACATATCCGTGGCACTTAGTTCGTGGAGGCCGAGCAGGCAAGTTTGGCTTCATGCGTGGCTATATGGATGAGGAAGATCCCGGTCATGTTGTTCGGCCCACGCTTAGAGCCTACCGTACATATCGTGGATAATCGCAGCTGGTTCAACTCCTGCTAATCTAGTATTTCATGATAGATCTAAACACATTGACATCCGGTATCATCATATCAGAGATTGTGTGTAGCAGAAGATCATGTTACTTTCTTACATTCCTATGGAGGATCAGGATGCTGATATCTTGACGAAGGCGCTCACTAGGAGCAAATTCGAATACCATAGAGGCAGGATCGGGGTGGCAGATAATCCCTATATTTTTGAGAGGGAGTGTTGATATTGCAACAAGATGATGATCTTAGTGAAAAGAGTCGCCTTCACTAAGTGGGCCCGCAGGCTATTTTTGGCGCAAGTCTATTTTTAAACTATGTCTATTTTTAGACATGTTGATCATATTCTATGAGTTGAAGGATGCTATTTTTGGATGGTTGGTTAAGTTGGAAAAATATATGGACTTCTATTTTTAGACATACTGGGCAGAATCTATTTTTATATTTCCAGTCTAAAAATAGACATGTCGAATATTATTAGCTCTTAATAATATTTGGACTATAAACATTAACTTATTCTCTTAGAGCACTTCAGTTAAGTGCACATATGTGGCATAGGAGCTGACAGAAGGAATTACACTATTGCTGAGGGTTAAGTGGAGATATTGCATGGAGACTTCAGTTAGAACTCATGTGACAGATTTTGGTGGAGTTGTAGAAGTAGTTGGTGGAGTTGTGTTCAGTTTAACTCAGTTAGACACAGTTGAGCTAGTTGTATCTAGTCTAAATGATTGATACAATAGTGAGAGTGGTTTGAATTAATTATTAATTAATTCATTAATTATTAACTCATTAATCAATTGAAGAATACATCAATTAACTACAGTGCATGGATAGTTTCAGTGGAGACCAGTGGAGAGGTAGGTGAAAGAGCAAGTGTGACTATCAGTTGTGACTATAGTGTTGCATGAGTTTGCACCACACATTGATGGAGATGCCAATGAGGATTGCATAGTGCAATTCAGGTGGATTTGAGTTCATTTAGAGCCATTATTCAACAGGTATTGTGCAATAGAGGCAGGCTAGCAGGTGGCAAAGATCGGTGCATGGATTTGCTAGATCAGGACCTAATTAGTGTGTAGCGATTGTATTGTACTGAGAGCTTGTGAGAAGCTTTGTATGAGGATTTTTACATGATCTATATGACATATATTATATACAGATAGTTGTGGTTTTCAACTTTAAGCTTTCCCGTTAAAACACTATGTTCATATGTGTGAATTTTTATGGTTTTAATGTGTGCATGCAATTGATTTAATTTCCGCATATGATGATCAATAGAAGAAGAGATTATGTATTGTGCATGAAGTTAAAATAGTGTATGATCGGGAGAATCTTGGATATATAACACATTAGTTATATAATTTCTACAAATGTGGACGAAGCTTTCTCTCTTCGGCTTGGTTCTCAATAGCTGCTCGTCTATAGTTTCCTTCCTATAAATTCAGCTAACTTGCTAAGGGAGAAGGCAAGATTTTATAGATGGAGGAAGGGGAGTTGGGATCCCTATAATCATGGGATAGGAACTATCTCTAAGGAAGCTTCCATGATAGGTGGAAAACCACTTCCTATAAATGGAGATCTAGAGCCAAACCACCCAACTCCTTTTGATGACTCGTTCAGGAGTTTGTTGGAATCAAACTTCCGCCATTTTATTTTCAAAAAATATCCCTTATTAGGCTTGGCACGAGTGAGACACATGGAAAGAGCGCTAGTTGGCGCACCCTCTATGGTGGATTTCCCCCATTGGCACGAGGGCTGAACTGGTTAGTCGCGTCAAGGAAAAAATATTTGTTTTTAGGGTTTTTTAGAGGAAAATTTCTTCAGGGGAATGTTTGTCTATGCAAGGGGATGCCATGAAAGTGGTTTTAGGTCATGTCACTACTCACAGGTCACGGGAAAGCACTCCAATGTGCGGGACAGGGGATTGCAGGGATGGTGACAAAATACTGTGTAACAGATGCCCCCTAAAGCATGAGGCCCGAGAGAGAGGGAGGGGTGAAATGCTTTATGAGAATGTGCCCAACTAAAAACACTACCATCGGAAGACCTGCATACAAGTACAATTGATATCTCTGATACATGATATGTGGTATGGGCGCAACCATCCATAATAGAGTGTACAATAACCGAGATCCAAGGTATGGATGCAGCCATCCAAGAAAGATCAAAAAGTAGACTCAGGTATGGTCGTAGCCATCCAATCAAATGAGTCATGTAACTAATCATGATAATCCACAAATAATCCACAACTTGGATTTTATCAGACAAAATCCAGGATCTTGCGCTCCAACTCGACCCGAACAGAGTACAAGTTCGAGCATGTGAATGAGTGAGCTGAAGTTGAACATGCAAGAAAATCGTATGATTCCCAGCCAATAATGAAAGCCATTAACAGACACAAGAAGTACCACCAATAATGAGGATGGCCCTCAAGGTACTATAGGTACAATCCAAGGAATGTGAACAGTGAGCTGGCATCGAACACCCACAGAATCATTCGATCAAAGGCCAATACTGAAAACCTTGCATCGAATGCGAAGAACCTGCCATTGAGGCATGCAGGCTCCAAGGTACCTGAAGGGAGTCTCTGGATTAGCTTCCTGGATAATGAGCTGAAATCAATAGGAAGTGACCTTGATCGAAGGTGGGCCATAATGTTTCCCACATCATCAACGCGAGATAGAGGAATATGATGTTTGTGAATTAGGATCAGTAGAGAATCAAAGGGAGGTTGAAAACTGCAGAGGCCAACTTCTCTAGAACATATTGGTAGCACGACACTGGATTTGGCAGTATTTGACATCAAAGGATCTGAGGTCATGGTGATGTGGAAAAGAGCAGATGAGCGGTCAAAAAATATTACCCAAACCCATGGAGGAAAGCAGAAAACGAGATGAGATTTCCCCAACCTGACACGAATGCAGATAAGTGCCATGTTCAAGTGCGACATACTGTCGACACAACAATGATACTGGTTCCATTTTTCCCCACCATTTCTGCCGAGTACCCCAATTATTTTTGGAAACAAGCTTTAAGGGGATAGCATATGCTTGTGATATAAGTTTGTCCTTCGGACAAATCCAACCTAGTACATTTAATGAGCCCTAGGAAGGAGGAACTAGAGTATCATCATTACGACGGAGTTCGATGTCATCAGGTTTTAACGAATCTAACAAGGGAAGAACTCGATGTCTTTTCATGTTTAGAGAGTTTGAGAAGACAACAGAAAAGAAAACTCCAACAATCCCTTTTCGTAGATAGTTCCTCAGATCTGAAAAGGTAGAAAACTGTGTCTGAGAAAACCTCCTAGTCGCGATGGGCTAGGGTATACCTTTTTTGTAAATAATCTATCCCATCCCGAAAAAGGGTTAAACGTATACTGGGTAGATGTCGTTTCGTAGCCAATTTAACGAGATCAAAATGACAAGTGACTCGACAATATTTTCATTTTTAGAGAGTCAGAAAAGAGCTGAAAGATGACTCCAGTAGTGAATTTTTCGTGTTTTTACCGAGTCCGAAAAAGTATAAAATACAACTCGTATCGTCGTCGTACTCACATGAAAACGTGTCACTGCACAAAAAGCAAGCGTAAAACCCATTTTTTGACAAAATATGATAAAATATTGGAAAAATAAGCTTCAAAACCTAATTTGATTTCAAAAAGTTATAAATATGATCAAATAGTAAAAACATATTTACTTTTTACTTTTTTACCTCTTCTACAGAGCGAAAGTGGGTTATTTCCCTGTGATCTTGCGGTGACGGTTGTGGACGAGCTAGTGCATCATTTCAGATCCCGTATTTTCCAGGTAAGAGCCGGTTCCTTTAGCTACATTTTAATTCATATTTCATAGCTTTCCATTGTGATTTGGAATACCTGAGGGGAGGATTTGAAAATTTATGGCTTCCACGGTTAGCGCGGGTATGAGGCATGGACCCATGCCAACCGAGCTCTTTTTTCAAAGGGGTCGCGCCAGCTGGCACGACTGTCAGCAAAACAGTCGCGCCAACTGTGCAACCTCATTTTCCACTAAAATTTGACAAAAAATGAATCAATCAATTGGATTTTTGAGTGCCCAATGGATCTTATGATGTGCTTATGACCATTTTAAGGCAAGTATAAAGCCACAATGGTGATTGAATGGAAATAAAGGGAGCATATTGAAGAGGAAGAAATAGCAATGGGGAATGAGCAATGCATGAATACTCTCCGGGATTATGGATTAAAGAAATTCTTCTTGATGCCATGTCTTAGGGCACAACCTGAATTGTTACAATACCTGATCAGTATCTGGGATGAGAATGAGGAGAATTTTAGGCTTCAAGATCAAGTGTTGGAACTCGAAGTGTCCGATGTTTACTTCATCACTGGATTGTCTCGCAGAGGTCCAGTTCTGATCATGACAGGTACCAGGCCTTCTGGCGAGAAAATGTCGATCGTTATGGACAGAGTGTGCCCATGGGCACAAACCGGATCGGGTAGTGGAAAAGTGGACATTCACACTTTTCCCGATCTAGCACTCAGAGTGATGCTACATACTATTACGCAGGCTGCGGGGTCACAGGCGCCACATGAGGCTACCAAAACACATCTCCTCCTGGCATCAGAATGTATGAACCCGACAGTATTTGACTGGGCTACAACCGTAACCATGAATATCAAACAGAAATTGACTAAGTTTAAAAAGTCCAAACTGAAGCAGTTTGGGTATGGGTCAATCTTGGTATCGTTCATCCTAGAATAGCTACCTATCTTCCAGGGCCAGGGGGCGATAGTCGCAGATCCACCTTTGAGAGAGCCACAGATGGCTTGATGGGCAGCATTGATGCCCAGAGCAGGAGGGGGCCAGCAAATGTCATGGCGGCTCGAGTTCTTCAGATGGCTTCGGCGAAAATTGATTGTCGTAGAGGACTGGCCCTATGCGGGTACTGATTTCAAAGGAGACCCAGAACTTCCACTCCCAGAAGGAGAGGACTGGGATGAGGAGTTGGGTAAGACTCTTTTTTATTTTATGAATTTTATGATTTTTTTTTGGTATACATGCATTTTCTAACAATTGATCCTATATGTATACAGATGTTGGCCCAGAGAGGCCTGCTGGGATGTCGCCGATCGCACAGAGGACCCCTCTCGCCTATGACCCTCAAGGTGAGCGGGGCGAGGGGAACGAGCTGGTTCAGAAATTAGATGGAATCGCTCGTGGGATTCCTGATTATGCTCGCCTAGCAGATGTCCCTATGGCTTATCAGAGGCACACTATAGGGGTGCCTAGTCACCTTCATCGTTTACTGAGGCGATTGGTGTGGGCAGTAACATGCTACCATGAGAACCATGCTGATTAGTCGCCTAGGCTTTTCATATGCATATTTTTGAGAGACATGTTGTCTCCAGATATTATTAAAATAGACATGTATATTTTTGGATTTTATGTGATGCACACACACTTCAAACATTCGACATATATATATATATATATATATATATATATATATCTGCATGGATCTTTTTCACATATGATGATGTTTTTAATATGTTATGAAAATGTCTAATACAATGTTATCTAATGCATTAGCTGCATAACACATGACCCAATGGGAAAGTTAAAAGCTCACAAAATGCATCACACCAATCATATTTTATTTTTACGCAAGCTTAAAAGCACACATGCAAACTATGCTTGGAAATGAGTTTTATTTTTTATGCAAGCTTAAAACACAAATGTAAACTATGCTTGAAATGATGAGGAAAAACGGGCATGCCCCCAGCATGGTGTCTCAATTCAAGGTACATGCCCCCCAAGCTTTAGTCCATAGGAAATGGAGTGAAGGTTGAAAACACAAGAGATTCGATCAAAAGCTGACAAAACTTGAATTGAACGGGAACATGTTTCATTGTTTTAACAAGGTTGACACAGTTTAGAAATGTCCTCAAAGTAGCGTGTTTCATTTTTTTAGGAGCTTGACACAAGAAGAGGAACTATGCTCTGACGAGCTCAAAGGGGAAGGTTCATGAGGGGGATAACCGGATACAAAATGCTTGAGACAATCAGGAATTGACCCCTGGCTGGGTATGAACAAGGAACGATGATGTCCATCGCTCCATGGAAGATATTCGAGAGACATAGTCTCAACGATAGCCTCGTCATACGAAAAAACTTCTCTCAAAGGATCAGGCGAATCTGCATCGCCGAACCAAGGGGATTGAGAATAAACATTAAGATCCATGCTCAAAGGAGAATTTTCAGCAGGAGGAGGATCTCATGCGGCAACGATCTTGCAATAATTAATTTCAACTGGGGTCAGAGGCATTTATTCTCCAAAATAGGTCACCTGTTCAGGAGAAGGGATGATCCATGGGTCATCCGACCTAGAGATCATGTTGACTTGAATGGTGTTCGGTGGTGGAATGGGAAAAATACCCATGAGAACGGGGTCCTTGAAAAGGCCAGGTCCTACACTGTCAGGGGGATTAGGAATTTGATCCACATATGGCATGTTGTTCTCAGAGGTTGAGGTGAAGAAAGACAACTGATCGACAGTAATAATCTTTCCCTCATGTGGAAACTTCAAAAGTCGAAAGAGGGTGGACGGAATGCATAGCATGGCATGGGTCCAGCTGCAACCAAGTAGAAGATTGTAGTTGAGTTTGGCATCAACCACTTCCACTTCGACGTTGACAGTCTTACCTTGTAATGTGATCGGTAGACTCGTGAGAACACCTAAGGGTTTTGATTCACTTCCATCGAATGCCTCGAGGGCATTAGGAGATAAAGTGAGGGCAGAAGAGACAATGGCCTTCTAGCAGACAGATGACATAACACAAGTAGAGGCACCTTCTTCCACAACGGCTCTGTGAATGTTGAGGCCGTTGATACCAACTTGTATAACAAGGGCGATTTGATGTGGAAGTCGGGGGAAAAAATTCTCTAGATCGAAGGTGAGATGGCTGGAATCGGCATGATCAATTCCGCCGATTGCAGATAACAAAGCTTTCCGTTGAGATGAGAAAATTTGAAGCACTTCCAATGCAGACATTGCGGAAGGTGCCTGTGCCAAATCCTCAACAACGAGTTCAGCACTAGGCTTCTCAATTTATAAAGGACTAGAGGTAGGTGGGGGAGGTGGGCCATCAACGAATTCCTTCCCAGCTGCCTGGCATGATCCAGCATAATCCTTCGATCGAGTGGTGATCGAAATAGGTGCAGCACCATTCATCATGAAAACTTGAGACCCAAACGGTAAAAATGGTGAAGGCTGCTCGACCATCTGGGTTTGCTGAGATGGAAAAGGTTCCTTAAGAACTACCGAAGTTCCCTTAGAGCCTTTAAGAATTTGGCTAACCTCAGATCGTCAGGGACAATCTTTGGTGTAGTAGTCTTCATCACAGATCAGGAAAGGGTACTTCAGTTTTCGTTGCGAACCATCATCAGCACATGGTTTGGAGGATTCCAGTTTTGGGGCATCAGATTTGGCTTTGCCTTTTCCATTCTTCTTCCCTTTGGAAGCCTTGTCCGTAGGATTAGCCTAAACGGCAGTGACCTCCACGGTCTTACCAGAATCAGGAGTAGCGGGAGGAGCAGAACTATTGGAAGAATTCGACTTCTGCTTCCCATTAGAAGACTTACAAGAAGTCTGAGAGACGAAACCAATAACACCGTCAACCGATGGGGTAGGTGGTGCTTTAGAGGTCCCTGGCCTTGGGGCATCAGTCAAGATATCATATAACATGCTAGACTGAGAGTACACCAAATCGAGGTACTGGGCACGAGCGATGGCTTGTTCCTCGGTTACACATGCCCCCATAGCAATGTCCTGTGCAATCTTGTTGACAAAGGAGGTAGGGAAACAATGAGTTAGAAGCTAATCAGGAATGTCAAACTTGATGAGACGATGATGACGTCTCCACTCATGAATATGATCTGAAATATGAGTGGCTTTGTCCTGTTTCATAGATGTCAGGAGATGCATCCCGGCTTCATAACGAACCGGTAACTGGAAATGTGTTAGGAATGCCATAGCTAGAGTATTAAAGTGTTGAAAAATACTGCGGGATAGTTCTATGTACCATTTAGCAACAACGCCATTGAGAGTGCGCTGGAAAAGACGTATACGGATCGAGTCATCCACCCAAGAGTTCGAAGAACACCACAAGTGGTAGGTCATGACATGTGCTTGGGGGTCTTCTCCAGATTTTCCTTCAAATTTGGGATAGTCACCATGTACCTTTGTCGGAACTAGAGGCCAATATGGATTATGAATAATCGGATCATTGGTCAATTTAGATACATCCGGTAATTCCAACATGGTGAGGAAAGGTAACTGAGGATTAAAAGGCATGCCAGGTCCCCGATAAGGACATGTACCTATATTCCAACCTGGTTGAGCATAATTCTTCCCCCATTGGTTCTGTCCTAGAGGATTCTAACCATAGGGGGTGTAAGCCATATAATTGGGTTGATACGGTTGCTGATAACCAGGGTATGGGGGTTGATAACTAGGGTGCTAACCCTGATTATACGTGGGACCCGTTTGAACAGAGTATGGATTTGACTGCAGAGTATAAGTATAGCCTGGTTGTTGAAGGTAATAGACAGAACCTTGGGGCGGGTTATAAACCGGTCGAGACTGACCTTGAAGGTAATAGCCACCTTGGGGTCGAATGGGATACTAGTGAGTGGGACCCTGCTGAGCCTGAAAGGTTGGGCACATAGGTGGGTTCGGTTTTGGCATAGAATAGATCGGTTGCTGAGCAGGGTTAACTGGTTGTGTGGGTTGTCCTGGTTGAACATGTTGACGTGGCTGTGCAGGCTGCCCTGGTTGAACAGGTTGGCCTGGCTGAACAGGTTGTCCTGGTTGAATAGGTTGACCCGGTTGATGAAAGACACCAGGCTGCCCCAGCTGAGCAGGTTAGCCTGATGGGGGGAGAGGGCCAGGTTGTGCCTGATAACTAGCTTGACCTATGACAAGACCATAGGATGGCCCTGGCTGTGCAACGTTCGGACCAATTGGAAACTAAGGTTGCTAAGGTTTCACCAACGGTTGAGAAGGATGGATCCGCCCTCCAGGACCGTACAATGGTCCGAGTTGATACCCCGGCTGCCCTGTGGGTCCTTGAGGTTGCCCTAGTTGGACCACAGGGTGAGGCTGTAGAGGTTGACCTTGAGGGTTGTAAGATTGCCCTTGCAGACCGTACAACAATCCCTGCTAGCCTGAAGGTTGTCCCTATAATGGTTGTCCTTGCGGGTCATATAGATAACTTGGCTGGGTCGAAGGTTTTCCCTGGAAGGGTTTTCCTTGTGGGTTAGAAGGTTGCCCAGCCTGGGCGGATAGAAAACCGTTAATATACTGATAAGCCTCAGGAGCAGGAAAACGAAGAGGGTTACCCTGCTCATCATATTGATATGGAAATACGTAAATCAGGGTACCATCCGGTCCATAATGGGAAAATTAAGGACGGTTGAGATCTTGAGAGGACTGACCAACCTTGGAGTTTGACGACTGTAAAGACAATCGATACTCCTCAGGAGAAATATTCTCAGGAATAGCGGAAGCTATGTAAATGTTTTCAGGAGCTGACAAGGTCCTCTTTGACTGAGTGGTGACAGCTGGCATAGACACAACTACACAGACAGTAGGCCTAATAGGTAATGATGTGATGAAAGGATATGTCATGAGAGGTGTCAATGATGAAATCCCTAACAAGGGAATAACCGGCCTCATGGACGGAGTCGATATTCCCATAAAGGCCACAGCAGCCATCACCTGACTTAAAGACCTATATCCAACTGAGAGCAAAGGACCAGGTGAAGACATAACATAAGACTCGGGGACATTTTCGGGAAAAAGCTGGTAATACTCACCAGATGTAGGAATTTCCTCACTAGGAGAAGGACTGGGTGAGGCCATATCTGACCCTCCCGCAAGATCCTCTAAAAGACGATGGGGACTAGGAGGTATAACGACAGCCAAGAAAGGCGATCCCGATGTAAGAGGAGGGGAGTGTTCCCCTACTCCAAATCCAAACCAAGCATTGGACAAGGGCCAATTAAAATCAACTGGTCCACCAAATGGAAGCTCAGATATAACCGATCCCTCGTTGAGAAACTCGGATACAATAGGTTGCTGCTACTCAGCAGAGGACTGAGAGACCTCTGATGAACCATCTGTGTAAGGACTACCAGTAGACTAAAATGAAGGTTCCACCACTGTGATAGTAACAAAAGAGGAAGAGATCAAAAAAAATACACACGGGCAAACCAAAGCAAACAAAAACAGGCCGAAAAATCAATCTCTAAATGGGCGTGTGATCGTAGGTGATTAATTTTACCACATTGAAACTTAGAAAATTTTATTGTTTCATGTTTTAAGAGTTGAGAAACAAGTAGAAGATGACTCTATCTCTTTCAATTTGGAAACAAGCGTGAAAGGACAAGCACTTGATGATATTTTCAAATTTAATGAGTCAGAAAAGATCGAAATGACTGCTTTGGTAATCTAGGCAGGTGGGTGTACTAGATATCCGTGAATTTCCATATACACCTTGGTTAAAAAATGAAAGAGAAATCAACCAAGGACTTGACGTACGTTCAGGTAATCTCCCTGAATGCCGTGTCTGGTGTATCACGGGTAAAAGGTGATAGACTCGACTTCCTACAGATAAAGGATAGAAACCTTGTGGGGTCTCCCTTTATATACGCGACGGTACAGGGAGCACAAGTCTGTACTAGCGCTATCTAAAGCCAGAAGGCGAACGACAGCTACTAGGTTTAACAATGTCGAAACACGTCACTATCCTAGACCTCTAGATATTCTGTTAATGTTTCAAAGTTGCCTTAGGTTAATTGAATAAATTTTATAGTTGATCTTCAATTTATGTTTCAATTTCAGGCCCTATCGAATGTTGGATCTCCAAAAAATCCTCTAAATGCACACTACATGCAACAAAATATCACTTTGTTCGATGAAGAGCTATCTACAGGAAGGTTGAGAGCTTTTCAAATAACAACAAAATGATCACAGAACATCCACTATTGCCTCTAATGCACGCTAATGAAACTAAAAAATTTTCTCTTAGAATTATATAACACTAATAATGTGGAAAATCTTTCAATTTTCACTAAACTAATCCAAATGCAAAGATATTTGTTTTTGTATTTTCAATGTTTTAGAGCAAATGCACCAAACGAATGAAAAAACTAATGAAGAAAACAATTCGAGAAATGACAGTGAGAGAGCTGAAACAAACAAGTTCACTCAATACGAACAAACACAATCAAGACCCAAACTGATGGATAAATCCTTCAAATCGAAGAAGAATCTCAAAAGGACTCACACAAATATAGGCTTGAAATGAGACAAAGAAAAACTTGAATGAAAGATAGAAAAATCACTCAACTGATGCAATGATATAATGGAATCCAGCAAAATGAATGCAAAGAAGTGAAAACGATTTCGACCTGGAAAGCAAGGACCAAAAACTCCCACGGGAGGCTCAGCACACTATAGCACCTAGAAACCGTAGGGCTAGAATGCAAAACTGATGGTAAAGGGAAAACAACTGGAGGAAAAGGGTCAATCACAGTCAAAAAAGACTTCAAGGCACTCAATCACTCATAAAAATGACACCAGGACTAGAAATCAAGTTCAGAGAGCTCAAAACCAAGAAAACCCTAACGCCAAATAGAGTTGGCGCGACTGTTTGGATGTAATCTGCGCCAAAACAGCGTTGGCACGGGGGCCTAACTAGCAACTAGCGCCAGTTGGCGTAACTGTGAAGAGGTAAACCGTACCAATCAAGTTTACTAAGAGAAGAACTAAAAAAAGAGAAAAAAGAGACTAGATCAGGTCTTCTAGGGGCTAAACAGGGGTTTGACACCAAAAGGAGGTGAACGAGAAGAGAAAATAAATCAATCAAGAGCCAAAAACAACCAAAAGAGAAAAGACTAACTCCAACTGACTCCCCCAGTGGAGTCGCCAGTTTGTTGAGGAGGTAAATCCCCTCTGCGGACAGAGGTGATCCCTACTAGCCTAGATCAGGTCTAGCAATAATCAAGTCACGCAGTGACGCAAGTTCCTAGTTACAAAACGACAAAATTATAACAAGTTTCCCACCTCAAATCCCACGCAGTGGGCGTTGAAGAAAAGATGATGTTTCACGTCCCTCACTTGGAAAATCACGATCCTTCCATTCGACACGTCCGAACACCTGCACATGTGTAAGGAAACAATGACATACAACGCAAAATATAAAGCATGTAACCATACATCAGTCAGAAAAGATGTAATTCATTGCATAAAGAAATAAACACATGAATGGAACCATAATCAGAGTCGCTTATATTATAAATAACAAAGGAAAAATTACAACCCAAAGCTCTGACGCTATGATCTTCCTTCGGCGGGGTTGACAGTGGAGCACATCTCAACAAAGCTTGTCGAGAATCTAGACGAAGCTCTCTCTCTTCGGCTTGGCTCTCAATAGCTGCCCGGCTATAGTTTCCTTCCTACAAGTTTAGCTAGCTTGCTAAGGGAGAAGGCAAGCTTTTATAGATGGAGGAAGGGGAGTTGGGATCCCTATAATCATGGGATACACCCTATCTCTAAGGAAGCTTCCATGATAGGTGGAAAACCACTTCCTATACATGGATATCTGGAGCCAAACCACCTAACTCCTTTTGATGACTCGTTCAGGAGTTTGTTGGAATCAAACTTCTGCCATTTTATTTTTAAAAAACATCCCTTATTAATCTTGGTGCGAGTGAGACATAGGGACAGAGAACCAATTGGCACGCCCTTTATGGTGGATTTCCCCCATTAGCACGAGGGCTGAACTGGCTAGTCGTGCCAAGGCAAAAAGATCTGTTTTTAGGGTTTTTTAGAGGAAACTTTCTTCAGGGGAATGTTTTTCCTTATGCAAGGGGATGTCGTGAAAGTGGTTTCAAGTCATGTCACTGCTCACAGGTCATGGGAAAAGCCCTCCAATTTGCGGGGTGGGGGATTGCAGGGATGGTGAAAAAATATTGTGTAACAAGGAGCCACGTGGGTCAATCCCTTTCTGCCATGTGGCCTCCTAATTGCAATGAAAAATTATGGTTTGAGGCTGAACTTCCTCCGCAAGGTTTGAACGTGAGACCTACTGCTGGCCAAAAAATCCCTACATTGACCTGCCTGTGTTAGTTCTTAACCTTTACGGGTCATAACTCCTATATAACATTTATCGGTGGAGTCAATGAGGGTTGGGACTGGGGTTAACCCTAGACCCCAGTCCACCCAACCACACTATGTGGTGGATAAATAAGGTCTGGGATTAACTCCAACCATAATATATATATATATATATATATATATATATATATATATATTAGCGGCATGGACCATATGTTAAACGTATAACCAAAGTTTTAAACATTATGCAAAAACGACAGTGAATGCGAATACGTAAACTATATGTTATGGTTTTAACCCAAAGTTTGAAGTGAGTTCAACAAGAATAAACCTCCGGCGATTAGGGTATGCATCAGTAATATGCAGCGGTTAATGTAAAGGTTTGCTACTATGGTTAGAGCTGATGGATGGGAGAGGAACCTAGTTTGGGCAGGGTTCTACCAAGATTAACTACGGTGGAATTAACCCAACTAGCAACAACCAAAGTTCAAACAATTGACGGGATTTGCAAAACAAATAATGAATCTGTCGGTGGATAATGTTCCACTTGGTGTCTTTTTATTCGGGTTTAGGGTAGACTGAGTGCATTTAAGTGTTCGAAAATTTTCACCTGGTGGGGCAGGAATCTCACCGGTGCAGGGCGAATTTTTCACTCCACGTGGCTGCAAAAGGCGAAATTTGTAGAATATCTTGCAGGTGGGTGCGAATTGGAGAACAATTGACATAAACTATTTTGTGGAGCATAACTAAGTCAAATTTTGACCTTTTTGAGTGTAGAAAGATAAGAGATAGGGGTTTTTTATTGTTATGGAGCCATTGGAGACATTCTTTTAGCATTTTGAACACTGTAACTTGATGTGAACACATATTTTTGAGCATAATGAAAGAGGCCCAACATTGGAAGCTGGACTAGGAGATGTAGCCTAAGAGGGGTGAACTCTTTCATTATTTTTTGTCTTGTGTATACTGTTATGGTATTGATTTCTTCTTTATTTTTTACAAAATAGAGTTTAAAAGCATGTTAATGTGATAAAGAAATTGACATATTGGTTAAAAACCCTAAACAATTCACTTACAATTTGCACCATAAACTCTCAAGTTTTCATATAGAGATCAGTCGATGTGCCCACTATATGATGTATTTGGCTATAAGCTCTATGGAAATGTTGTATTTTCTTTTGTAGATTAGCGTGTTATTATGGGGTCTTGGGCTTTTGCTCTAAATCGATATGTTTGGGTTAGCTCTTTTGATCATGAGCAATGTTTGTGGAATTTTATGTGAACTCTGGAAATTGATGTAAGCTTCTTTTGACTATGAATATAAGTAATAGTAATTTATATATGAAAAAAAAATATTAAAGAAATTAATTACATGTATAAAAAAAGCATGTCAATTTTGGAACAAGGTTTCCAAAATTTTAATTTAATTATTAATAACTCTTATTTGGATGGTAGAGATGTAACTTCCATAAAATATTCTATAATAATATTCACTAATCAAAAAGTCAAATTTATCTTAAAAGTAGTAATGATATCTTTTTATATACACATTTAATTAAGTTTATTAATTAAAATAAAATTAATATGAATGAATTATAATTTTTTTTTGAGTATATAATAAACCATTATATTAATTAATAATATTATAACAAAAGTCTATTTGCAATTTAAAATTTGTTTATAATAAAATAAAAATAAATATCTATATTTATATATAATTATTAATAGTATTATAACAAAACCCTATCTACAACTTAAAATTGATTTATAATAAATTAAACATCAATATCTATACTTATATATAATTATTTCCACATATTTATTTCAAAACACTAATTAAACCAAATACATTCATTAAACAATTATTTAATCATTTATTGCTGCACATTGACGAAGTAAATCTACACCATTGATAACATTTAAAACCAACCAAGATTCTACATCCCAAACCGATCATAATGATTGATTCAAAGTATCAAAGTACAGAGCAATTTAAATAAATTGAATTATTAATTTCTAATGCTTCAACCTTACTCCTGAAACGGATACAGGTATTGAATCACCATGATTTTCGCCGCATTGAACGTTGAGAATTATGGCCAGGTATTCCCGAATGCCACTATGTCAATTTTTAAATCATTTAAATACATTTTAAAATGTTTATTTATGCATTTTCAATGACTTTGCACTGCTAAATGAAGGGTGTGATGGAACTTTTTGAAGAAATGTATTTTCGAGCCTAACTTAATTAGATTGTAGATTTGGAAATAGGATTAGATTGTAGATTTGGAAATAGGATCCGAACTTCATTAGAAGGATGAATTTTAAAATATTTTTGAAATTTATAGTTAAAATAAAAATAAAGGATTTTTTAAATATTTTGAAATTTATAATTAATATAAAAATAAAAATAATTTTCACTCAATGCAATTTAAAAAATTTCACTCTAATTTGACTCTTAGATGTCAATATAAAAATAGAAATGCTGCAATTTAAAATTTCACTCACTCTTATCTTCTAAGATGATGTCAATTTAAAAAAAAAATGCTGCAATTTAAAATTTCACTCTCTTTGCTTCTAAACTAGATTGTAGAATTTTATTAGATTTCCTTCAGTTTAGATGTCATTTTCTATTATTTAAGGAAATGACATTGAACCAATGAAGGATAATTTTTTCGAACAGAAAGAAAGCTCAAAGTTTAATTTTCTACTTTCTGTTTGCAGAGAGCACAGTCATATTATATTATTAATGAAATTCAAATTCTTTATTAATATAAAATCATAAACCATATATTAACAATTTTATTCAAATTCAGTACGAAGAAATCACTGAAGAAAATAACAAAAAAAATAATGTATGAAGTTTGGTCAAAGAACGAATGTTAATGATATTAAGTATTCTTCCCTTTATGATATCAAATGAATATCAATGTGGACTTGTCGTATTACGTATTTTTCGCTTTAGGATATCAAATGAATCTCAATGGTGACTTGTTATTATTTCATGACATAAATAAATATTGTTTTATATTTTTTTATATTTATTTGTTAAATATTTCATGACATAAATATTGTTTTATATTCTTCAATAAAATTGAATAATACAAATATTATTTTATTTTCTTTATATTTATTGTTAATTATTCTATGACATAAATTTTGTTTTGTGTTCTTCAAAAAATTCCATGACACCAATATTGTTTTATATTTTTCATGTTTATTGTTAATTGATTAAGATAGTTTGTTTTATATCAACACAATTAGTTATAAAAATGTATAAAAGTTTGTTATTACATTAAACTTTTAAATAATAATATTATTTTAAATAGATAATTAATTTGAATTATTTTAAAACATATAAAGATAAGATAAATAAGCCTTTTCTATTTTGTATTCAATGGGTCGAAATGGAAAGCTGCATCATGTATTTAACAACATTTTTTGTAAATTATAAATTGTTTGTTAGGATTTGTCATTAATGTTGTTAAAATATATAAATTGTTGTTAGGATTTGTTAGTAAACTTCCAAACTACTAATATTGTTAATTAATCTACAAAATTCTCAAAAATATAACCATTGGACAAGAACAAGGTAGAGGGGCTCTCGCACTTGGTAATCAATTCTTGCAAATGGGAAGTTGCATCATGTATTCTCAACCCACAAAACAAACATGTATGAGTGGAGGAGAAAGTGGCAGAAATATAGAATAGCATTTTAATCTGAGGAAGACAAGCATGATGATGTTGAGATTTTCTGTTCTAAATAAAATAGGAAAAATCTCAGCAGGTGACAAAAATTAGGAATTAGTTCCTAGATTAGCTCCAGTTTGTTGGTAGGGAGTTAATGCATCCTAAATTTGAGTTGAGAGGATTTATGAGGCTGTTAGATTCTCCTGCTATATAACAGGTATCCATACGTTTGTTTTGGGAGTGTGTGTGGGTGTGTGAATTATGTAATCTCCTGTTTGAATTAATAAGATTGCCAATGCCCTGTTGTGTGGACGTAGCCCAGGAGGTTTGAGTGAACCACGGTAAAATCACTGTGTCTTCTTGTGCATGATTTATTTGCTGCGTATTTAATTGTTTTGTTGTGCATGATCTCCAACAATTGGTATCAGAGCTGTGTTGGAGTGTGTTGAATTGCTGGTGCTGCGTGAAGGTGGAGCGTAGTTGAGCGCTGTCCAGAACGTTGCTGAAGGGGCGAATGAGCCTGGTGTTGCTGGAGCGCTGGTGCGTGGAGACGTTTGTTCCACATACCATACAAGTTGCAGCAACTGAGTGCGGGCCTCCAAATCATCGTTTTCAGGCGTTGGTACTTACGCCGTATAGAGCGCCCACGGAGGTTGCAGTTTGGTCCACAGCGTTGGCCACAAAGCTTAAACATTAGAACGCAGAGTTGGCCACACGCGTGCCTACATTCCAGAGTTGAAGCGCATAACAGTCGACCCGTTTTGGCTGTGCGTAAGTTTTTCAAAGCACATCCGTTTGTTTTTTGATTAAATGCCAGAGTTATTATTGTTAATTGCCAGCACGTGGTCGTTTTGTTAATTGACGGAGTAATTTATATTGAATGAACCATGGCAATGGCGGTTCCCCACTTACAGTCGGATTTTTCACTGAGATTTTCATCCGTCGTGGAAGCCGAAGTTTGAAAAAAAATATGCCTGTTAGAAAAGTCGATTGAAGTTTTTTTTTGAAAGTCGATTGAAGTCGATTTTTTTTTGGAGTTTGGTAAAAACAGGTCAAACATAAATCGATTTTGACAAAAGGTCAAATATATAAATAAAAAAAAAAAACATTTAAATAGGTATATCATTTTTTAAATATAATCGATTTATATATATCGATTTGAGAAGTTCGATGGGGTTTATTTAAATTGATTTAATTGCCATTTGTATAATGGTATTTAAGGAAAGGCTCTTTTTTATAAGAGTTTATTTGAAGTTATATAAAATCGATTTGTAATTTGAATTACCATTGCATATGGTATGAAAGGAAAGTTTTTTTTAAAGGTGAAGTTTTTTTTTTTACACATCGATTTGAGGGCTTTGTATGAAGTTAAAGGCATTTTTTAAAGGCAAAGGTCAAGGATAATTTTTTTTTTTTAAAAGGCAGTGAGAGGCACTTAAAGGAAGGCAAGGGCAATTTTTTTTTTTTTAAAGGCATTTTTTAATTAAAAGGGCATTCTTTATTTGAAAATTGGTTCTGGAGATTACTGTGTTTTTTGCTGAAACAAGATGGCGAAAACTCAAAATGCCCGGTTTGAAATTGAGAAGTTCAATGGCAAAAACAACTTCGAGATCTGGAAGGTAAAGATGCATGATCTCTTGGTACAACAAGGCGTGGCGAAAGCGCTATTGGGGAGGAGCAAAAGGCCTTCTTCCATGATGGAGGATGAATGGGTTGAGTTGGATGACAGAGCTCTGAGCGCAATTCGGTTATGCCTGGCAGATGACGTTCTGTTCAACATTGTGTCAGAAAAGACCGCTGCAGGCTTGTGGATAAAGCTCGAGAAGCTCTACATGACGAAGTCCTTGACAAATCGGATTCTCCTGAAGCGGCAGCTATACAGTTTACGGATGAAGGAAGGTACCTCGGTTACTGACCATCTGAATGTTTTCAATACTCTATTGGTACAATTACAAAGTCTAGATGTAAAATTTGATTCAGAGGATAAGGCGATAACTCTATTGTGTACATTGCCTGAATCGTGGGATCACTTTGTTACTTCCATAAGCTTCAGTAATGCAGTTGTCCTTGAGTTTGACGATGTGGTTGGAGCCATGTTGTCTGAGGAGACGAGGAAGAAGTCGAATGCTTACACCTCTACATCAGAGGCAATGATGGCTAGAGGTCGTTCTAGAGAAAGACGCTCGGGTAAGCGCAGCGATTCACGTTCAAAGTCGAAAGGGAAGAAGAGCAAAGTGAAGTGCTGGTTTTGTGGCAAATCGGGGCACTTGAAGAAAGACTGCTGGAAGAGACAGCAAACAGAGAAGAAAGGAGACTCTTCGACAGAGAAGAAGGAGGCAAATGCGACGGATACAGGTTCGGCATCTGGTTCAGGTATGAGCGACGAAGTGTTGTCTGTTAATATGTCAAATCATGATCAACATTGGTTGTTAGATTCCGGTGCATCAAACCACATGTGTATTCATAGACAATGGTTTAAGACGTATAGATCAGTTAATGATGGAGTCGTGTACATGGGTAATGATGTCACATCTAATATTGTTGGGATAGGAAGTATACAACTGCAAATGTTTGATGGCACAACTAAATTGTTAACAGATGTGAGACATGTTCCAGACTTAAGGAAAAGTTTGATTTCATTAGGAGCACTTGATTCGAATGGATATAAAACTGTAATTCAAGGTGGAGTTATGAAAATCTATAAAGGTATTTTACTAGTAATGAAAGCTAAGAAAGTAGGAAATCTGTTTCAGTTAGAAGGAAGAACCGGGTCAGTTCATGTGTCTACGGTGTCTGAACATGACAGTAGTTCCATTCACTTATGGCATCAAAGATTAGGGCATATGAGTGAAAGAGGGTTGAAAATTTTGGTTGATTGCAAGTTACTTCCTAATCTAAGGTCTGGAAAGTTAGATTTCTGTAAACATTGCTTCTTTGGAAAACAAAGTAAACAAAAATTTAAAACAGGCAAACATACTAGTAAAGGGATACTTGATTATATTCATTCAGATGTTTGGGGTCCAGCTCCTACAGCGTCATATGGTGGTTCGTCGTATTTTGTATCATTTATTGATCACTTTTCTAGGAAGGTGTGGGTCTACATGTTGAAAAGGAAGTCTGATGTTTTTTCAGTTTTCAAACAGTTTAGACCATTGGTAGAAAACAACACTGGTAGAACAATAAAGTGTTTAAGAACTGACAATGGTGGTGAGTTTACTTCCAAGGAGTTTGACAGCTATTGCAAGGATGCAGGGATCGAGAGACATAAGACCACGGTTTATACTCCTCAGCAAAATGGAGTTGCTGAACGCATGAACATGACTCTTCTAGAGAGAGCAAGGAGTATGCTGAGTAATGCCGGGTTGCAGAAGGAGTTGTGGACGGAAGCAGTGGCAAAAACTTGTTATGTGATAAACCGATCTCCATCGACGGCGATAGACTGCAAAATTCCGCAAGAGGTATGGAAAGGACACCCTTGTGATTATTCTAAACTCAGAGTGTTTGGTTGTGATGCATATGCTCTAGTGCCTAAACATCAGCGAACTAAGTTAGATCCAAAGTCTAAAAGGTATATATTTGTTGGGTATGGTGTTGGAACAAAGGGATATAGATTGTGGGATCCTACTACCCGCAAAATCATCATCAACAGAGATGTAAAGTTTGATGAATCCTCTCTTGTACAGTTAGATGTAGATAGAAAATTGAAACAGGATGATGTATTTGATTTTCAGCACATTCAGTTTGACAGCACTTCTAATGATAGTCATGTTGACCATAGTTCAGATACTAGTCATGAACAGGTTTCAGAATCAGAACATGAACAGGGTTCAGGTTTAGATCATGAACAGGTCTCAGATACTGATCGGCAAGAAGTTCCTACAGATGGTAGTCAGCCAGAAACATCCTTAAGGAGGTCGACAAGAATCAAACGGCCACCGAGAAGGTATGATGATTATGTTACTTCAGTTGCATTTACTGCTAATGACAATGAACCTCTGTGCTATCAAGAAGCAATAGAAGGTTCGAATAGTGACAAGTGGAAAGCAGCCATAAAGGACGAAATGATGGCCTTGAGTAAGAACGGCACATGGGATCTGGTTGAGCTTCTGAAAGACAGGAAAACTGTGGGGTGTAAATCGGTTTACAAGCTGAAACGGGGTGTGAATGATACGGAGGACAGGTACAAAGCGCGGCTGGTTGCAAAAGGGTTTTCTCAGAAAGCCGGTATTGACTTTCATGAGATTTTTTCACCAGTGGTTAAAATAGTTTCAATTCGAATTGTGTTAGTTTTAGTTGCTTTGTTTGATTTAGAGTTACAGCAACTAGATGTTAAGACTGCTTTTCTACATGGAGATCTAGATGAGGATATATATATGGAACAACCGGAAGGGTTTGTTCAGCATCGCAATGAGAAATTTGTCTGCAGGCTCAAGAAGTCATTATATGGCCTGAAGCAGTCGCCTCGACAGTGGTATAAGAAGTTTGATTCTTTCATGTTGAGTCAGAAATATGTTAGAAGTGAATATGATCATTGTGTGTATTTCAAGCAATTGAAAAATGGCATGTTCATTATCTTAGTGTTGTATGTTGACGATATGCTTTTAGCAAGCAACAGCATTGATGAAATCAACAGGTTGAAGACTCAGATGGCAAGGACATTTGATATGAAAGATCTAGGAGCAGCAAGACAGATTTTGGGCATGGAGATTTTCAGAGACAGGAGTAATGGTAAGCTGTGGCTATCACAACAGAAGTATGTTGAGAAGATACTTTTGAGATTTGGTATGAATAATGTGAAGCCTGTGTCAGTCCCTTTCGCTTCCCATTTCAAACTTTCTTCGGGTTTATGTCCTAATACAGATGAATAAAAGGATTATATGTCTCGAATTCCATATGCCAATGTAGTAGGATGTTTGATGTATGCGATGGTTTGTACTCGACCAGATATTTCACATGCAGTTGGGGTTGTCAGCAGGTACATGGGAAATCCGGGTAAAGAACACTGGTCAGCAGTGAAATGGGTGCTTCGGTACTTGAGAGGCACAAGTAGTTATTGTATCACTTACAATAAGAGCAGTGAATATGTTTGTGGATATGTTGATTCCGATTTTGCAGGTGATTTGGATAAGAGAAGGTTAACTTCAGGGTACGTCTTTACTCTTGTAGGTGGAGCTATCAGCTGGATGTCAAAGCTACAGAACATTGTTGCTTTATCCACTACTGAAGCAGAATACATTGATGCTTCTCATGCTTGCAAAGAGGCGGTTTGGTTGAAAGGTTTGCTTGGTGAGTTTGGTAGGTTACAAGACAACATCAGGTTACTTTGTGATAGTCAAAGTGCAATACATTTGGCTAAGAATCCGACCTATCATAGTAAATCAAAGCATATTCCAATTAAGTACCATTTTGTAAGACAGGTTATTACTGAAAGGGGAGTCTCTCTTGAAAAGGTGCATACAAAGGAAAACTGTGCAGACATGTTCACGAAACTAGTTTTGTTGGAGAAGCTGCGTTGGTGTTTGGCTTCTCTTGGCTTGCAGAAGAGATAAAATAATAATAACAGGGCATCAGGCTAATTTTTGTCAAGGTGGAGATTGTTGAGATTTTCTGTTCTAAATAAAATAGGAAAAATCTCAGCAGGTGACAAAAATTAGGAATTAGTTCCTAGATTAGCTCCAGTTTGTTGGGAGGGAGTTAATGCATCCTAAATTTGAGCTGAGAGGATTTATGAGGCTGTTAGATTCTCCTGCTATATAACAGGTATCCATACTTTTGTTTTGGAGTGTGTGTGGGTGTGTGAATTATGTAATCTCCTGTTTGAATTAATAAGATTGCCAATGCCCTGTTGTGTAGACGTAGCCCAGGAGGTTTGAGTGAACCACGGTAAAATCACTGTGTCTTCTTGTGCATGATTTATTTGCTGCGTATTTAATTGTTTTGTTGTGCATGATCTCCAACAGATGATGATCCAAACAATATTCTCCTCCATTCCGGACGCATGCTTCTATTCATCCATCTCTCAAATGGCTTCTATTCATGCTTGTATTATTATTATTGGTCCCCAGTGCTCAATATTATTGCTTAGTGCTGCGCCACTACAAAAGACGGTTTGTTTTTAAATGGTTTTTTACAAACCCTGGATTACACGTACTGCCACTTTAAAGTCATCTGGAATGTGTTCAATGCCTTTTTCTGGTTTTTGCAAACCCTGGGTTACAAGCACTGCCACTTAGTGTTTTTGCTTTGTTTTTAATTATGTTCCTTTATTGGTGTGTGTGGATGTATATATAAAGCCACGCGGGATATTGCGATCAATGCCAAACAAACTAAATTCCAGTGAAGGCTATAGAACTTTAGCCCAGCTTGTTCTGTTTTTCTTGCAGAAGGTGGGATGTGTTATCAATTCATATATACCTATCACTCTACATGTATAATATTCGTTTATTGAATTGCCAGCTTTGTCTCAGGTATATTAATGCTATGGATACCCGCTATCTAAACGCTCTGCTGGTGTGTTTCAATGTTGTTCTAGTGTTGGGACAGGCCGATGGTATGGAATTATTTGTTGGGTATTTGAACTTTATGGTTTACGTGATGCTTTCTTAATCTTATGATTTAAGTTTGGTATATTTGAAGCTTGAATCTTATGGTTTATAAGATGCTTCTTGAATTTTAGAGTTTATTATTGGTATTTTTTTGGATTCAATTTATGAGCATTTTAATCTTTAATTTGATAATTTAGATGATGGTTTTTTGAATCTTAAATTTTATAGTTTATAAGATAATTATAAAATTTACATAATACTTTATAATACTATATAAATTTTATACTTATAATAAGATAGTTTACATAATGCTTTTTAACTTTGCAATTTTAATTAGCTTAATAAAATTTAAACCTTATATTTTAAAATTTATATAATACTTCATAACATGGCTCATTAAACTTAATATTAAAAAAAAAAAAAGAACTTATAACATCAATCTCTTTTGTTGTTTTGCTTCTCATTTCAGACAACAGTACTGCCCCCCTATACGATTCTTTCGCAACAACAGAGGTGAGAGCAGCAGTTTATAATAAATGAAGGAAAGGAACTGTCAGAACCACAAGATATTCGCTCATATTTATATTTATGCATGTGATGAGGGGTATTCATGGTATTTTACTTTGATATAAATTGGGTGTTACAGTGCCAGAAACAGCCACCACCATCTTCATACGGCGGAGGGATTGTTGCGAATCCGGAATTCAAGAGTGGACTGGATGGGTGGAGTCCTTTTGGAAGCTGTATGTTGGAAATTCGATCGGACGAGGATGCGGGGAACGAGTATTTGGTGGGCCATGGAAGACAGAACAGCTACGATTCGCCCTCGCAGCAGCTCAATGTAACGCAAGGAATGATGTATTCGCTTTCAGGTAACATAATTTCAAACCCGGACATTGGCTTACATGGTACAATCAGCCAATGGCTGAACTATTGGAATAACTTTGTGATTTTTTCAAAATTATATATTGACGATAATATATTAATTATTATTTATATCATGTATTAAGATGAATATAAAGAATTAATTGGATTTTTTTTTAAGAATAATAAGAAAAAAAAGGTTAGTTTTATATGTATGGTTAGTAGTTTCTTTTTTCTCTTTTTAATTTTGATTTTGATTGCATTACAATTTTTTTTTTTAATTTTAATTAATATTAATTTTATTTTGTAAAATGGTTGGTTTGGATGATTTAATGGTTTAGTTAATATTAGATATTTTTATGCATTGCCACTTAAGTTGAAGTTGTCTCTAATCTTTCTTGTTTTTTAACTAATTTCTATAAAGTTACAGGTAGACATAACTATGTTTTTATTGAGATAAATTTACTTATATAAAATATATTTTTTTTTTTAAATTTTGAGGTTACATGTTATAAAAAATTTTGAATGTGCTCTTTTTTCACAATTTTCTATAAATATTGTATTTCCAATTTTTTAGAGATATTGTATTTCCAAAAGTCACATTCATATAAAATTAAGGAAGTCATGTAAGTGTCAAAAGTATGGCTTTTTTTATCCTAATCTAAATTCCATTGATTTACAATTGTTTTCAAACTCATAATAAGTATTCGACCTTTAATTTATCTTTTTTAATCAATGCTATAGCTCCAACTTTTTTGTGAATTTTGTAATAAATATTATTAAGAATTTTTTACATGAAAACATTTAACTGAAAATTATTATTATAAAAATTGAATTGAATTATTTTAATTTTTTTAGTTAATATTAATTATTTTTTTATTAATATTAATTGATAATGATGATGATGATGATGATGGTTAATGTCCATTGAAACCAATATTTGGTCTATCGGACCTAAAGAAAAGAGTTATTTAGTTTGATTTAAGATTTTATTCCTATGCTGGAAAAGCTTGGAGAAAAGTCTCTCGAGCTCACTATAATTTTGACATCTTAAAAGGTTAGGAAGGTCAATATTGCAACAAAGGTTATGAAATTGAGCTCTAATATGATGGTAAAATACAATTGTATTGAAAAATATTTTAAAAACATTTTTTATATTGAATTAAAAATGTATACAGTACTTGTTCGCTCATCTATATAATTTTATTTTATTTTTTAAATATAAGATTATATAATTATTATTATTTAATAATAATTTTTTAGATATATATTTCTCACGAAAATAAATATTTTTCATTATTTTTAAATTAAGTTCATCATATTTTGTTTCAAAATCTATTATATATATTATGAAATTGTTGTACTTCACTATAGCCTTGGCTCCCGAAAAAATAATTTCATATATATTACTAAATCTATAATATATATTGCGAAATTGTTGTACCTTACCATCGCCTTGGGAAAGGATGATTGATATATATATATAGAATTTAAGAAATATTATTATCAATTTTATTAAATTTATTTTTTTTATAAATATTTTTTATTATAATAAATATATATTTAAAATATTTTTCAGAAATAATAATATGATGGTTAAGAGTATATATTTTTTCTTAAAAGATAAGACATTTAAAAGTTCAGAGAAACTAGAGTATATATGTATGCTTTTATAAACTATAATTATCACACATTACATTAAAATAGATCTTTTCTCCCCCAAAACAAAAATAATCTTATTAATATTAACTTAATTATAACCTTAAAAATGATCATATTACTGTCTAACTTAATTGTAACCCTCATTTAACTTATAATAAGTTTAAAATTATATATAATAACAGCTGTAAAAAAAAGAAGCAACCAGGGTCACCCTATACAACCCAGCAAAAGTGGCTAACCATACAAAATTATAGTTTATTGCAAAATTGTCATTTTACTTTTCAGTTGCACTCTGATGTTTTCTCAATGAGGCGAGGTAACAAGCGAAGTTGGATATTTGATCAGCGTGGCTACAGATCGGGGGAGGAAATACTTCAAGTGCAGTTGTTAAGGCCACTGTAGCTACAAGGAGTGGAGGTGTCACGAACTATAAGTGCGCCGGTACTGTAATTGCACGCACTGGTTGCTGGTCTCTCCTCAAAGGAGGCCTCAATCTAGATATCTCTCCAGAATCGGCCACATTATACTTTGAGGTAAATTGTGTAAACAAGGGATTTTACTACACCATTTCCTGGATGGATGAACTTTATACGTGCCATATTCGAATTTCCTGGCATTAACTGTCATGATAATGGAGAATTATTTATATGTTGCAGAGCCCAGATACGGGAATAGAGATCTGGCTGGATAGCGTATCGCTTCAGCCATTCAGTGTAGACCAGTGGCAATGGCAACAGCAAACCAGTATTGAAAAGGTAACTATTTAATAGGATAGCCCAGTTGGGCTATTGTGAAGGTATGAATTATTGCTATTTTTTTTTTTTTGGGTAACTTCTGGAAATACTATGGAATCCCATAGACATGAGTGAGTTGGAATGCAAATTCTGATAGAATAAGTAAATTCAAACAATTCATTTCACTTGGATCAGATTTTTAAATATTTTTAAAATTTACAATCACATTAGTTCTGTAAATTTAAATAGTTTATATTAATTATATTTATTAATAATTAATATAGTTATGTATCAAATTTAATTTATTCTAAATATAATATTAAATTATTGAGTAGAAAGACTCATTATATAGTCTTGTATGAAAAGATGTATAAGTATGTATGTTAGTGCTTCTAGTTGATATGTGTCTTTTTAAAATAAAAATCAAAATAAATTATGGTTTAAATAGAAAATAATGTGGTTTATAATAAAAAATGAATATGATGTAAACTAATTAGAAGTAAAAAAAATGTAAATTTTAATCCTTATATTTTTCAAAATAATCTCAAGAGGAGATTTCAATAAATTATTTGAATATCTATGTTAACTAATTTATGTTAATATCAATTTTTTTATACATATATATAGAATTTTCTTTTGTTAAAATAAAATATTTTAATGGAACAATGGTGCAAAGTGGCACTTGGGGGAGTTCTTGTTAATATTTTAATACTAATTAATGTTGATATATATATTTAAAATATATATAAAAAATAAAAGGCCATTTTAATTTGGGTTGATAAAATGTGTCGATGTATATGTTATTTAAAATATTTTAATGTCAATTATATATATATATATATTATATATAGACATTAAAAAAAAAAATGTATATATCATTTAAAAAACAAGTTTTTCTCTGGTAAAAGGTTTATTTGGTCTTATATAGTTTATAAAGAATTCAAAAATACAATTTAAATAACAAAAAAATACATATTATATTTTGTGCTCTAAAAAATAATTTCACTTGAAGAAATTTGAGTCCTCTCACCTCCTGATAAATATGTACTTAAAGATAAACATATGATAGTTCTTATAAAAACACTCACTCTAGATTTCTTCTTTTCACTTATCTCCTTTCTCTTTCCCCTTTCTTCTCTTTTTTTCTTCCCCTCCCTTTATCTCCTCCCCTTCTCTAGAAGTATAAAACCCTAGAGACTAACCAGAATACTAGTCCTTGAAGTTTTTATACTTATGGGATCATAAATTTGATATGATGCTAGTTAATTTTCATAGCAAACCAGTGTATATGCAACTAACAAATCGATTGCAATTTTACAAACTATGGTCCTGCAAAAAAAACAGAATCGCAAGGGAATTTTTATCATTCATCCTGTCAACAGTACGGGGCAGGGCCTGAAAGAAGCCAAGCTATTCATCAATCAAACGAGGAGAGACTTCCCCATAGGATCCGCCATAGCCAAGACCATATTGGGCAATGATGCTTATCAGGTGGATCTCTTACCCCTAAATCTAGTAAATGATAATGGCTTTGTATTTTTCTTAGAATTTCAATTTATTTCATCTTTATCTCAATTGTCGATTTGGAATTGCAGATATCTTTTAATCCAATAAATAAAAATATAATAATTATTTAACCATTTTATTTTTGAAATATTTCCAAAATCTATAAGCCCATAAATAAAAATATAATAATTATTTAACCATTTTATTTTTGAAATATTTCCAAAATCTATACACCCATAAATAAAAATATAATAATTATTTAACCATTTTATTTTTGAAATATTTCCAAAATCTATACACGCTGCAAATTGCTAGGATCTAGTCTTGATGGGGATTTTTTCAATTGTAGAAATGGTTCGTGGAACGTTTCAACGTAGCAACATTCGAGAACGAGCTGAAATGGTACAGCACAGAGTCCCAGCAAGGCAGAGAGAATTATACGGACGCTGATGATATGGTGAGCTTTTGCAAAACAAACAACATATCAATGCGTGGTCACAACATATTCTGGGAAGATCCGCAGTATACTCCACAATGGGTGAAGAGCCTCGATGCCCAGCACCTCCAAGAAGCTGTGGAGACTCGGATTCGTTCACTGGTGGGAAGGTACAAGGGCCAATTCATCCAATTGGATGTCAGCAACGAGATGCTTCATTTTTCATTCTTTGAAGAAATGTTAGGACCCAATGCCTCCTCTAATTTCTTCCAACTCGCTCAGCAATTGGATCCATCCACTCCAATGTTCATGAACGACTATAATACAATAGAGGCCTGCAACGACTTGAAGGCCATACCTGATGCATATCTGAAGAAACTGAGTGACATAAACCAGCCATTGCTCATGGAAGGAATAGGGCTGGAATCCCATTTTTCAAAGCCCAATATACCATTCATGCGCTCTGTATTGGACAAGTTGGGTTCTATGGGTTTACCAATCTGGCTTACAGAAGTCGATATTACAAATCAAGGGAACCAAACCAAACAGGTAAGTTGTTGTTTGGTTGATTTGTCGATTTTGACTGTAGATTTCAAGAATATGGATGATTAAGATGGATAGTAGTTAGGTTAATTGCTTTACTTCATAATTTTTTGGTTTCAGCATGGTATTGTTCAGTTAATTGCGATTTTTTGAAGATTGTCAAGAAAAATTAAACAATTGATTTATCTCTTTATATTCTAATCGTCAGATCCCAAAATATTCTCAAATCTACCATCAATATAAATTAAGCACTTTGAACCAAATAAACCCTAACTTTCTTTATTCCTAACCCTTTTTTGGTTTCATTCCCATATAAGTCAGATTTCTAATTTCAATAATTTTGTATAGATTAAAACTGAAAACCACCATGAACTGATAAAGTTTAATGTAACAGGGAGAGTACTTGGACCAGGTATTGCGCGAAGCATTTTCTCACCCTGCTGTGAATGGTATTGTTATGTGGTCTGCATTGCATCCCTATGGATGTTACATGATGTGTCTCTGTTAAAGAACGTAATCTCAACCACCTGCTAGGTGTCAAATCCGTCTGTCCAAGTGTCCCGGTTTAGTTTAAGTCAGTTTAGTTTAGTCGAGTTTATCTCCAGTTATTTATTGCTGATGTTTCCAATGTAATCTATTTAATCTACTCGTAATATTGTGAAGAGCAACTCTCTGCTCCAGTTTTTGTTTCACTGTTTCAATTCTTGTCATGGTATCAGAGCCAGCGTGCATAAATCTCCCTGGAGAGCAGCAACAAAGCTACGAAAGAGCAGAAAAGCAAAACAGCTGATTGGCGCGACTGTGAGTTGATTGGCGCTGGAATACACGCCATACCCCGCGCCATTTTCATGCCTGTATACAGTCGGCACCGCGCCAGTCCGCAAGCATAAAATAACGCTTCTGCGTATTAAGTGCGCCAGTCCGCAAGCATAAAATGACACTTCTGCGTATTAAGTTTTTCAAAAGTCACGTTCAAAAAAAAGGTATGAACCGTATGAGACAACATTTATATACAAAAAAGTCAAATTCGATTTTTGAAAAAGTACAAATGATTTTAAAAATCGATCAAAGGGAAAAGCCCTTTTACGTATTGTGGTATTGATTTTTTAAAAGAGTAAAATCCCTTTTTATAAAGTTTTATTTATTAAAGTTTTTTTAAAAAAACTTGAAATTGGATTAAAGGGTTTGGAAGAGCATACGGTGAAAGTTTTATAAGAGTGAAAGATTTTATGAAGAATTTTTTTAAAGTTTTTTTTATATTAAAAAAACTTGAAATTTGTTCAAAGGTATTTTTAAAGAGTATGTGGTGAAGTTGTTTAAAGAAATCTTTTGAAAAAAGAGCCTTTTTGAGTTTTGGAATTTTTTTTTAAGAAAAACTTGAAGTTATGAGAAAATGAAATTGTGAAAGCCCTGTAGAAGTAAGAGATATTTTGAAGAAGAAGTTTTCGAAAGCAAGGTTGCATAAGACTCATTGAAGAGCAGCAAAACTTAAAGTTGTGATGTGAGATGAAAGTGAAAGGTTGCATAAGACTCATTGAAGAGCAGCAAAATTTTTGAAGAAACAAGGTATTCGATGCACATGTAGAAGCCAAGCAACGAAGTCATGGGAAAAGCCAAGAGGCTAAAGCAAAATCAGATTATGTTCGAGATCTTTCTAGATCTGGAAATCAAGAGGCAAAAAGACGCCTATGCATTAAGATGCATAAAAGAATCTGTCGATGACAGCATTCTTCCCTTAATCTCAGATGCCAAGACAGCCAAGGAGGCATGGGATACCCTTGAGAGATGTTTTGGTACAAGGGGGAGCATTGAAGCAAAGGGGAGCTTTGAAGATAAAGATGAAGGTGGATCTGTAGCAGCAGAGCTACAGCTAGATGAAGAGTCAGAAGAAGCAGAAAAGCAGCATGAAGATGCTCGTGAATCCCACTGTGCACAGCCACAAGTGGATGAAGAGATTCCAGCAACAGAGATTGCTGACGAAGTTTTAATGATACCAGCAACAGAGCTTGCTGATGAAATGGTAAATCCAATGATTGATATGGCTGATGTAAACTTTGATAATGAAATTTTTGCTAATGATGATTGGTTGCAGATGATGCAACAAAAGTATGATATCGACATGATGTTATTTTGTGAGATTACCCCACTTCAGTTAGTGGAAGACAACCTGTTTGCAGAAGCACAGGTCAGTGACGAAGAGGCAGAGAAAAAGACAGAGACAGAGATAGAGGAAGATGCAGCAAAGGAAGAGCAACAACAGAAAGCTCTCATTGCAGAGAAGAAGGAAGAAACAAAGAAAGAATCAGAGACAAAAGTAAAGAAAGAAGTCTGCAAAGGGAATGCAGAAACAGAGATTGAGGCAGAGGCAGAAAAGGAAAAACAACAGAAGAAAGCTCTCACTGCAGAGCAAAAAGACCACAACCAATGTTGTTCTGAAAATAATTTTTATTCTAACATTGATTTCAAGTGTGCAGGTATACAGATTGATTATGAAGAAGAGTTAAAGTTTATTGAAACATGGCTTGCAACACCATGTCTAGTTGAGATCTACACAGAAGCTGTAGATATGAATGTTGAAGACGACATGCATGACGAACATGTCAATGAAATTTCCATGCGTTGGAGTTTTGAAGAGATAAGATATTGTTCTAATCTTATGTTGCAGCAGATTGATGATGAAAATCACACTACAGAGGACAATATGTGGCAGCAGCCCACATACAAGTCAATTTTTGAAGAAGTGTTATAGCATCATTTCTCACCTTGACATGATTCATGATTGCTTCATGGCTTTATGGGCACCCATTCCTACAGACTTGGACAAATTCACTTAAAAACAGTAGAAAATCCTCCATACGCGACTATGCCCGTGTTTTTCCGCGTGTATACGCGAGTACAGCTAGAATTTTCCGCGTATGCTATTTTAATGATTAAAAAATATATAAAAATCCCTAATTTCGCGCTGGGTTGATGGTTACTCAGGTAGTTCAACCACCCCAGCCCATGCCCAACTGTTTCCAACTGCTGAAACTACTTGGAGGGACTATAAAAAGACCTCATATGTATGGCCTAAGGGAGAGAGAGAATTATTATTATTATGCTCTGTTGGTTCCCTATCCAAGTCTGATTCCCCGTGCCTCCTGCACTTTCCCAGTTCATTTCAGGAAACCCTTGTTTCCTTGAGATACACATCCCTTTATATGTTATCTCGTATGCACAAGTTTGGAAGGAGTCTTAGCGAGGCAAGGGCTGGACGGATCCGGACGACGGTCTGCGAAGGCCTTGGAAGGATCAGGTGATCTCTCCACGATTACTTTTGTACGTACTATTTATAATACAGAAGTATCATGCTGTTCCCGAAATAAACGTGTTAGTGTATGCTTTAATGTATGAAGAATATTTGTTATACATGCATTCATGATGATTTATTTAATGTTTTATATGAATCTCACTAACATATAGAGTAGGAATATATTGTACAACTTGTCCTTTGTGCTGGTTTCTTCTTGTATTTCAGGTGAAGGAGGAAGGACGGTTGCAGGGAGTTTGAACTCCACGTGGATCTACTTCAAACGTAGGACCAACGGGTAAACCTCTCATTCTACTCGATTTCGTTTTTATGAATGTGCATGATCGTGTGAGTCTATGTTAAGTAGTACGCCCCTGCTCTGTGGAGGTTGAATCCCAACCAACCTCTAGGGTGTTAAATCCCCGAAACAGAACTGGCGACTCCGCTGGGGATCACATTTTTGTGATTCTCATGTTGGGTTGTTTCAGCTGTTTGGTAGGTTACCAACAGTTTTTTCTGTCTTTTACAGTCCAGTTTGCTTTCTTGCAGTCAGTTTGAAGTCTTGATATCTTTCCCAGGCTTGTACTTTTTATTTTTCATTATCTTTCTTTGTATACGCAGTTTTGTTTGCACACAGTCGCGTATACCCGCGAGTTTGTGTAGAAGGAACCGCGTATACGCGGGTTTCCCTCAACACAGACGCGTATACACGCCTGTTGCATAACTGCAAGGTCGCGTATACCTAGGCTGAATTTGAAATTTCAAGATTCTGGTGTTTTGGGTCTTTTCTGGCTGTGGAGGCCTGTGTCTTCAGAGTCTCTGTACTTACTGGAGTGTGACAGAAGTGGTTTTGAGTCTTGGTTCTCTTTCGTTTGTCCGAAAACTGATCTTTTTGGCGAAGTGTTCTTGTTGGTGCTAGCACTCCTGGATTGAGTTCCAAGATCGCTTTCTGAGCGTCCTTGGCTGTTCTGCTTTACCAGAACAGAGAGCTTCTACTCACTGACTCGCTCCTGTCTTTGTGTTGTGCTTCGCATTGCATTCTTTGCTTGGTTTTCGATTGGTTTTCTTGGGTTTCATAGGCTAGGGTTTTGTTGCAATTTTCGAAGATCTTTTCTTGTTTCTTTGGAGTTTTGTGTTGCAACGAATTTGCACTATTTCTATAGGCTGTTAGATTGAGTTTTTGGTCTTCCATTGCTCTTATTGATCTTGCTATCATTAGCCTTATAAGGTTTGGGGGCATAGCCAAAGTTTATGCTTGAAATTCGGTCTCGTTTTGGCTTGGATTGGGATAGTTGTTCTTGGTTTTCTTGAAGCTCTTGTTTTATAAAACTAAAAAGTCCAAAAAACATTTGTTTTGCTTTTTGTTTTTGCATATCAAAAACTCAAAAAACATTGTTTCTTGTTTTTGTTTTTGTTGTTGCCTTTTTCATTTTCGTTTGGTTTCATCTTTTGGAACTTTAGTGAAGTTTCTTGCTTCTAGTTTTTAGCTTGATTTTGAGGAGAGGGTGTCTTTGATTTCTTCTTCTTCTTGTTGAGTATTTTGGTGTCTTATATTGAGAGTTCTTGTTTGCAAGAATTTGCTTTCTGGATATCAAAAGATGAGTTAAAACTGAAGGAGCCTTTTTGGGAAATTTCACCTTGTTTCAAGGGACTTTCTGCATCTTAGAATTTACATGCTAGTGGTCATTTGCATTAGGTGCATTGAATCATTTAGTTAGGTTCTTAATTTTTGTGAGTGTGAGTTTGTAATTCGAAAAGAAAAATACATTTTTAGTCTCGTAGAACTTACATAGAAATTGCTCTTCATCGAAAGACTAAGAACTGCATGTGCATGTAGTCAGGTTTTTATTAATTTCTTTTGCGTGAGAACATCATTGGTTTCAACTCCATATCCTTGTGACTTAATACAACAGCCCTTAAAATAAGCGATTTAATCTAAAATCAACTAGCAATTTTTATTAAGTGTCAATCACCAACTAGCTAGGTTGTAGGGCCTTGGAATAGGAGAGAGGAGAGTTAACTCTCCAAGGCCGCTCAAACAAACATAGAAGTTTATTAATTGAGCGAAATCCAACTCCGTGAGGTGGATTGGGAAAGCTCTCATCCGAGAGTCAAGCGCGAGGGGAAGTGAAGGTTAAGAAGAGGGATACCCCCCCTCCGATTAGCTGAATCTAACCTCAAGACCGTTCCGCCCAGCTTCTGATACGGATTGGTGTCCATAGTTGCTGTTCCTAGGTTCCACACGGGTGACTGCGGGGGGGAATACCCGTGGTACCTGAGGCAGACGTCGCATCACTTCCAGCAGTACTTCTGGGGGGTGCCCTTGCGAAGCTTGGGTGCTTGAGCCGGCAAAGGCTGTCGTTAGGAGGTCGGCGTAACTGTTTCTGATACCTTCGCTAGTTGTTCTGGGCCCTAATCATCCCAAACTGCTTTCGGAAGGCCCTATACTTCGCTTTCCTGTATTTTGGTGTCCGGTCCTCATCACCCGGAGCGGAAATACTTGGAGGCTGTTTGCTTGCTGTTTCTCAGGGTTTTGTTTTTAGTGTGTGCTCTTTGCTCCTAGCTTGCCTAGATTTTCACTTTTCTTGAGTCTAATATAATAAATTTGTAAAAGTGGCTGATCAAGCGCCTCGACGTTCGAGGAGAGTCCGGGGGTTATCTCCCGAGAGTGCAGAGCCTTCTTCGAGAAGGCGTAGGAGCGATCTAGCGGGTGGTTTTCACCCTGTAGAGTCTGACGCTGTGGAGAGAGATCCTCCACTTAGGTCTGAAGGTTTCGTTGCTGATTCCGGTGTCGGTTCCGAGAGGAGCGTTCCGCTCACCTCGAGGGTATTGTTTCCTCAGGAGGAAGATTTTTAGATAGAAGATATACCTGAGCCTGCAGCTACAGGTCCATCTCCTCTTCCTCTTGATCATCCGTTTGTTATTCAGTACGTCGGACCGGAGTCTGAGAGACCACCGGATTTTCCATATCTTTCTTATCTTTCGATGGCCACGACTGGGAACGCGGCTTCTACCGTGAGTGCTGCGGGCATTCAGACCCCTGCTTCCGCCGAGGTAGGGGGCACTATTGCTCTATCTTCGAGTGCTTCTAGCACTGCTATGTTTGGCTCTGGGTTCACCCAAGCATATGCTTCCCAATCTGGTCCCTTCGTTTCAGGGATGTCCATTGCTGGAAATCCCTCTTTTTCTTTTACCGCCGGTGCAACTGGATCTACGCCCATGTCTAACATGGCTAGTGGATCGGCTTCGTTTCAGGGTTTCCCCTTTGGGACTGGGCATATTACTAGTCCCAATCCTTCTTTAGGGTCGTTTCCTTTCACGTCCCAGACCCAGTGTTTTAACCCTTGGGCTCAGGGACCAAGTTCGACCGCTTTTATGGGATGGAATCCTATGTTTGCAACGTCTGGGGCAGGGAATCAGTTCATCGCGAGTCATCCAGGGAATGCTTCTTTCCCTGCATCGAGTGCTTATCAGTCTTTTTCTCCTCTATCTAATGCATGGAACCCTTACCAGGGGCTTACATCTTCAGTCAATACTTCAGCGGGGGGAACTAGTCTGGGTCTTGGTAACTCGGCGTGGGGAGGAGGTTCTTCTCCGTTTTCTACGGGTCCTTTCTGGCAGCCTGGTGCCTCATCAAATCCAGGCTATTCTTTTCGGAATGTGGGAAATCCATCCCATCAAGGATGGAATTCTCAGGCTCCGCCGCGATTACCATTTCTGGCAACGTTAAACTTGCCAGACTTGGCGAAGTTAACTAATGACCAGATTCGGTATAGTCCGGGCTGGCCTCCGGTTCCAACCAAACTTCCTTCAGACATTCCTAAGTTTGAAGGTAAGAACGGTGAAGATCCGGCGGACCACGTCACCACATTCCATTTATGGTGCTCTTCCAACTCTCTGATCGACGATTCGATTAGATTGAGATTATTTCAGCGCACCTTAACTGGGAATGCAGCTAAGTGGTATATAGAGCTCACTGGGGGCAGTTTCGCCACATTTGGAGAACTGGCTGTCACTTTTCTTAACCATTTCCAGTTGCCTGTCAGATATGAGGCTGGGACCGAACTCCTGGCTAATTTTAAGCGGGATGAGGCAACTCACATTTCTGATCATATTCAGGAATGGAGGAGAAGGAAGAGGCTTATCAAAGCCCATATTCCAGGTGAGTTCCTTCTCGAGTGGTTTTTGAAATCGCTTCAGTCAGATATTTCAAAGGATGTATCCATGTCGGGGGTATATTCCGAGGAGCAGGCCATCTTTAGGGCCCAGCAGTTAGAGTTGATCTATTCTCAGTCTGGCATGCTTTACAAGTATTTGCCTAATGCTCCTCGCTCCAAATTGGATCTATCGAAACCCAAACCTGGTCCGCATGGTGACGGACTTGTCGGATCGGTCGGTAGTAGTGCAGCCAGCCTGCTTTCTCAATTGCAGCAGTTGTCTTTACAATCTGCTTCTTCTGGTCAGGCTGTGCCTGCTGATTCATCACCTTCCCAGTCTTTGTCCATTAATGCTGTCCAATCTTCTGAACCCAAAGGAAATCAACAGTCCGATGGGAAGAAGAAGGGACGTAATAATAAGAAGAAGGGCAAGAATGGGAAGGGCAATGCAAATAAGACCAACGAGCGTGTTGGTGAAGGGCAAAAGGAGAAAAAGAAAGTTAAGTTTCCGTGCAAGCTTTGTGCTGGAGACCATCTCACGCATCTTTGCCCGAAAATTCGGGATGCTCAGCGCCTGTTATCTCAGCAGGGTTCTTCTAGTTCCCAGGCTGTGCTAACAAACCCTTTTCCCCAAGGGCAGCAATTAATTGCTGGCGCGAATCAAAATCCTGGGGCTTCCTCTGGAGGTGCCCAGGAAGGGGAAATTCCATCGAATATCTTTATGATGAGTGCTCACGTGGATGTCGCTACAAGATCCCGTGATTATGGCGGAGAGTAATCTTCGAAAGCTAAGGAAGTTCCTGATGCTACTGAGCCGCTTCACATCACGAAGCCAATTGTCGAGTCTATGCCTCGGATGCCAAAAGCATCTTCTAAGCGGTCAACGATTAATCCGAACATGAGGGCTGCCCAAAACTACTCGATTGTAGAAGATCTGGCGCAGAGTCCTTGTGCTATGTCAGCTTTAGAGGTACTCCAGTCTTGTCCGGCTCAGCGCAGTGCTTTGCTCGCTGCCATTGGGGCTATTGATCCGAAAAATTCTCTTCTGATTACCTTTGATATGAAGAATTTTAAGAAGAGACTTCCTCATCATATGGCCTTCCATATTAAATCATCGTACCGGAAGACTAATATCTTTTGCACGGTCGTTGATGAGGGTGCTTCTACTTGCGTGATGTCTCTCGCATGCTGGAAGACACTAGGATCTCCAAAAGCTGTTCCATCTAGCACTATTCTTACTGCATTCGATGGCCATTCTCATAGGCCCCATGGTATTGTCCCGGCTTTGCCCATCTGTGTTGGGGGCAAAACCGTTAACATAGAGGTTGAGGTAGTAGATGCGGCCTTGGACTACAACCTTCTGTTGGGGAGGAACTGGATATATGATATGGATGCCATTGCATCTTCACTATTTCGGATAGTATGTTTCCCCCACGAAGGGAGGATAGTTACGGTGGATCAGCTGGACTGTCCTCCTGTAGACCTGGATGCGCCTCCTGACTCATCTGTCCCTAAGTTGGACAATACTAAGGCACCTATCGAGAATCTGGGAGTTGGAATGTATTCTTCCCTGATGGGATCTTTTGATCTTCTTCCTCCTAAGGTGTCTATCAATGCTATTTCATCCTCCAAGGCTCCCCTTCGAAGAGAGTTCTTTCGAACTCATTATTTTTCGGACCCTTGGACCTTACCTTCCCCAACTGCCACTTTGGAGGAAGGGCAAGTAGGTGGAATGGCATTCCCGATTTCTGCAGCTGAGATTGCATATCAGTCTGTTGTTGACACTGCAGAGTCTGATCCAGCTCCTCTTTCGCCGGAAGAGTTGGATGGTGATGTGGCTCCGGCTTGGACGCTTACTTCTTCTTCTGCCCAGGATTGTCTAGATACAACTCTTCCATCTGAAGAGGCCATCCTGGAAGCAATGACAGGTATAGAGAGGCCGTGGGATGACTTGCATCATCGGTCTTACTTCCTACCTGACTTGAGCGAAGTCGAAGCTAGTTTTCCAAGTCCTCAGTCTCCTGGACCTGTTCACCCAGTCTTAAGCCCCTTAGCACCAGCACAGGTTTATGCTGAAGGGAACATGGCTGTGATCTCTCCGACTATCCTGGTGAACATATCCAGGAATCCCAACATTATCGAGAACGTTTTCATTGGAACTGAATGTTCCCGTGAAGAAGTTCAAATCTATACCGAGCTCTTCAAAGAGTATAGGGATGTTTTTGCTTGGTCTTATGAGGAAATGCCTGGCATAGACCCATCTATCGTCCGGCATGAGATCAAGACGTATGAAAACGCTAAGCCGGTCAGGCAAAAACTTCGTCCGGTTAATCCTAGGAAGGCAGCAGCTATCAAAGCTGAAGTTGAAAAGCTGCTTAAGGCGGGATTCATTTTCCCAGTTCCTCTGACTGAATGGGTTTCAAACCCCGTTCCCGTTGATAAAAAGCAAGGAACAATTCGAGTGTGCATCGATTTCAGGGACCTGAATAAGGCGTGTCCTAAAGATAATTACCCCACACCCTTCATTGATCAAATTATTGACGAGTGTGCCGGTAACGAGATTTTCTCCTTCATGGATGGTTTTTCTGGTTATAATCAAATTACTATCCGTCCAGAAGATCAACATAAGACCGCATTTATTTGTCCCTGGGGTACGTTTTCATATAAGAAAATGCCTTTTGGTCTGAAAAATGCTGGAGCTACTTTTCAGCGGGCCATGTCTTACGCCTTCCACGACATCAAGAAAATCATCGAGGCATACTTAGATGATCTAGCTGCTCATTCTCGTAAGAGGATGGATCATCCAGGTCACCTCCGGCAAATATTTGAAAGATGTCGTTTTTATAAAATTCGTTTGAATTCGAACAAGTGCGTTTTCGCGGTAACATCCGGTCGGCTGTTGGGATTTATCGTGTCTAGTGAAGGGATAAGGGTAGATCCCTTCAAGGTTGAGGCAATACTTCGGTTGCCTCCCCCGTCTTCAATCCGTCAGCTTCAAAGTCTCCAAGGGAAGTCTAATTTTCTTCGGAGGTTTATCGTTAACTATGCTGAGATTACAAAGGGATATATGAGGCTGTTGAAGAAAGGAGTTCCTTTTCTTTGGGACGACTACGCTCAACGCTCATTCGATGCCTTGAAAAAGGCATTGACCTCTGCTCCTTTGCTGAGTCCACCCGATTATAGCAGAGATTTTCTTTTGTATCTGGCTACAGCAGAATCTACCATTGGTATGGTTCTGGTTCAGGAGGATGATGCTCTGGCTGAGCATGTTATTTACTACCTTAGTCGAGGACTGGCAGGACCTGAACTGCGATACACCCCGATAGAAAAATTAGCCTTAGCAGCAGTTCATGTTGTGCAGCGACTCCGACATTATATTATTCTTCGCAAAACTTATGTCTTGGCAGCTGCCAATCCATTTCAGTTTGTCCTCAGCAGGCGAGTGATTGGGGGCAAATATAATAGATGGATTGTGATATTACAAGAATTTGATCTAGAGTTCATGTCTGCCAAATCCAAGAAGTCATTAGTCTTTGCGGAATTAATCTCCGAGTTGCCTTGTGGAGAGGAGATGATCTATGATGAGTCCTTTCCGGACGAACACTTGTTTTTGATCTCTCCACAAGATCCTTGGTATGGGGATATCATCGTGTATCTCCAGAATGCGAAGTTTCCCTCTTCTTTTTCGAAAGATGAGCGTCGTAAGCTGCGTCACTTAGCTAAAAGTTATCTGATTATTGGTGATGCTTTGTACCGTCGAGGGGTTGATTCAATCCTAAGACGCTGCTTAACTTTCGAAGAAGCTGAGGCTGTGCTCAATGATTCTCACGGTGGAGCTTGTGGGGTCATTTATCAGGGCTTGCTACAGCCCAAAAGATTTTGCGTGCTGGCTACTTCTGGCCCTCGATTTTCAAAGACTGTATTGAATCGGTCAAGAAGTGTCATCCTTGTCAAGTGTATACTCGAAAAATGCGCGCTCATCCAGCTCCGCTTTTTCCAGTCGTTACTGTCGGACCTTTTACAAAGTGGGGTATGGATTATACTACTTGTAACCCGCCTTCGGCAAAAGGTCACAAGTACATTATCGTAGCAGTAGACTACTTTACGAAGTGGGTCGAAACTATGCCTACTTTTGGGAACGATGGTGAGACTGCAGCTCTTTTCTTCTTCAACCAAGTCATCGCTCGTTTCGGTATACCTAGAGAGATTGTCACTGACCATGGCAGTCACTTTCAGAACAATATGATGGCTGAGTTGGCTCTTAAATTGGGTTTCCGGCAGGAGCATTCATCTCCGTATTATCCTCAGGCCAATGGCCAGGTGGAAGCCGTTAACAAATCCCTGAAGACAATTCTTCAACGGACGATTGATAAACATAGATCCAACTGGCACATTATGCTATATCCTGCACTCTGGGCATACAGGACGTCAGTTAAAACTGCAACTGGCTTTACTCCGTTTCAGTTAGTCCACGGGGTGGAATCCGTATTTCCCATTGAATGCGAGATTCCTTCTCTTAAACTGGCTTTTGAGCTTCTTCCTGACACTTCTAGTCTGGCAGAGCGACTTCTTCATCGGGAACATCTTGATGAGCAGCGTCGAGATGCCGCCACGTTGAATGAAGCGCATAAAAACCGAGTCAAAGTCCAGTACGATAAGGCGGTTAAGCCTAGGGTCTTTTCCGAAGGTGACCTTGTTTTGGTCTATGCCCAAGAAAAAGATGCCTTGGGGGCAGGAAAGTTTAAGTCGATGTGGTATGACCCCTATATCGTCAAAAAGGTCCTTAAGAAAGGAGCGTATACCTTGGTTGACTTTGAAGGGAATGAGTTGCCGGAGCCCCGAAATGGGCTTTATTTGAAGAAGTATTATGCCTAGGCTTTGGCCTGGCATTTTGCTTTGTATATAGTAGTTTTTTGTCTTGTACATATCTGTTTGATTTTCGATTTTTGATGAGATGGTGATGTTTTTGATCTGCTTTGGCAGGTTGTGTTGATGTCATGAGTCATTTTGGTTTCGTCGATGGTGCTAGTAGACACACCCGGAACTTAGCTTCCGCGGCTTGGGTTCTTCACTATCCTTCCGGTCAGCTGTTGGTATCAAGAGGGGTCTGCATTGGTCCTGCTTCCAATAACGTAGCAGAATACACTGCAGTCATTCATCTACTCTCGGAAGCAATATCTTTGGGTGTTGATTCGTTGGTAGTTTTCTTGGACTCCCAGCTGGTGGTGTCGCAGTTGAACAACACTTATCGGGTACGAGATCCGGTTTTATTACGATTGTTCTTGAGGGTACGTTTGTTACAAAGGTCATTTCAATTTTTAACATTCATTCATATTCCTCGAGCTGACAATTGGTTTGCTGACTCATTGGCTAATCAAGCTTTAGATTGGCATATTAATCATTCAATACAATAATTTCTAAATCATCAAAAACATCATATATTTGATACATTTATCACATCACATCAAATATCGTTGTATATATATCATCGGTATGTCAAAAAACTTTACAAAATTTTGGATCCATCAATGCCGTACAAAACTTGGGCTTATGCCCCATCATGTTCAGTCTCAAAAAATATACAGTCATCTAATATGTAAAATCTGTCTACTCCTGAGGACCCTGCCCAGAAGTTGCGTTCCTATAGAACATCACTGCAGTGGCCACACGGCGAAACAGTCTAACCCAGTCCCGGGGTACTCCTACAACCCGTCTCTGGACGGCTTCTGGAAAGTCCTCCATAGCAGCCAGAGGGATTTGGCGGGTTAGTCCCTCCAAGTTTCTCTGCACGGCCTGGAGTGTCCTGTCAGAATCCGCTGTCTCTGCCTCACCTCTGCGGCGTTTGTGACGTGCTAGGCCCTCAGGACGAACTGGTCCAACATCTGAAACATGATCATTTTTCATTTGTCAGTCATTATGAATCCAATCCAAAAAACATGTTTGTTTTTCATTTTCATACATATTTGAAAATCCAAAAAAAATCATATAAGTTAAAATTTTTGAAAAAACTTACCGACTGCTCCCCATGCTGCACCGGGTGGAAGTACTAGATCTGGATCTCCTCGAAAATCCATCCCGGCATAGGGATAGTCATCCACTGCGATGATTTGTTCTCTCCACCATAAGAAGAACTCATCGTCCCAGGTGGTCCGGGGTACCTCGCTGCCCCCCAGTCTCTTCATCATGTCTGCCCAACGGGCGATTCTTGGGTCCCGAGGGCTGCTGATAGTTGAGATGACTTTGGGTCTCAAAGCTGGAACTCTCTTGAAGAAGAATGTAGTCAAAATGGTTCCATAGCCAAAGTGTTTTGTTTTTGTTTGGCGAATGGAGGTCAGTTGTTGTTTCATGTTCTGTAGCAGGGCAGTGCACCAATCATACACATGAATTAAGCACTCTACGGCTATGCTCATGTGCGTCCTGGACGCCTGATGCAGTGAGGCAGATCCTGCCACTCTGCCGATGGTGAATAGGAGGATCTTTATGTGCAAGTCCCTGATATCTCTGATTGCAATCTGTTTGCCAACTTTCTTGGAATTATCTACGCAATAGATTTGGACATAGTCCTCCACGGTCAACCCTCCCAAGGGCTTTCCGTGCAGATCCACTGGGTCTCCCCTCCTGGAGAGTCCAGTGATGAAGTATATATCTTCCACTTCTATGTGTAGTGGCATTTGATCAATGATGAAGCAATCCTGATCCGGTTCCCAATAATTTACAAGCATTTCAAGCAATCTCACATTACTTTTCATATTGGGCATTTTGAAAAATTTGAATAATCCACAGTTTCGGAGGACATTTTGTGCCGCGCGATCCTGCATGACCTCTTGGTCTATTGCGCTGTACTCACGTTCCCTCCAAGAGATAGTCATCCTGAAAAATTTCATTAAAATTTGCATTAGAAACTTCTTTTTGAGTTATGGACCTGCGCATACGCGACTTATTCTGTGCACAGTCGCGTGTATACGCGGCTCCACTTCATTGAACCCGCGTATGCGCAGATACGCATTTTTTAAGAAGGGTTTCTAGGCAAAAATTCACTTAATTTTAATTTTTAAATGGACAAAATGATTAAACAGGATGAATAAGGAGCCTACCTGAAGTTTCGCTGGATTCCGACGGTCGGTTGTTGCTGATTTGACGAAACAAGTTTCTAGCTCCAGAGCTCTTTTCCAAATCAGCTATGCAATAATGAACCAATTGAGAGGTAATTTGTGTATTTATGGCTAAAAAATTGAAAATTTTCGCAAAAATTTCCTTGTGCTTATTTTTTCGATCTGTCTTATGTTGTATAACTCGATTGCTTGGAAGTGCCCAGTTTGGTATATTTCAGGTACATTTTGACATTTTCGAGATTTTTCCCGGTTTCTGGCCCATGTGTTCAGATTCTTCACGGCAGGTATATGATCTTCACTGGCATATAGGTTAAGGAATCACTTTCCGTTGCATCTTGCATTCTAGCCTCCATACTGATCACTTGCCTTAGGGTCGATCCCATCAGGTCATGAGTATTATACCCATTTCACTCGCCGATTTTTAAATCATGACTTGATGGTAGAGCCTTCCTTTACATGGGCTTCCTAGTTAGTTCCTCGCTATCATTTGTTGCCCATGCTGCTTTTTATGTAGGCTCGGGATTCCTCTGTAGTCCCGCCATGTCTTTTGTGTTGAAGCTTCATTCTTCTCCTTCATCACTTATCATTTTTCTGGCTTATACCCTAGAGGCTCCCTGGTGTCGTTAAGTTGTATTACTGCATTGCATATTGGCTACTTGTTTATCCTGGCCTTTAGCCGGCTTCACTTGGACTCGATGTTTAAGCCAACTTTTGACCTTGACTTTCTGTACAAGTTAACCATTGCATGCACTTAGCTATCACGACTTGACACCTTTGTATCCATGGATGGAACGTTCCTCTGAGTATCACTGACCAGTTTTCGCCACCTTGCATTGAGCATAGGATTGTTCCAATCCCAGGAACTAGTGCATCTGCTTTCTTGATACTCGTTCTATCCATTGTACCATAGCATTCTTTTATTCTTTTTCATGCTTATTATATGAAAAAGACAAAAAAATCAAATATAACAAAAGAGCGGGAACGGGATGTATCTTCGTTATTTTGATGGCAGTACAGAGTCAGTTTGTCGCCCTTGAACAAAGCACATATACTTATATATATTTCCTTCATTTGGGATGGTTCTAGTTTGACCTAGGTTCAGCCTTTACCATATTTCACTTGTCAGTTCTCCCCCGGTTGGTTATCTCTTCCAATCATATGGAGAGTTTGTTTTGCCTCCTGCAAGACAGACTTATACAGTGTCACTTTTTACTGCCATGGTCATCACAAAGTCGTGCTTTTGTTCAAGGGAAGTCTAGCCTGAGTCGGCCATTCTGCGGTGTCTCTTGACTCATTATTCAGTCGGCCTTCCCGGTCTTGTCAGTATCATGTTCTATCACATCGGATGTTTTGATCTTCTGCTCGTGCTGGTTTGAGAAGGTCCCCATTGACTTCTTGCCGGCGGGTTTGTCTCTTATCGACTACGACACATTGCTCTGAGAGCAAACCTAGAGCCGCACCCTGGGCCTATTTCCATCATTGATAGGTGACCTTGTGCTCAGCATTTGATCATCATCATGGGTCTTTGACTGAGTGGTTTCCCCTTTGTTCGACGTCAGCACACATTATCACACTTGGGATTCGTGCAATACCTTGATTTCCATTTGACCCTATCGGTGGATTTCTCGCCTCTGTGTCAGCTTTCATTATTGGTTGGTTCAGAGGGTTTCTTCCGTGCGCTAGCTTCATCTTGTGCACGTCGGAAGCGTACTTCGGTTTTGGTTCCATCACTCTCCTTCGTCCGATTCCTTCCAAATCTTGGCCTGCGGGTTACACTCGCGCTGGATTGATGTGGGATGCCTTAATGCCTTCCTTCCGGCAGATCTTTTCCCATCGACTCCGACTCATTGCTCTGGGAATAAGGTCTAGAGTCTTTTTGTCAGTACCTTAGGGTTTGCAGTCATCAGTGGCAGACTCTTCGCTATCGACAGTGAGGATTCATCATTGCCTCTTGATTGGTAGATTCTTTCAAGTGTTCGACTTCAACTCATTCATTCACACTTGTCAGATTGTACTGGGGCACCTTGACACTCATTATCATTATCGGTGGGTTGTCTCGCGTTGTTTAACGGGAAACATCATTGCCCGGTAATCCAACGATTTCTCACATGGTCGACTTCAGCTCATTTAACATGGTCGACTTCAGCTCATTTATTCCCAGTGTGTAGAATTGTGCCGTTGTGATCGGTGAAGACCTCGGTTGCACGCATTTCTCCGTTCAACGTTGAGCCGCCTTCCCGCTCGCCGTTGTTGCCGTCCACCCTTATATGTTGCGGTGCTCGAAGACAGACCAGATGCTGATCCCCGAGTTGCGTGATTGTACCGTTTGATCCGCCTATTATCCCGGCATTTGGAGATTCGCTTACTCGATCACACATCCGGGGCCAGCACTATCTTTTGATCACTTTTCTATATGTGATACTGACATTGATACAGCTCGTGATGATTCACTATGTATTTTCAGTTCAGTTATACTTGTATACATGTTGGATCTATTCAGTACTTTCTATATATATGATGTATTTTTGACCGAGCATGGGTATGCCCGCCTCAGCATGTGTTGACTCTCTGGTTTCTTTCATTGGTTTTTGGCAGGCTGAAATCTGGTGAAGTCCTCTCTTGTCCTTGCGAGGTTCTTTCTATGTGCATAATACATTTCGGCCATCATGTACCCCTTCTGACCTCATATATTAGGGGGCATCTGTTATAGCATCATTTCTCACCTTGACATGATTCATGATTGCTTCATGGCTTTATGGGCACCCATTCCTACAGACTTGGACAAATTCACTTAAAAACAGTAGAAAATCCTCCATACGCGACTATGCCCGTGTTTTTCCGCGTGTATACGCGAGTACAGCTAGAATTTTCTGCGTATGCTATTTTAATGATTAAAAAGTATATAAAAATCCCTAATTTCGCGCTGGGTTGATGGTTACTCAGGTAGTTCAACCACCCCAGCCCGTGGCCAACTGTTTCCAACTGCTGAAACTACTTGGAGGGACTATAAAAGACCTCATATGTATGGCCTAAGGGAGAGAGAGAAAGTATTGATATTATACTCTGTTGGTTCCCTATCCAAGTCTGATTCCCCGTGCCTCCTGCACTTTCCCAGTTCATTTCAGGAAACCCTTGTTTCCTTGAGATACACATCCCTTTATATGTTATCTCGTATGCACTCATTTGGAAGTAGTCTTAGCGAGGCAAGGGCTGGACGGATCCGGACGACGGTCTGCGAAGGCCTTGGAAGGATCAGGTGATCTCTCCACTTACTTTTGTACGTACTATTTTTATAATACAGAAGTATCATGCTGTTCCCGAAATAAACGTGTTAGTGTATGCTTTAATGTATGAAGAATATTTGTTATACATGCATTCATGATTATTTATTTAATGTTTTATATGAATCTCACTAACATATAGAGTAGAAATATACTGTACAACTTGTCCTTGAAATGTTTTTCCACCAGGAAGGAGAAGGACGGTTGCGGTGGAGTTTGAACTCCACGTGGATCTACTTCAACGTAGGACCAACGGGATCCCTCTATTCGCTCTATTTCCCAGCATTTCAAGCAATGATCGTGTGAGTCTCTCGTTAAGTAGTACGTCTCGCTTCCGGGAGGCTGGGAACCCAACTAACCTCTAGGGTGTTAAACTGAACAAGAAGTCTGTGATACGTTTACACAACCTGGAACAATAGAAGACCTGCACCAGCAAATGAAGAAACAGAGTTCTCAAGGATACAACAAAGCGAAAAATCTAAAACAATTTAGAGGCTACAGAATATGGAAGAAGAGAAGAAGAAAACTAAATCTAGTTGAAGTCAATTTTTTTTAAATTGTAAGCCTCGCTGAGACATAGACCAGCAGGTATATTAATTAAATTTTTTTTATGTGGTTGATATTAAAGGGGAGTGTTAAAGAACGTAATCTCAACCACCTGCTAGGTGTCAAATCCGTCTGTCCAAGTGTCCCGGTTTAGTTTAAGTCAGTTCAGTTTAGTCGAGTTTATCTCCAGTTATTTATTGCTGATGTTTCCAATGTAATCTATTTAATCTACTCGTAATATTGTGAAGAGCAATTCTCTGCTCCAGTTTTCGTTTGAGTGTTTCAATTCTTGTCAGTCTCACAGACAATAATTTCAACAACCTTCCAACAGGAGATGTGGTGGACAAATTGATGGCAGAATGGAGTACCATGGGTATCAGCGGGTTCACTGATGAGAGCGGGACCTTCAACTTCTCAGGATTTTTTGGAGAGTATACCGTTACTGTAACGCATCCCAGCATTCCTAGTACTACCACTTCTTTCAAGGTCTCCAAGGATGTAGCTGCTGCAGACCAACCACAACACATTGAGCTTTTTGTTTAACTATTTTAGTGAATCTCAAGTCCAGACCAGTGTTTTCCTAATTTTTCCTAAGCTAAAATCTGACTGTCCGCCATGGCTTGCAGGTTTTTTTAATGACTGTTACTTAAAATCTGACCGCCTCGTCGGCCCATTGCCTATAGTTATTTAATAACGGTTGTAAATATGTTTTCCTTATATATTAATGAATATTTTATGATCCCCCGTCATGAGGCAATATCAACCATGCACAAGATATTTTGAACAGCTTCCATTTTTTATCCTCGCTAACTTCTTAAAGAAGAAAACGAAAATAATATAGTGCTGGCTTAAAATAATGCAGAGAACTGTGCCATCTAAAATTTGATACCTCTGTTTTCTAACTCAAATTCCGGGCTTTAGAATCAATTTAACCTCTAAAATGTTAAATGAAATTTAAATACGAGATACATCAGTTAAGTTTTATTTAATTTTCTCATAACGACTTTAACCACACTTAATTTCTCACATACATGTACGGTGTGTATAGATTTACTGAACTAAATTGATATTTATTAAACTATATGTATTTAACACAACTAAAATGTAAAATGAAATTGAAGTACGAGGCACATCAGTTTTATTTCATTTTATTTTCTCATGACCATTTTAACAACACTTAATTTCTCACATATATGGTCACTGATGTGTATAGTATTTATTGAACTGAATTGATATTCATTAAATCATATGTATTCAGCACAACTATATTAATATTAATATCATACTAATATAGTTGATATAACTAAAAATTTCATTTATTTAATATTAATAAATATAACCAAAAAACTATTAGAACAAATATTTATAAAAATATTCAATTTATTAATACATTTAAAAAATGAAAAATCTCACAATATTATATTACTAAAAGAGTTACACACATACCATTTATCGGGATAAATTTCCTCACCATTTAATAATAATAAAAATAACCTTCTTTATGTCTCTATACTGAATGTAAGACTTCAAAATTTAGGTAACATATCTAGATATCTTCACATGGAAATGGGAGTTAGAAAATTTTTATACAAATTACCCACCCGGTAACTATCTAAATCACTACAGTAACTTTAGTAGAGGAGTAGTAATGTTGCATAACCATTAACAACCATTCTTGTATTCTATTAACATAAACTATTGATGTAACCTTACATCATGAAACCACATATTTGACATTATGAACATCCCAACAAGCAAGGAATCATCATCATCAATCTGCACAATAATCAATCACATCATTAAACACTGTGAGGGTGTCCACCCCTCACTCAATGGCTTGTAAGGGAGATCATCCCTTAACTATTGTTATAATTCTTACAAAGAAATATTCAAATATCTAGCTTAAATCCATTACAATAATTATGATAGAATTTACCCACTAATCTTCATATCTTCATATCTTGGTGGCATGGATGTACCTACATTGGACCATTGTAAAATGGATCATCCCACAACTCACACTTATATGCATGAACCATTAATCATTTACCTACCACCATGTTAAGCATAATATTTCCTTTGTACAAGTCACCGTAATTTCCTGCTAATGTTGTCTTCAACATACATTGATGTCAAGATTCATAAAGTATTAATCAACCCATTCATAAATCTATACTAGAGATGCTTCTCCATATACTCATGTACATTCATGACGTGCAAGTAAAATATCTTGACATGCTTCCTTTAACAACACTGCATATGTGCTAGTTATAATAAATCACATTAACTAATATTTCCCTCGCATAAGCACGCATTCCTGCAAGACAATGCTAGTTATAAGAAATCACATTAACTAATATTTCCCTCACATAAGCACACATTCCTGCAAGACAATAGCTACATCTGCCAAGAATTTCTTTAAAAGAAACTGATACATTAGTTACGATCTTCGTGCATGTTATTTACATAAATTTAATCAAAATAACTAACCCTTAAGCTATTACTTTTGGTGCATGTAAAGAATGCTAACACAACAAATGTTGTTCCTATGCATGCCAATGCATATAGTTTCCAAAAGAGTCACAAAGGAATACTTAACACATGAGAGTATCCAAACACATGTTTACCGTAAAGCATACAAATATATGTCTTCTATTTCAAATATTATACTACATTACCCATATATATATTCCAAGGAAACCAAGACATTAATATGGGTTTATGCATGTAATCCATCTTCTTTTCCAAAGAATATTTCCCAATGTAGGTTGACTAAACATGCTAACATTTCCCACATACAAATGTATATGCTTTCCAATGAAAGATAATAAAAATGTTGCATGCATATACATGATCTTCAATACAAGGAAAAGACCCTCTAGTAGATGTTTTTGAGGAACCCCTTATAAAAATACCCCATACATCAGTTTGTAGCGGAGGTTACTAGAGGAGGTTGGCGGGTGGAGGTTTTTTGCAGATGTTTTTCTTCTAGTGCGCTTATCATCCTAAACCACACTCATGTGTTCACCTAGAGAAAACATTAGTGCACACAAAAAATTTGCACACCGGGACACCATGTGCTTTGTACAAACTTACCCTGTGCCTCTTATTACGATAACGCACCGGTGCTTTACAAAGCTTCCGCACCGGTGCGTTCTAAAAAGCCACGCCAAAAGAAACTACCCAGTGTGGTCTTGCGAAACCGCATCAGTGCGCCTATAAAAACCCATGCACCAGAATAGGGTTAAATAAATAAAAAAATTATAACCAAAAATCCTCATTTTTCTCTTTTCAGTGCTCTAGAGCTCTCAAGCACTAGTGCAACTTTTACTTGTGTGAAGCGTCCTGCCATCGATGCTCCCATTCCATGCACTGCTGTTGTCCATTTTCCACCATCTACATTTTGAATTTTGCAAAACGGTGGGAAAATTTAGTTTTGCAAATTCTATAGCTAATATGCCTCATCGACAGCCAGATGTACATGTATTTTCCTTTTTTTTCCATAATTAAACCTTTTAGTGGATTAGTTTGTAAATTAGCTTAAAATTCATTGTTTAAAAAAAAAAATTTGCCACGCGGTGTGCTCAAGCCATTTGGCTCGCACCGGTTCACGGTATCCCTGTAAATTTATTGGTCGCACTGCAACTGGTGCCAACGGTATCCTCACGAGTTCCAGGGCGGTACCGAAAGGCGCACCATGATTTTTTAAAATTTTAAAAAAGTGTGGTGCGTTCAGTTATCGGGCCGCACCATTGACCCTGTGGAATAGCGGGAATGTTGTGCATTGACGTAAATATCTGCCTTGGGACGGGTAATTTTTTCAGTGCATCGCATTCCGGCATTTTGACACGGTCAATGGTGCGGCCTGGTAATAGACCGCACCATTGACTATGTACGAATGTCAGAAGGGTGGTGCGCTGACCAAACTTTACGCCCCGGGGCGTATAGTTTGGTTAGCACATCGCACTCCTGCAATTGTACCATAGTCAATGGTGTGGTCTGTTATACCACCGCAATGTTGAATTTGGTACAATTCTAGGAGGGCGATGTGCTTAAAATTTGCAAGTGCATCACCTTTGGTGTGCTGAAAAATTCTTGGTGCACCGGCTCCGATGCACGACAAAAAAAGACGCACTGTTACCGATGCATGCCTGTTTTTTATGGTGCACTGACTGTTTATTTTTTTTTTTAAATATCTATGTATATTCATAAATACATGTCTCATTTAATAAAAAAAATTGTATTTAATATGTCAATCATTCAACGACGTGAAAGGAGAGAAGAGAGGGAGCAACAACAATAATAGGTGGACCACTATAACATGGTTTTCCTATGGGATGCACGAGAGAGGGAGAGAGATGCATACCCTCACCCTATTACAATAGCTACCCAGGGGCTCCTAAGGCAGGTAGGTCTCCTCAAGTTCTATGAGGAGGCTACTTCCCTAAAGGTCTATGGTGTGTTTTTGTGACATCTTATCAGTAGGTGGAATGCCCACCTACAGGATTTCTGGGTTGGACATCTATTTCATTACTGGGCTATTGAGGAGAGTGGTGGATTTTCCCTCGTTCCCAGAGGTTCTAATTGGCTATGCAGCAGGGAGTCAGTTGGTGTACTCCTAGAGATACATTAGCGCAAATATACTCTCTCCTTCTGATTTGTAGGTCTCCAGAGGTCAGTTACGTATTGCTGCAATTGGTAGTGAGGAGGTGAGGTGCCTCTAACTTCTGATTTTGACCATTTCACACAACACCAGTGATGGGAAATGCATTATTTTCCCGCTTCTATATTATGTTAATTCTTTACTACGGGAGCCATGGCTTGTCAGGTGGTCTGCCATTTTTTTTCAGCAGTTCTGTACATCCTTAGATAGATGTCATGCTCATGCACAAGGGAGGGTCAACTTGACTTTTTCTTCAGAGCTTTTTTGTTTATTTTTTGAGAGGCTTCCATAGACGAGGCCTCATTTTTTTCGGCAGCCTCCTAGGCCGATGTTGGATGCACGGATGCACATGTGGGGACAAATGATGCCCAAGAGGGGTGACACTGAGTTTTCTGTGAGGATATCGTATGATGCACTAGAGTTGCTAGCCAGTTTTGACGAGCATCCCTTTGTTATGGTCCCATGTCCTTACGCTGGTTTGGATTGGTGAGGGTGTGCCAACATCCACTTCATAGATGATGAGCCGATGGATGATAGAGGTAATATTATTGTTTTATTTAAATTTATTCTAACATGTTCTTTAACTTGTTTTTATTAAACTATTTAATGAATTTGCATAATTATTATTTTGTACTTATATATATTTTGTAGACATTGGGTATTTTGATGGGAGTGATATGTCAGCGCCACCAAATGATCCAAGTGTGGATCCTGATGACGATCAGGATATGGCAGATTCCAAGGATCGTGAGGCCAGTGCAGATAGACCTGCTCCTGCTAGTGCACCGGTACCACATTTTTATAGGAACGGTAGGGTTGATATTAGATTGAGGATGGAGTTGGGCAACCAACTCAGTGCATTGTTTGTTGAGGGGGGAGTCAGGCCCGCCACTATGAGAGATATACATGCCGATGGTAGGCTGGTACATATGTGGAGAGGCATGTCGTGTGATATGTACATCCTGATGCAACATGTCTTAGGAGCTATGACCTTAGCTACGTGATTGAGGAGGGCACTTAGATGTTATAGGCATGCTCAAGATGCAACACCTGATCAATAGTCTACGAGCAGCGACACATCATCTAATGATCACAATCAAGGGAGTGATCATCGTTCACCTCACGTCGTGCCAGATGAGCATCCTGCAACATCGACCAACAGTCATCATGGAGACCATGCTGGACGATCGGCCACATCGAGTCAGCAACCTGCAGCATCCAGTAGTACTCATGACCATGAGTAGGCTGGACCATCAACCATGTCGAGTCATCATGATGAGCAGTCGACAATTGATCTTGATCAGCAGGAGGCACTAGTACTAGATCAACAAGCACGTCATGATCAGCATGTATCTGAGCTTGTCGAGGCTGCACCGTTGAATAAGTGGGCCTCGACTAGTACTGCTATTGATGATGTACCACCAATTGATATATGACATTTATATTACAGTTGTATATATATATATATATATATATCGTCCATGTATTTTATGTTCATGTTGCATTTGTACTTAATTTACATGTTGGTGATCATCATGACGTGTATATTGTTAGGTCATGTTAGATATGTTCATTTAATGTGCAACTTGCAGATAGATGTGTATGTGATAGTAGTTATTTGATATGATATGTATATTTTATGTTTGTGTTATGATGATGTTATACAATGCTAATTGTGTTTTGTTAGATGATTGTGATCACGATGATGTTAGCGAATTTGAATGTGTTTTTTAGTTGAATATGATGTTTGTACGATGGTTAGCATGATGGTGATGTTTATTAATTAATTTAACATTAAATGATCCTGATATTTATTAAATATTATGTCATGATTGTAGTTGAAATTTTAATATTAATTGGATGTAAAATTATAAATTTGTATTTCTATTTGTATTTGTAATTGCAATTTTAATTGTAATTGTATGTAAAATATTTGTAAAATTTTAATTGTAATTGTATATATGTAAAATTCTAATTCTAATTGTATGTAAAATTCTAAAATTTTAATTGTAATGGTATATATGTAAATTGGTAAAATTGTAATTGTAATTGTAAATTTTATGTAAAATTATAAAATTCTAATTCTAATTCTAATTCTAATTGTACGTGAAATCGTAAAATTGTAATTGTAATTCTAATTCTAATTCTAATTATATGTGGAATGATAGCCACATGAATCTCCTTTGACGTGATCCAACGTACAAATGCAGATAATTTAAATATGGCATGTACTAGGTCTTGAGGGAATTCATGTTTCACACACCCATGCACGAACAAAAAATAATGACCCTGTAAAGTTATAAACATGTGAAATAATATAAGAAATTAGTTATGTTTTATGATCCCTACATGGGATAAAATTTATTAATATAACAAATAATAAAATCATGATTTTGACATTACGTATTCTTAGAAGATTCAAATGGTCATGCGATTTTTGTAGGTTTTAACCCTGTACAGAAGTTATCTGCAAACGAATCTTAAAAATAGAAAATAAACAATAGTGAGAGCATAAAACATAAAACAAATATACACAGAGATTTTCCCCTAGATCCCAATCGGGACGACCAATTTTATTTTTCATTATATTCCTTTTAGTGTTACAACACATATATACATGTCGAAGCATACATAAACCCCAATCCATTAACCCTAGATTAGAACATAATCGTATTTCCCTTGACCGGATCTACAAAATACCAGGGGCCGAGAACCATCATGCCCCAAAACCATATGCAAACCCGTGCACAAAACTATGGGCGGGTTTGCCCACCAAAAAATAAGGATCAAAATTTTTTTCCCAGGCCGCTGCCCCAGACCCCAAATAGGGGGGGCTGCAGCCCCCCCTGTTGCGCCTGACGCAACATACAAAGGGGTTTATCGCCCCTCTGTGACCCCCCCACACATGACTAGTCGTGGAAAGAATATAACACATACCCAACATTCTCCCACTTGTTGTTTTCTTTCCACAAGGGGGCACATGAGAGCTGAGTCATTAGCCCAAATTTGCCACACCCATTGTTTCTCTACACCAAGATAACTTCTGAGTGCTCACAAACTTCATCAATGCATCTGCAACATTCTTCAAAGTGTCCACCTTTACCAGCAACACCCTTTTAGCCTCAACCATATCTCTCACAAAGTGATATTGAACATTAATGTGCTTTGTCTTTGAATGATAAGCAGGGTTCTTAGCCAAGAAAATTTCACTTTGGCTATCACATTCTATCCTTATAGCTTGTTGCACCAACCCTAGACTTGAACACAATCTCTGCAACCAAACTGCTTCGTTTCTTGCATGAGTGGCTGCTATGTATTCTGCCTTTGTAGTTGAAAGAGCCACTACAGAATGACTTTTACTCATCCAACTGACTACACCTCAAAATAGGATAAACACATACCCACTTGTAGATCTTCTTTGGTCCATATCTCCATCCCAATATGCATCAACAAAACCACAAATTTCCAACACTCCCTGGTCTTCCATGGTAGCACAAGCCATAATCACTAACGCCACGCAAATATCTGAAAACCTGCTTCACTACTGTCCAATGCTCCTTCCCTGGGTTTGACATAAACTTTCTCAATACTCCCACTGCATATGCAATGTCTGGTCTAGTACAGACCATTGCATACATCAGGCTACCCACTGCACTTCCATATGGAACACAGGACATATCCTCCTCTTCTTCTTGTGTCTTGGGACACTGTTTAGCAGACAGATTTGCACCTACAGGAATCAGAACATTCACCGGTTTACTATCCTGCATATTGAACCTCTGCAATATAGTCTCGACATACTTCCTTTGGTTTAACCAGAGCTTCCTCTTTTCCCGATCTCTCTTAATGTCCATGCCCAAAATATATTTTGTAGCACCAAGATCCTTCATGTCGAATTTGGAGAACAATTGGGTCTTCAAATCTTGGATAATTTCTTTGTTATTTCCAATCAACAACATATCATCCACATACAGGACCAAGTAAATAACACGGTCACCAATTAATTTAAATAAAAATAGTGATCCTTCTTGCTTCTGGTGAAGCAAAGTCCCCATATATAGGTATCAAATTTCTGATACCACATCCTTGGTGACTGTTTTAACCCATACAGAGACTTATTTAGCCTGCATACAAGTTCTTTCTTACCCTTCACCATAACGCCTTCAGGTTACTTTATGTAGATCTCCTCTTCCAGATCCCTGTGAAGAGATGTTGTCTTCACATCCATCTGTTCTACCTCAAAATAAAATGCAGCGGCAATAGATAAAAGTAGTCTAATAGAAGTAACCTTGGCAACAGGAGAAAAAATATCACCAAAATAAATTCCCGGCACTTGGGACTAACCTTTTGCTACCAACCTAGCTTTGTATTTCTCCACCTTGCATTCTACATTCATATTCTTCTTAAATACCCATTTGCTCCCGATGGGTTTCCTTCCAACCGGCAACTCCACCAGATTTCATGCCTCATTTTTATGCAAGGATGCCATTTCATCAACCATGGCCTCCTTCCAAAGTTTTCCATCCTCTGAATCTATGGCCTCCCTGACGGTTCTGGGATCATCATCAGTTATAGTTAAAGAAAAATTTGAACAGAAAGCATATGGACTATACCTTTCTGGTTGTCTTCTTTCCCAAACTGATCTTCTCACAACTGGAGTTTGTGTCCCTTCCTCTTCTGAGTCTTATTCTATTTTAGAGTTTGGTTCATCCTCCTTTAGCTCAAACTCTATCTTCCCAGGTTCCTTTGGTAGGAATTCATGTTTAACAACATCTTTCACCTCTCTAAACACCACATCTTGGCTGTACACAACCTTCCTTGTTTCCGGGTTCCAAAGCTTGTAACCCTTTAAACTATCCTTATACCCAATAAAGATGCACCTTTTAGATTTATTATCCAACTTGGTCCTTTTCTCCTTTGGCACATGTACATATGCATCACATCCAAATACCCTCAGATGTGAAAGAGAGGGTTTCTTACTAGTCCATACCTCATGTGGAGTCTTTCCAACACTGATGAAGATGATCTCTTAACCAAGTAACATGCAGTCTCCACTGCCTCTGCCCAGAATTCTTGTCCTAACTCGGTACCACTGAGAATGCTTCTTGCCTTTTCCATCAACGTTCTATTCATTCTTTCTGCAACTCTATTTTGTTGAGGTGTGTATGGATTAGTCTTCTGCCATGCTATACCACACTTCTTACAGAACTCTTCAAATTCCTTCTTGCAGAAATCCCCACCATTATCTATCCTCAACACCTTTATCTTCTTCTCTGTCTGGTTTTCCACCAGAGCCTTAAATTCTTTAAATCTGTCAAAGACTTCAGATTTCTTCCTCAAGAAATATACCCATGTATTCCTTGAGAAGTCATCTATGAATAAAATGTAGTACACAAACTTACCTAGTGATGGAACCAACACAGGTCCAAACACATCACTATGCACAATCTCTAATATCTTGTTCGCCCTCTTAGCACCAGAAAGAAAACTCACCCGATTCTGCTTCCCATATACACAATATTCATAGAAATCGAAATCTAGAGAGCTATTAGACATACCTTCTACCATACCATTTCCATGCAGTATTCAAAGGTCCTTCTCTCCAATATGTCCAAGCCTTTGATGCCATAGCATTGTCTTTTCTCCAAAGACCGCTAGGCTTTCCGCTCCACTTTCGGGAACCACAGAACTGTTGCACCCATCAATAACAATGCTGCCTTGAAGCTTATATAGAGTTCCAATCCAAACTCCCTGCATTAATACCAATGCTCCTCGAACCATCTTATAGGTATCTTTGTCGAACACTGTTTTTACACCTGCATCATCCATCTTGCTTACAGAAATCAGATTTCTAGCCAATGCAGGAATGTCCAGAACACCAGGAAGTGTTCTAAGCCTTCCACCTTGTAGCTTCAGCTTAACTTTTCCACGTTCGATGATTTTGGCCTTCCTATCATCACCTAACAAGACATCACCTCTATCATATTTCTCATACTCGCAGAACCACTCCCTATGGGGAGTGAAGTGAAAGGATGCACCTGAGTCAATCAATCGTGACTCATGATCTGCATGTGTATTTGAAGAAGAAGCCAAATACACATCCCCACCTTCATCCGAGGTGATTTTTTCCTCTGCAGAAGGAGAATCATTAGATCCCTTTCCTTTCTCAGGAGCTTTATATATACAGTCCTTTTTGGAGTGCCCTTCATTTCCACATTTCTAGCACACCTTTACAAAATTTCCAGGAGATTTAGATCTCCCTCTAGATTTAGATCTCCCACTCGAAACCTTATTCTTGTTTCTGTTCTGGGACCTTCCTCGTAAAGATAAGGCATCTCCATTCTGACCCTCCATATTTCTCCGTCTCATTTCCTCTGACAGCAAGGCTGAGACAATGTCATCAAAATTCAAGGTAGTTGTATTGCTACCTATTGCAATAACTAGACTGTCCCATGAGTCTGGTAGAGAACACAACAAACTAATGCACTTATCTTCATCTGAGATTTTAATATCAACAGATGACAACTGACTTACCACAGTATTGAAGGCATTCAAATGCTATGTCACTGAGTCTCCATCCTTTATCCTCTATTTATATAGCTTTTTTCGCAGGAACAATTTATTCACCAGAGACTTGGATTGGTACAAAGTTCCTAGCTTGTCCTACAAGGTCTTCACTGTAGCTTCCCCAGATACATTCAACAATACTAAATCTGAGACACACAACTGTATTGTTATATTTTCTTTCTGATCTAGCTTCTTCCAGTCTTCATCTGACATTGCCGTTGGTTTAGTACTTGGATCTACCGTGATCCACTGATCTTTATCCACTAGCAGATCCTCCATCTTGAGTTTCCACAACTCAAAACTCTGAGCATTAAATTTATCGATCTTTTTCTTCCCACCACTCACCATCTTCTTTCACTGCAAGAATCAATCCCGTAGATCTCCCACTCAATAGGGTCTATCTCAGGCCTGAGAAAAAAATTCCTCAGCAGCAAAGGCGTCCCCTTGAAGACAAAAATGCTCTGATACCAGATGTAGGTTTTAACCTCTACAGAAATTATCTACAAACGAATCTTAACAACATAAAATAAACAATAGTGAGAGCATAAATTTCAATTTGTTGTTCATTTCAAAAAAAAAATCCCATCTTTACCCTAAACCCTTAATTCTTTTTGTTTCTGCCATTGCTTCTTCCCGTTTCTGTGATTTCAGAATTAGGGCTTTTCATTTTATATTTTTAGGTTTTTATTGCTATATATATAGGCCTATGACATCCAACCCATGGGACGACTTGCATAGTCGGATCCCAATCCATGTCAGCCCTTGCGTGAATTAAAAGAAAAAATAGAATTTTTTTAATCGATGCACCCTGCGTAACCTAGCGCACCAGTGCACTGGCTTATCCCAGCGCACAGTGCACATATTGTTTGAAACAAAATTAATTTAATTTTTTTAATCCACGCGCCATATGTAAAATAAGGAATTGGTGCTCTATTTCATTATATCGCACTGTTGAAAATGCAGCAAGATGATGGAGCTTAGTGAAACGAAGTCGCCTTCACTAAGTGGGCCCGCAGGCAAATTCTGGCGCAAAATCTATTTTTAGTCTATGTCTATTTTTAGAGATATGGAGGATGGTCCGGGGATTGCAGTATGTTATTCTTGGAGCATTGGTCATGTTGGTAAAAATAGATGGGACTCTATTTTTTGGACCTATAGGTCGAAGTCTATTTTTAGATCGCTCTGTAACAGGGAAGTCAAATATTATTTACCCTTAATATTTGGACTTACAAACTTCCCTGCCTTACTTCTCTTGGAGCACTTCAGTTGGAGCTACAGAAGTGGCTCATGCATCTGACAGAAGGAATTACGCTATTCCTTGGGGTTTGGTGAGCTCATGCATGGTTGACTTTAGTTAGGACTTCAGTGGCAGAAGTTTGGTGGAGTTGATGAGACAGTTGGTGGAGTCGTGTTCGGTTTAACTTAGTTGAACTAGTTGTGATTAGTTTAACTAGCTAATCAACTAGTAATGAGTGGAGTGAATTAAATATTATTTAATTCACTAATTATTAACTCATTATTCAACTCAAGAACACCTCAGTTCACTACAGTGCATGGACAGTTCAGTGGAGACCAGTGAAAGAGGTAGATGAAAGGGTTGAGATAGCTATCAGTGGCGACATCAGTTGTGCATGAGAGTTGCACCACACTTGGAGGAATTTCCCATGATGATTGCGTTTTCAAGCCAAGGAGATTCGAACCTTGGATCTCTATATAGAAAGGCCATGATTGCGCAATAGAGGCAAGGCAATTAGCGGTGAGTTTTGAACCAGTAACCTATTCAAAACTGAGCTAGTTTGTGTGTAACTTCATGAGATAGTACTGAGTACTTGTGAGGAGTATTGTAATAAGTTTGTTACATGATTTCTCCATTATAATATACACAATATCTGCGGGGTTTTCAGCTATAATCTTTCCCCATACATACTGTGTTAATGTGCATGATGAATTGATGTGCTATCGCTTGTTTTATTTCCGCATGTGTGATGATCTGAGTGGAAGAGATTATGTGTTGCATATAAATTCGAATTGTATGTGATCAGGATAGTCTCGGTGGATAATTAATCATTATTCAGCAAATTTCTACATGGTATCGTAGCTATTGAAGCAGAGATTGATCATCACAGTGATTACAAACTTATTTCGGTAGACAGAGTCTGCATGCGGGCCAGGTAGCCTCTGGATCCATCCTTTCTTTGAAAGGTGATATATCCAATAAACGCCCCTTGCAGTCAATCTCTGTGCTAGAAATAATTTGTTCTCACAGATCTAGAGCGGTTGAGCTTTGAGGTGGAATTCGAATTTTGCAGCAGTTTTGTTTTCTTGGTGCCGGTGTTGAAAATGTATTTCAACGGTTTGCGACTCGAATATGCTCTTGAAGGCAGTTCGAATTATGTTGCATGGAAGGATCGCATGGAGGCAGTATTAGAAGATAATGGTCTAAAGGAGTTCGTAGATACGGATGTCCAAAAGCCCACTAATCCTGCTGAAGTCGAAGCATGGCAAAAGAAGATGGCGAAATGTCGAAGGATCCTGTTGTAGGGCGTCAAGGATCATATTGTATCCAGCCTGCATGGAAAGGCTTCTCCATATTTAATGTGGAAAGCTTTGACGGATCTATTCCAGAGTAAGAGCAACCAAAGGAAGCTGGTGCTCAAAGATAAGCTCAGGAACATCAAGATGGAGAAAGGCGACAGTATCGCAAAATACCTCACGAAGTTCACTCAATGCAGAGATGAGCTGGGAAGTGTGGGGGTGACTGTCGAAGATGAGGACATGATCAACCTGGCTCTCCTTGGTCTTCCGAAGGCTTGGCACTCATATCAAGATAGTGTCAATGGTCGGGAGAAGCTGTCGGGATGGGAGCACCTTTGGGCAGATCTCATGCAGGAGGAGATAAGGAGGACTACTCGTGATGGATCTTCATCAAAGGGAGCTGATGAAGAAAACTGCGCTTTGGTTGCCAAAGCAAAGAAGGGGAAGGGTAAGAAAACCTCTCATTCTGGTGCAAAGGGCAAGAAGCGGGATATGGCGAAAGTGAAGTGTTTTCACTGCCATGATCACAGACATTATGCTACCAATTGTCCAAAGAAGAAGAAGAACAAGCAAGCGGGAAGATATGCAGATGGAGAAGCTTTGGCTTCACAGTTCGAGCTTGAATTTTCACTGATCGCATGCTTGGTTTCAAGTGTGATGGGATCGGTGTGGTTCTTGGACAGTGGTGCGTCATTTCATATGACGGGAGATCGAGATTTGTTCTCAGATCTGGAGGACAAAGATTTGGGTGTGCACATCGAGATGGGCGATGATGGTAGATACAATGTGACTGGTATCGGTACCATATCCTTTCAGAGGGAGTCTGGTAAACCCTTTGTATTGAGGGATGTCATGCATGTACCTGGATTGAAGAAGAACTTGATCTATGTGGCGATGTTGGAGGATAAGGGGTATGATGTGGTCTTCGGCGAAGGAAAAGCCTTCCTGCGCAGTAAGACTACTGGAGAGACCCGGAAGATAGGGGTTCGAACCAAGAACCTTTATCAGTTGCAGGTAGATGGCTGCGCAGCTATGGCATGCAAAGTGGGAGAAGTGGTGAGCCGGGATGATGAGGGCGAACTGTGGCACAAGAGATTGGGCCACCTTCACCATGGAGCTTTGAAGATTATGCAGCAGATTTCTACTGGGCTTCCTAAGGGCACTCTTGCGCAGTCAGATCAGTGCAAGGGGTGTACTTTAGGGAAGTATGTGAAAGCCACCTTTCACGAGAAGGATAGTCGCGCCACGACGATCCTTGAGAGAGTTCACACAGACGTGTGTGGTCCTTTCTCGGTTGCTTCGACAGCAAAGCACAAGTATTATGTGATATTTGTTGATGATTTCTCTCGAAAGTGCTGGATCTTCTTCATGCAGAAGAAGAGTGATACATTCGCGAAGTTCTGTGAGTTTAAAGCACTGGTCGAGAAGGAGTCGGGGAAGAAGGTGATTGCTCTAAGGAGTGATAACGGTGGTGAATTCATCTCGGCTAAATTCAAGGAGTTCTGTAGCGCAGAAGGGATTCAGAGAGAGCTCATCGCACCCCATAACCCACAGCAGAATGGGGTGGCTGAGCGCAAGAACATAATGATCGTGGGCGCTGCACGGGCGATGTTGCATGATCAGGGCCTACCCCTTCACTTGTGGGTTGAGGCATGCAATACAACAGTGTATGTGCAGAACCGTTGTCCTCACAAGGTTCTTGGCATGAGTACACCGGAGGAGGCTTATTCTGGCAAGAGGCCTGATATTTCCCATTTGCGGATTTTTGGTTCTCCTGTCTACATGCATGTGACGAAGGATGCGAGAAGGAAGATGGATCCAACTGCTGAAGTTGGAATATTTGTGGGGTACACTGATACACCTCACAACTATCGGGTGTATGTGCCAGACAGTCGCAAGACTGTTGTGCGACGGGATATAAAATTTCGGGAGGAGAAAGCCATGCAGTGTTCGCTTGAGAGGGAGCTACACTTGCATGCAGATGAGGAGCTGTTAGTTCCTAAGGAGGAGCTTCCGGATGTGGATCAGCCACAAGAGGAGGTTCAGGAGGTGGAAGAAACCACCGAGGCAGCGCCAACCATCAGAGGGCGCATGCGCACTACAGAAGCTGAGCGACTGGCTCGGGATGCAGAGAAGGTTGTAGGACCACCTACAGCACAGCGCAGACAGAGACAGTCACCGGATCGGTACACTGGATACATGGCTCTTGTGAGTCAATGTGTCGTGACGAAGCCATCCTCTTTTGAGGAAGCTGTGGAGGAACCCGCATGGGTTGATGCCATGATCGAAGAATATGATTCGATCATCAGGAACAGTGCATGGGAGATTGTCCCAAGACCGGTTGGGAAATCAGTTGTAGGTTCGCGATGGATCTACAAAGTGAAGCAGGCGGGTGACGGGAGTGTGGAGAAGTACAAGGCGAGATTTGTCGCCCGTGGCTTCTCACAGATCGAGGGGATTGACTATGAGGAGACTTTTGCACCTGTCGCAAGGTACTCTTCCATACGGACGATCCTTGCTCTCTCAGCGCAGATGGGGTGGCACATTCATCGGATGGATGTGAAGACTGCGTTCCTCAATGGAGTTATTGAGGAGGAGGTGTACATAGAGCAGCCTGAAGGTTTTGAGATCTTCAGCAGTGAGTCGCATGTGTGCCGACTCAAGAGAGCACTGTACGGGCTGAAGCAAGCACCTCGTGCTTGGTACACTCGGATAGACAGCTACTTCACCGGGCTTGGATTCTCCGAGAGTGAGGCGGATCCTAACCTGTACCAGATTGTGGTGGAGGGGAAGCTGTTGATCATCGTACTGTATGTAGATGATCTGATTTTGACCGGCGATGAGCGGTTGATACTTTCATGCAAGGAGGATCTTGCACGAGAGTTTGAGATGAAGGACTTAGGCATCCTTCATTATTTCCTGGGATTGGAGATTTGGCAGCACAGCGGAGGACTGTTTGTTTCTCAGGGCAAGTATGCCCGGGAGATTCTGGAGAGGTTCAACATGCAAGGCTGCAAGCCTGTTGACACTCCTCTTCCTGGTGGTTGGAGGAAGGAGGATGCTACTTCAACGGAGGTAGTGGATGCCACTGTCTATCGACAGTTGGTGGGGTCGCTTATGTATCTGGTCAATACACGACCCGATATATGCTATGCAGTTAACCAGCTTTCGCAAGCTATGGTTAAGCCTACCAAGCTCTTTTGGAAGGCAGGCAAGCATGTATTGCGCTATATTAGAGGCACATCGGGATATGGTCTATGGTACAGACAGGAGGATGGAGCGAAGCTTTATGGCTTCACTGATGCAGATTGGGCAGGGAGTCCAACGGACCGGAAGAGCACTTCTGGAGGAGTTTTCAGCATTGGGTCGACAGCAGTTTCCTGGTACAGCAGGAAGAAGAGATCCGTGGCACTCAGTTCAGCAGAGGCCGAGTACATGGCAGCAAGTTTGGCTGCATGCGAGGCTATTTGGATGAGGAAGATCCTCGCAGGTTTGTTCAGGTTGCATTTGGAGCCTACAGTGATCTACTGTGATAACCCGAGTTGCATTAAACTCTCGGCTAATCCAGTATTTCATGATAGGTCCAAACACATCGACATCAGGTACCATCATATCAGAGATTGTGTTCAGCGGAGAATCATGATGCTTTCATATGTTCCCACGGAGGATCAGGATGCCGACATCCTGACGAAGGCGCTCACGAGGAGCAAGTTCGAATTCACAGAGGTAGGATAGGGGTTGCAAATAATCCATATCTTGCTGAGAGGGAGTGTTGAAAATGCAGCAAGATGATGGAGCTTAGTGAAATGAAGTCGCCTTCACTAAGTGGGCCCGCAGGCGAATTCTGGCGCAAAGTCTATTTTTAGACATATGGAGCATGGTTCGGGGATTCCAGTTTGAGATTCTTGAAGTATGTGTCATGTTGGTAAAAATAGATGAGACTCTATTTTTTAGGTCAAAGAGGTCGAAGTCTATTTTTAGACTGCCTCTCCTTAAAATAGGGAAGTCAAATATTATTTACCCTTAATAATATTTGGACTATAAACTTCAGTTTACTCTCTTGGAGCACTTCAATTCGAGCCTTGGAAGTGGCTCATGCATCTGATAGAGGAATTACGCTATTCCCAAGGGTTTGATGGCATCATGCATGGTTGACTTCAGTTAGGACTTCAGTGGCAGAAGTTTGGTGGAGTTAATGAGACAACCAGTGGAGTTGTGTTCTGTTTATTTTAGTTGAACTAGTTGAGATTAGTTTAACTAGCTAATCAATTAGTTATGAGTGGAGTGAATTAAATGTTATTTAATTCATTAATTAGTAACTCATTATTCAACTCAAGAACACATCAGTTCACTACAGTGCATGATCAGTTCAGTGGAGACCAGTGAAAGAGGTAGATGAAAGGGTGGAGTTAGCTATCAGTGGCGACATCAGTTGTGCATGAGATTTGCACCACACTTGGAGGAATTGCCCATGATGATTGCGCTGTCAAGCCAAGGAAATTCGAACCTTGGATCTCTATTTAGACAGGCCTGGATTGCGCAATAGAGGCAAGGAAATTGGTGGTGAGTTTTGAACCAGTAACCTGTTCAAAACCAAGCTAGTTTGTGTGTAACTTCATGAGAAAGTACTGAGTACTTGTGAGGAGTATTGTACTGAGTTTGTTACATGATTTGTCCATTATAATATACACAATAGCTGTGGGGTTTTCAGCTATAAACTTTCCCCATACATACTGTGTTAATGTGTATGATGATTTGATGTGTTATCGCTTGATTTTATTTCCGCATGTTTGATGATCTGAGTGGAAGAGATTATGTGTTGCATATAAATTCGAATTGTATGTGATCAGGATAGTCTCGGTGGATAATTAATCATTATTCAGCAAATTTCTACATGAGGCTCAAAGGCATTTTTATAATAAAGATGCAATGAGAAACCCTAAACATTAAAAAATCTAACCTCAAGAGATGAAGCGCCAAAGGCTTTTGCGCCTCGATGGGGTAAGTTGGAACATGAACTTCTTGGGTCGTAACTTTGGCATTTGATCCTCGTTTGGTTCACATGATATTCCATTGGAAAGGTCTATTCGAGAAGTACATTTTTTCACTGTTGTTGGTCCATTTCACCCAAAAATATCATTTAGGGTCTCAAAACAACTCCGAAAGTGTAGGACCTAAAAATTGTAGTAAAAATTACCAAAATAGAACTCTGTGCTGTGAGCTAGTGGAATAGGTGGGTGGCTACCGATATTCACATGGATAATCCATCAATTAGATTTTTTTCTTGTGTGTCTGAGGGTGTACTGGCATGGAAGCCACTGGCTAAGGATTCCACTCGAAAGTGCGCCTTGGAACCCCCTAAAGCTCCACAACTTATATTTCCATGTAGGCAACAAACTCTTTGACACATAATCACTATTAGAGGTAGCAAGACATTGCATATTGCATGGGCCAAGATTGAGATGAGAGAGGCATTGCATGAGGCGGCAATGGAAGAGAGATGCCATAATAATTTTCCAATTAAGTTGCACCGACATTGAATGCGGGACTAAACCCTCCCCCTCTGAAAAATATGGCAAAATATGGGGGAAACTCAACAATAAGGACGAGAGACACCCCACCTAGTCAACTAGGGGAGAGTTTAAGCACATGGTGGGTGAAGATTGGAACAAAAGGAAGCGATGGAGGAGAGCACTAGGGTCGAGCTACCAGTCGGAGATAGGAAACACGTTAGAGAGTTAATAGGCATTGCAGACACGTATATTGTATGATTTCTAGGTGGCCTCGACCTCTTGCCTTGGGAGGTGAGGCCCCTTGAATGTGCCTCGAGGGAATGGTAGCAACATATATATTGTATGATTGCCAAGGGGCCTCGATCTCTTGCCTTGGAGGTGAGGCCCTTTGAATGTGCCTTGAGGGAATGGTAGCAGGGGGCATCGTGAACCCCAATCCCATTTATGTCACCGCATGCCACCTCCATCGAAATTAAAATAAAGTTATACTTTATTTAATTTTTACGATTTTATTTCAATTTTAGTAATGTAATATGTATGATGAAGTAAGTGACTTAATGTATATGATTGTGAGAGGTGAAGGTGGTAGGTCATAAAGTATTCCGACGACGATGATGGGTGGGTTTCAGGTGATTTTTGGCGTTCTGCGTATGTCCGTTGTGATGGCGGGTTTAGCATTGAAAGTAAGGGGGTATGCATAAACTCCGCTAATTTTCTTACTGACGGATGGGGTGGAGGTTTGGGTGGCGGTAGTTCCGGTTTTGCATGTGGGGAGGCTTGTTTTGTGGTAGTTCCGCCCTCCCTCCGTGGCGTGGCGGTGGGGTTGGTGTAGGTGGGAGGTGGTGGGGTTGGTGTTGGTCTTCGCGGCGGCGGAGGACGTTGCGGCAAGTTGTTGTTGTTGTTAAACAGTGAGCTTGGCCCTTATTCAATCCCCACCCAGCACTTAGTGAGATTTTTGGAATGCATATCCACCGACGTTATATGAGCTGGCAAATCCGATGTTGAAACGCAACCCCGTTGGTGTTGATTACACGGCCCACTCATGCCACCATTTGGATTCATCCATGTTTATTGTATGTTGTTTGTTTTTATTTTTTAAAGAATAATTAAAAAAATAAAACCACACAATAAACATCGATGAATCCATGGTTATTGTGTGGTTGGTTTATTATCACTTTTTGCCTTTCTCGATGTGCCTAAATGATTTTGGACAATTTTCGGATAGAGAGATATAAAATTTAGGGGGAAAAAGTTTAGTGTAAATATTGAATTTTATATGATTATTTTTTAATCTATTGTTTTTATAAATATATAATTTAGATTTTGTTTTTAATTAAAAATGGATAGACATAATGTAAAAATAAAAAGGAAAAGTTCTTTTAAAATATTGAAATATTATAAGTTTTATTTTTTTTTATTTTTATTGTTTTTATAAATAGATAATATGTAATTTAGAGAAAAAATTATTATAAATATTGAATTTTTATATGTTTATTAACTAAATTTAGATATAAATTTTATTATAGGATTATATATGTTTTGAATTTAAAAATATGTTTATTTTTAATTATATGTTTTAAAATACAAAAAAGTTGTTCATATATTTTTGAGGGTTCTTTATGCATGGACTTTTTGAGTGGTTCAGTGACCAATGCATGGAAGGGATTTGTGCATTGGATTCCTTTTTTTTCTATTGCATTGTTGGAATGATGCTACTTTTAGAAGCATTGACAACACTTTTAGCAAGTATATCAATTGTGCCAGCCATAAGAGGGGCTTTTCTCTTGTGAGTCTCTCTTGTGCTAGGATATGTGTGAAAGTGGATTTGGATGAGGGATTCCCAACAACCATAAATCTCAATATAGATAGTTGGTTCCATATATGTTGGGTAATTTGATTGTGAATTAAATTACTTCCATTAAAATGTCAATTCAAGTTCGTACACTTATGAAGTACATTACACTATATGTGCTAGGTGATTAACTTTTCAATTTTAATGTTTAAATGAGGTTTTATTCTATTGAAAAACAATATGATTAAAAGATGCAAAACTTATTGTAAGAAGTGTAATGAAATCCCACTTATGAGATGAATTCTAAGCAAGACACACACATTTAGAAATTAACTACTTCAATGCAATAAATTTCTAGTGTAGGAAATCAATGAATTTCGATTCTAGCTATGAAAACTCTCAAATCATATTCTATGAAAAGTAAAGACACTATATTCTATAAAAGCTTTAAAATACTATCTAAAGTAAATAAAGACATTTTATTCTACAAAAGCAATCAACTTTTAACTTCTGGAAAATAAAAGCACTCCTATGCTATGAAAACCAATCAAATTCTATTCTATGAAACTTTTAAATTATATTCCAAGGAAAGTAAAGGTAGTTTTTATTCTATTACAGGAAAGTAAAGACAAACTTTAATTGCCAATACATATCAAAACAAAGCATGAAAGTAATTGACTATAAAAGTAATCGATTATGGAAGACTAGTATATGGGTACATATTTTAGAGTTCATTCATGCTTATAATACTATGCAAAAATTCCTAGCATATCTATAAATCTGAGAATAAAAATGAATATGAAAACAAGACTATGAAACCGGTATAAATCCATCTTAAGCATGAATCGAACATGAGCTGAGAGGGATCAAATTTCTTCAGGTGCAAACTTCTTTTAGAGTGAAAAATACTGTGTAATTTTTCATTATTGAAATTATATTTTGAATGCTATATAGAGTACATAATTTAAATTTGTAAGTCCAAAAAATCTTTGTTGGATTTCGACAAAAAAACATATACCTAAAGAAGTACCAAACTATAAAATATTGAGACCACTTCAAACATTTTAACCATATATATATTTTTTCAATAGCTTTATATGATATACACATAATCTACTCATCATTGCATTTTATCAATGCACATTAAAATTATTTTTTTGTTATTAATATATTTTTAAATATATATCAACATTAATTCATATTAAAATGTTTTTTTTTTTTTTTTTTTTTTTTAACAAGAACGGTTATGATTTGAATTAGATCTTGGGCAAAGAAGCCTTCAAATAGATTACAAAGTGAAGCCCTGCTTCATTGTCTTTCTCTAATGCCACAGAATATAGAAGATAGCTGAGGCTATTCCCTAGGTTCTTACAGAAATTCCTTGCAATAAGATCCACAATTTCCCCATTTTTGTGGATGCAAACAAACTGCTGTAAAAGGATGCAGTAAAACATGGAGAAACGAACAATACAAGAAAGCTAGCAGAAAACTAAGGAATGGGAGCCCATTCCTTGTGACCATTATTTAACAAAGAGCCAGCAGGGAGTAGGGCTGCTTTGTTAGCTTCAAAATCAGCTTCGTTGTTGTTGCCTCTGAGAACATGAAAAAAAGTGACCTTTTGGAGAGTTTTGGAGATAGCAGTAATTCTCTCCATCAATCTAGCAAATTTGATGTCCTTCGGAACAACATCCTTAACTAGGCATTGGATGATAGATTGCGAGTCCCCAACCACAACAAGATCTTTGATGCCCAGGATTTTAGCTTGCATGAGACCTTGAAGAAGAGCAAGAGCCTCAGCTTGAATGCTGGAAGAATGATCCAAACCCCAGGCGAACCTGTGAATCTTCATGCCTTCATAATTTTTTATCACACCACCCGCCTCGGCTTTCCCGGGGTTACCTTTAGCAGCACCATCGAAGAACAAGAGGGGAGAGGAATGGTTTTGAAGCCAAGTAGAAAAATCGTTCTCATTAAGTCTAATCTGCCAGGTTTCCATAGTCTTATTATGTTTTGGAGTAGCCAAAGTGTTGAAGCCCAGCGAGCTGCTCCAATCCTTGTCTCTCTGGCTAAGATTAGAGTCATCAAGGCAGTTATCTAAGCTTTCTTTAAGCTGAGCCTTCACTTTAGCAATAACAATTTTTGCTGACTGCTCCTTATCCCTGAAAGTTCTGCTGTTTCGTTCAAGCCAAATTTGCCAACAGACAAATTTGGGGAGCGAAAGCTAGATGTCGTCAGGTCTGCTGTTCTTAGGGGAACCTCCAGGAAAAATGAAAGACCAAGAGGAAAAAATCTCAGGGACAGAGTTGGGTAAAAGAGGACTGTCACCCCAAGGGGGTAGAAGCTCGTGCCACACCTCAACGGCGAACTTGCAGCTCAACATTATATGGTTGATGCTTTCTTCATCCTCCCATCACATCCGACACCTAGAAGGACCATGAAAACCTCTTTTTTTAAGCCTGTCATCAGTGAGATTTTTGTTATGGCATATGAGCCAATAGAAATAGTCAACTTTGGGGATGGTTTTTAATTTCCACAGTCCTTTCCAAATAGCAGGATTCGGGGGAGCATAGGGAATTTCCATCTGTTTATTGTAACCCACGGCGACAGTGTAGGAGCCAGAAGGACCCCAGCCCCTCTTGTCAGCTTGCTTGCGGCTAATTGGCGCTCGACCGTGGAGGAGGGAAAGCAGAAGGTCCCACTGTGATTTCAAGTTAGAAGGCACCTGAATATTAGTCCAATCGATCCACCTATTCTCCGACCAATTCGAGAGATCCCACAACGTTTTTAATCCTGAATTAGTCATCCATAAGCGAAGGGGCTGCAGAGAAGACTCCTCAGCGAGCGGGGGGTTCAAAATAATCCGATCGTGCCAAAGATCGATTAATTTACCACTCCCAGGCACCCAAAACGCGTGTTGTTGGATAAGCGGGGCAAATGATATGCAGAGTTTGGCCAGATGCGAACAGGGAATAGACCTGGGATTTTCCAGACTTCACTTTCTAGGGCCCGAAAAGTATTTACGCCAGAGAGCCTTCTGCGCCCAACCTGGATTGATGTCGACCATTCGCCAGATGATTTTGGCACCCATAGCAGCATTCTGTGCTCGGAGAGTTTTCATATTCAGACCACCTTCCATCACAGGATGAGAGATCTTCTCCCAGCTCACCAAGGGGATGCGATGATCATTATTTTTACCCCCTTTCCAGAAGAAGCGCCGAATGAGATCATCCAACTTCTTAAGAACACCAGTGGGCGCTAACAGAACAGAAAATTGGAATATGGGAAAACTACTTAGCACAGATTTGATCAAGACTGTTTTGCCAGCCAAATTCAGCCACGAGAGGCCCCAGGCCTGAATTCGAGATTTGAATTTGTCAATGAGAGGATCCCAGTCTCTGCAAAAGGCAGATTTGAAAAAAACTGGGAGTCCCAAGTATTTGAAAGACGACCAGGAATTCGAGCCTGCAAAACCAAAGCACCTAGAAATAGCTGAGAGCAGAGCTGAGGAAATATTCCAGCTATAAATATGACATTTTCCTTTATTGAGCATGCTGCCAGAAGCAACACAAAACTTGTTAAGGACCTCTTTGAATTTGGAGGCAGAGTGCAAGGAAGCTGCGCCCAACAAGAGAGTGTCATCAGCGAACAAAGCATGGTTGATATTTCTAACACCTCTAGCAATGCAAATACCCGGAATTTCCAACTCAGCCATTTCCTTATTTAAATAGAAACTTAAAACAGAAGCTTGAAGGCCAAATAGAATAGGGGAAAGGGGGCATCCCTGGTGTATCCCACGCGAAGCTTTGAAGAAGCCAGCAGCGCTCCCGTTCACTAAGGGAGAAATCCAAGGCTCAGAAATGAAAGCCCTAATCCAGTTAATAAAATCCTCCCCGAAGCCAAACTTCCGTAACAAACTAACGAGGAAGTAGTGATTAACACAGTCAAAAGCATTTGCAAGATCTAGCTTTATAACCATACCTTTCTCTTTGCGATGAATGCTAGAGTGAATCACCTCCTGAACAAGAATGAAGTTGTCTACAATCTGCCTTCCCTGCACAAAGCCTCCTTGGTTTTCTGGAATGATATTAGGGAGAATACCTTTCAATCTGTTTGCAATAACCTTAGTTATAATTTTGTAACCAATGTTGCATAACGAGATTGGCCTGAATCTGTTAAAAACATTAGCTCCCTTATCCTTCAGAATGAGGGCAAGGAAAGCAGAATTAGTGCTACCCCCAATTTTTTGGCAAGTTTGAGATTTCCTCACCATTTTGCATAAATCTTTTTCAACAATTTGCCAGCAGACCTGAAGAAATCTGGCTGTAAACCCATCAGGTCCGGGGGATTTGTCAGGGTTCATCTCAAACAGAGCAGACTTAATTTCTTCCGGAGTGACTTTCCCTTCCAACATTTTGTTCATGCTGGACGTAACCTCTTTAGGAATCCCTTCTAAGAGGTAATCAGAAAGAGTTTCAATTTCGTCCTCACCGTACAGGTTCTTAAAGTGATTGAAGGCAACCTTTTTTATACACTCGAACTCCTTGTGAACAACGTTTCCTTCTTTGATTTCAGAGATTGAGTTGAATTTTTTCCTTGCGTTAGCCTGCTTGTGAAAAAAAGAGGTATTTCTATCCCCAGCCTTGAGCCAAAGGCTGCGAGATTTTTGCCTCCAAAATTCTTCTTCCGCCATGCATGCTCTATGAAACTTTTGCTGAAGGACCACTTCCCTATTAAGATCATCAGGAGTGATATCAACGATCTCCATACGAAGGTGATGATCCTCTAAGGAGGAATGAGCAGCTTTCCGCTCAGAAGCCAGACTGGGGATAGCTTTAGCCCAACATTTAAGCTCAGAATTTAGCCTTCTGAGCTTTTCTTCCCACACAAAGAAAGGTGAGCCAGTAACCGGAAGGTCCCAGATTTCCTTAACTTTATCCATAAAACCTGGGAGTTGAATCCAAAGGGGACTGAATCTGAACGGGATAGGCCCCAGGTCCTTTTGGGGCAGAAGCTCAAGAAAAATGGGCCTATGATCAGAGGCGCTGCAAGAGAGGATGCACATTCTAGCTTCTAACCCACGAAGCAGGAAGGAGCTATGTACTAAAAATATGTCTAATCTGGCAGCTATGTGGCCAGGGCCAATTCTTTTTTTGGACCAAGTAAAATTGCCATTTACTGGCTTGATGTCGATAAGATCCCACTCTTGCATCAGATCCTCCACCCATTCCCTAGCAGGGTCTCTCACAATGCTGCCACCACGTTTTTCAGCCAAGGTTAGGGTAATATTAAGATATCCAGCTATGATGATGTTTTCAAGGTTCTCAGTATCGGCAAGGTTTCGGATGTAGTCCCAACAAGACTTCTTCTCTCCTGCATTTGTCGGAACATAGACATTTAAAAGGCTAATTTCATCCTTGGACTCAATGAGATGAAGTTTCAAGAACAGCCAGTGAGTGTTTAGGATTGCTTTGAGCAACAAGAATTTGCTTGCATTCCATAACGAACCAAGGCCGCTGGATGCCCCTCTAGATGAGACAGCCAACCCCCCACCTTTATTCCAAAACCTATGACTGATTTGGAGGAAAACCGCTTCCTCCATCTTTGTCTCCTGGATTAAGAGAAGATTTGGAGCTTCTAAACGGGTTGTACTCCTTATAGCTTCTTCTTTCGCTTTGCTGCCCAGACCTCTACAATTCCAAGAGACGATTTTCATTACTTACTTTTTTGGGAGTATTGGGCTCCCTTGGAGCCACTCTGGTTTCTTGTCTTCTTTGCCGATTTTTCCAACATTTTTTCAAGAGTTGGCTGGGTGCCTTGAAGTTTATCTTTGTAATTTTCCTGCTCCCTTTTTTCCCGCTCAGGTATTCGTCCTCTTGTTGATCTTCTGGTCGAGGCTTGAGAATCCCCTATTTCACCTTCCTCCTCAGACTCCTCTGAGACTTGCACCATATCCTCCGTTTCGGCATTTTTCCCTTTGGATCCGCTTGATGTGTTGACACCCTGTTTAGGATCTGGAATAGTGTCTTTGTCTAAGGAATCATTTTGAGCTTCGACATCCTGCAGCTCTATAGAATTTAAGTTAAGAGGTTCAAATTTATTACCTTGCTCTTTAGGAGTCTGGGTTTGCTGACCAGCAGATGGAGGTCCTTTGCTTGCTTGAGCTCCAACATTTTTTTTGTTCGTCCTTGACCTTTTGATTTGGTTCTAGCCCTCATATTTCCCTTTGGGAGCTTCGACATTGCTCGGACACCCTCTAGTGAAGTTTCCATAGCCGTGGCATTTGCGACACTTTAAAGGAAGCTGCTCGTAGTCTAGCTTTTGAATGTGAGACCAGTTCCCAACCTTGATTTTAATGGCCTCCGGAAGACCCACTTCCAGATCGACTTCGACGTAGATACGGGCACAGTCATACTAGTCTTTGTTATTTGCGTGGTCTATAAATTTTCCCAGGGTGTTTCCGATATGCTTTAGCGATTCCCAATTCCAACAATGCATAGACAAATTCGGGAGTCTGGCCCATACTGGAACAACAGTTGGAATGTCAACCGCCAGATCAAAATTCAGAGTCCACTTGTTGAGATAGAGCCCTTGAGGACCCATGAAATAAGGGCCATTCCTGAAGATGAGATCTTTATCCTCCTTATCGACGAATTCAAATATAAAATACCCTCTTCCCAGGAAATAAGAGGACAAGTTATGCATAATGAGGGGAGCCCAGTTTTTAGCAACCCAGATTTTAGTGGATTTGGGTGAGGGCCATAATCCAGTAAACTGGCCTACTAGAGCACGGTCTGCCAAAGAGAGGGCCACCTGAATAGGACCCTTGCCAAGAAGCGAAATCTCAGGAATGTCATCCAAATTTTTGACAAATTTCGCAGCTTCTGAGGTCCTCTTCTTTGGAAGCGAAGCCAGGAGAAGGTTAAAGGCATCTGAAGCAGAGTTCGGAGGGGGAGGCGGAGGGGACTGGTGGGAGTCCAGGACCTCCATGCTGAAAGGCCACAGGACAGGCTCAAACGCTGGACAAGAGCAGCGCGAGAGCAGGCATGAAAATCCCAGCAATGCCGCAACTAGAGGTCAGAGGCGCAGACAGAAGGCGTGACAGAGGAAAGCGAAAAAAGGAGGAGGCCCCAACCGAGCAGCGACAGGAGCAGGAGACCCTGCCAGAGCAGGCGCAGCCGCATAGGCAGTAGCGCGCAGTCAGAGCAGCTAGGGTTCGCTAGGAGGCTATTGTGTGGAGCTCTAACATAAATATAAATATAACTAATTCATATTAAAATGTTTTATTAATAACCCACATTAAATATTTTATCATATACAACAATAAATATTTTCTTTAACATTTTTTTTTTCTATATATATATATATATATATGAATTTGATATTGACATAAATTATTTAATGTAGATCTTCAAATAGTTATTTAAATCTCATGTTGAAATATTTTGGAAAAGTATAAAACTTAAACATCTTATTCACACATTTTTTTTTTACTTCTACTTTACATGAAATTATATTATGTCATATATATATATATATATATATATATATATATATATATGTATATATATGTATATATATATGTATATATATATATATATACATATATATACATATATATATACATATATATATACATATATATATATATATATATATATATATATATATATATATATATATATATATATATATACATATATACATATATATACATATATATACATATATATATATATATATATATATATATATATATATATATATACATATATATATACATATATATATACATATACATATATATATACATATATATATACATATATATATACATATATATATATATATATATATATATATATATATATATATATATATATATATATATATATATGTATATATATATAGATATATATGTATCTATATATAGATATATATGTATATATACATAGATATATATGTATATATACATAGATATATATGTATATATACATATATATATATGTATATATACATATATATATATATATAGCCATGGATTTTCTATTTAGGGAATACTTTATTTTTATTTTAAGTGTGACTTGTGTCAACTCCACGTTGATCACAAACGAAGTTACACATGTTCCTCATACTGGGTTGTTGAATGAGCCTCTCAACTCAATAAATGTGAAAATAAAGAACCAATTGCAACAATGATTGATAAATGTTTTTGATAAATTTTTCAATTTTATTCAAGTGCTTGATGTCTACAAAGCAATTGAAGTAAGTGAAAAAAAATTCTACAAAGCGTAATGATAAGAAACGAGGCATTAAAAAAAGAGCATTGAAACAAACAAAAGATGAAAAATAGAGAAATTAAATTACATGCGTATGCAACTAGGGGCCCTCCTGCCGAAGCACGAGATCTAGACTACTCAGAAACTCGGTGATCACTTATAAATTATTCCCATTAAGGTGCAATCACAACAATAAAAAAATTCTATTAACACATAACAATGTGTAAATAATCAACATTGCCAACATTTAACTATAGGAAACAACAATATCTAGATGATGTTCTCAAGTGAAGCATATATATATTGTTTGTACAATAACGACCCTAAGAAATTGAATGCTATAAACTAGATCTATGAATTATAATTTCTATGATTCACTATCAAGGAAGCGAATCATAGAGATGTTTAACTTTAGTCACATCATCATTCTTTTGATCCTTCACTCCTTGAAGATTTTTCATGCTCACTTGATATTCTGGTCCAGTGCCAAGTAATCTAAAGACTTGGTTCATGTGCCATCTCACAGTTGACCAAAGATTTTATTTCGCCATTTTGATCAATCAATGAATTTCTGCTTGTGTCCAATAGGTGGAAAACCATGTAGGCATGATTTGGAAACTGTCCATGTGCTTAGGTTGTTATATCCTCCACAAGGTCTAATTGAACCTTGGATTCAACTACAAAATATTTTCAAGGTTATAGAATGTGTTAGTTTCCATAATTTATGCAAATTAAGCCAAAACTATAAAGAAAAACATATATAATTGATAAGGTATTTGAATTTTACCTTATTGCATCTTATGTAGCTCTTGATGGATGGTTATTCATAGAACAAAAGTGAAATGGTGAAAGGATGAATGAGTTAAAAAGGAAAATGGGTGAAAATTTGGGTAACAAGCTGTAAAACATATGCTATTTCGTTGGTTCAATAATATCCAAGAGGTAGACTATGAAAAACTTCCATTCAAATGCGAAGTATGCCATGAATATGTCCACTTTAAAGTATGTTGCAAAAAGAAATAGGAGGAGCAGAAAATACAAGGGCAGGATGGAGAAAAATGACAAAAAAGAAGATGAGGAGAGGCTTAGTAAAACAAGAAAACAACACAACAGCCAAGGAAACCAGATCAAAATGGGAGTAAAGGGAAAGAACCAACCTCCCCCAAAATAACCAATATTGGAAATGGAGATGGAAACAACAAATGGAACAAAGAGAATATAACAACTACTAGGCATTAAATATTGTGAATGAAGAAGGGGAAATTCCACAAAATAAACCATCCTCACAAGAGAAATATCAAAAATCAATATCAAATTTAGATCTCGAAAGAATTGATGAAAATATGTCATTGTTAGGAGAATATCCAATAAAATCACAACAAATCATGGAGTCTTCTAGGAGGAGGAAGAATCCCTCTCCCATATAAGCACTAGGATGGGGTCATCTTTTTCAAGTTCGACAGATGAGAAATAACATGCTAAGAAGGAAAAGGAACTAGAGAGGATCAAATGAAAGGCAAGAAAAAGTAATGACAAAGAGGTGATATTAGAGAAAATGAAAAAAGATAAGGAAATGGGAACTCAATCAATTCCAGATCAAAAACTCAAATTATATAGAAGCACTATAAAAGGAAGACACTTTTCCCCTTAGCAAGGGGGAACTCATGCAAGTAGTAAGTAATGAAGGTTCTTTCCTGGAATTCCAGGGGAATAAGGTCAGAAAAAAGAATGGAGGAGGTGAAGTCATTAATTAAGAAAGAATGACCCTTTGTTCTCCTGCTGCAGGAGACAAAAATGGGGGATGAAGAGATCCTTCAAAAACAACATAATATTTGGAATGTCATTGAGATTCTTTATATTAGTTCAAGAGGAGCCTTAGGTGGTTTTTCCACCATATGGGATCAATTATTGCTAAAGTTTCTTGATCATTAGTCATCCACCCACTGGTTGGCTACTAAATTTTTCATATCCCCTAAATCATGTATGTTATTTTGTTAATATCTAAATGGGACATTTTCAAGAAGACTAAGAATGTTGGGATTCTTTTTTGACTCTTGGGATTCCATTTTTGGATCCAATTTCATCTTTGGACATTTTAATACAACTGAATTAATGGGAAAAGAAAGGAAAATATTGGGTTAGAGACCAGTCTCAAGAAAGTTTGTAAGATCTCATCCAGAAATTAAATTTGTTAGACATAAACCCTTCGTCCAAGAAATTTACTTGGGGCACAAATTATTAGGACCTGGTTATATTGCTACTCATTTAGATAGATTCTTAATAGCGTATTCATTCTTTCCTCTAAATATATTGGTCTATTCTCGAATCATGGCTTGGAATAGTCTGGATCACAAACCAATTGTTTTGAAAGCACTACAAATATTGATTTTGGGCCCCTTACCTTCCATTATTGTCAAATCTGGGTAAGAATCTATATGTTAAGAGGATAACCTTGCTTTGATAAAAGAGCCCATTAAAGAGGAAATCTGTTAGGAAACATTCTCCTTCAACCTGGACAAAGCTTCAAGATAGTATGGATTTTTTTTTTCACTTCTATCCGTAGTTTTAAGAACCAAAACTGGTGACGAGACAGATCCACCTAATAAATCATGTTTCAAACTGGAACCGGTCAAACCGGGACTGGTTAGATCTCAATGAACTGGTTTTTAGTGAATTTTTTTTTGTTTTTTGTTTTTTTTTAATATCTAAAACCATGATTCCAAACCAATAGACACAAAATATGCAAAATTTTCTCATATATATACCATGTAAAGGTGAATATATCAAAATGGAACCAAGTGCAATACATATCAACAACAAAATATATAATCAATGAGGCTCTAAATGGCCTCTAGAGTCCAAAAACAAATCCTAAAAGCCATGGGGCCATTGGCCTACTACAAGTATACAAATATGATTTTAATGAACAACATTATCACTTGAAAGTGAAACTTCTCATCATGATCAAACTTAGTTGCTTGAGTTTCGATTCCCAAAATTTGCAATTGTTTGAGTCACAAAATTATTGCTGGTTCAGTGACATGAGTATCAAAATTCTGAAGGTATTCTACCCTATTATGCCCTATTACTTCATTTGGTGCTCGAAATTTCTTTTCATTGCCTCCTATCCCAACCAAGTATTGCTTGAACCTGTTAATACCTCCTCCTTCAATAGATTTTTGGAAATATTTGCATATCATTTTTCCATCAATCATATCACAATGAGCCCATGCAGTATTCTAGGATTTTGGAGGCATGGTGTCTACTAATTAGCTCAAACTCTTTGTTGATCCACTACTCCAGCAAAAACTCAACACTCTCCAAGCTCACAATGAAACTCACAAAAACTCTAAATGAGACCTGTGAAGCAAATGAGAGGGGATAACTCCTTTTATTGGCTTGGAGGAGCTATTTTTGGAGGGAAAAACCCTTAGTTTCCCTCTAAACCACCTCACAAGCCTCCAATAATGCCTTTGGTGGGTTCGCAACCGACTTGGAAATGAACCGACCGGTTTATGACATAACCGACCGATTTATGGGAAAACTGGTCGGTTTAGTCATAAACCGTCCGATTTATGCATGGTTTGTCTAAAAAAAGGGAAAATGAGGGCTATTGATCGGTTTGGTTGGTTTGGTCAATGAACCGACCGGTTTGATTGGTTTCCAGTTCTGACCGACCAATTTTTAAAACTATTCTTACTATCAATTTTTGTAGGTAATAAAATTTGTTTTTGTAAAGTGGTGGGTTGAAATTTTAGGAATAATTTCATGGGGAGTGGAATTACATTTTTATTTTTAGCATTGATTCCAAAAGTATTAAGCCTTGCTTATTTTTTAAGATTCAAGCCCATTTCACATTGTAATGTTTCATATAAAGAATTTTCTAAGATTTTGGCCAAAATACTTAAGCCCCTTATTCCAAAAAAAGTATCAGAAAACCAAGGAGGTTTTACGTCAAAGGAAAATATTTTATAACATCATTCTTGTTCAAGAGGCTATCAATTCTAGTCAAAATTACGGAAACGAAGGCATGATTTTCAAACTTGACATGTAAAATTCCTTTGACAACGTGAGTCATGAATTCCTTTTTAAGGTGACTAATTTTTTTATCTTTGATGCTAAATTCATTCATTGGGTTTCTCTTTGCATAAAATTACCTTGGATTTCCTCCTCGGTTAACAGGAGATTAGTTGGTGCTGGGTACAAATTTTGGTACTTTTAACCACCTTATTCCAACCTTTTCTATCCTTAGCGTTGAACCAAAATTCTCCCCTTTTATCAATTTTGTGCGGAGAAAAGGTTAAAATAAAGGTAATCATATTTCATAAGAAAAACATTATCATTCTAATCTATAAATATTTATTAGAAACATTTATTCATGTACTAATTTGCAAAAAAACAATGTAGAAGAATTCCTGTAATTACAGGAAATAAGCAAAAACATAATTCCTGTAATTCTTCCAAGCTCTATGGGGTTCCATGTCAGCCAATATGATTTTAACACTTCATCTAATCGATAAATACCTATCTAGCTTCCTTGTAGCTGGTCATAACCCTAAAGTCAATGACTAGTCGACATAGGGTGTCTACTAAACAATTCCTGGAATCAGTTAGAAAAATCAACAGATTTGTCTCCAATAGTTGGAATTCGAATATAAGATCTTGAGGATCAGGATTTTAAGTCAAAGAATATTAAGGAAGATTATACAACATCACATCAGATCCCTACTATCCATTTAAGATATTCTATTTTCCTAGCTAAGTTGAAATGAACCCCATTCTTGCTCAAATTAGGTTCTATCATTTTTGATTGATATTTGATGTATAAATAAATCCTCATGAAGAGAGGAAGGCATTAGTAAATCATTATTTTCATATGCTTATTTTGACCAAGGACTATTATTTTTATTAAGGATTAAAGTCGTTTTTAATACAAAGACTTATTTTGTGACATGGTGTAACATTTTTCCAAAGCTTCTGAGTAGTTTTCACAACATATTCCAGGAGCCCCCCCTGGTATATTTATCCGGGTGGATATTGGTGGCCACCCACCTATTCCATTTGGACCCGCACCATAAATTATTTCATTTTTTCAGTTTCAACACAACTTACTATTTTTAGCAATTTTTCGGGTCATGAACTTTCGGAGCTGTTTTGAGGCCCTAATGATCCAGGTGGATATTGGTGGCCACCACCTATTCCATTTGAACCCCCACCATCGGTTCCTTCAATTTATCAACTTCAACACAACTTACTATTTTTAGTAGTTTTTCCGGTCTTGAACTTCCAGAGCCGTTTTGAGGCCCTAAACGATATTTTTTGGGAAAACCGAGAGGGACCCATGTTGCTAAGTTAAAATTTGTATTCCTTGGATAGATATTTATAACAAGGTATTGAGCACGTCAAACAGATATTGTATACCAAAGTTATATCCCCGGGAAGATTGATGTACCAATTTACCCAAACGGGGCCCATAGTTTTGGCGCTTCATATTCTAGGGTTAGGTTTTTGGATGTTTCAGGTTTTCCATTGTTTCTCAATAATAAATAGGCCCTCGAGCCTCATTGTAACACAATTTAGAGGCCTGTAGCCACCACATCTATTCTCAAAGATAAGTAACAAACACCTTAAATAATTTATTTCCATTCCGTCTATAAACAAATTTTAGTTCTTTGATATTAATGAAATGAAATATTATTTCCACTGCATCTCTGTGTTTATGTTTACTTCTATGTATTATTACGTTCCTACATAAATCTGGATTAGTGGTTTCAGAGCGGTATTCTCTTTCTCTGTTTTTCTTTGCATGTCCCCAACGAGGTCAGGCTATAAGGAGTTAGGGCTCAATCTGGTTGAACCCTTGCAAGATCAACCTCACAATCTCCGACGAACTCCCATGGCGGAAGAAAAGAAAGACGAGGGAGCAGGAGATACTAGCAAAATATTTCTCGAGGAGGCCCTCGAGAAACAAAGGAATATGATGATGGATAACTTTGCTCAGATCCTTCAACGACTGCCCACCTATGACACATCTACATCCAACAACCACTCTGGAGACGCCACTCCTTCAAGGTATAGGTAAAATTTGACATTCCTTTATTTGAAGGCCAAATAGATGCAGACACCGTAGATATATGGTTGAATTTTCTAGAAGGGTATTTCTTGGTCCATGATTTCTCTGACCGAGAAAATATTATTTCTGCACTCCTCAAATCCGCCCCCCCATGTTAAAGACTGGTGGGAAACCTAATGTGAGCAAAAGGACGAGAGGGAACCCTTTATGTTCTCGGCTGAACCCACTTAGAATTCATTCTGAGACGACATCAAGGAACAATATTACCCCGTGGGGAGCTATGAGGACAAGTACATCCAATGGACCATGCTACGGTAGCAAAGGGATCTAGATGTGCACAAAATGACGAATTTGTTCCTTAAACTGCACACAAAGTTGGGTATCAAATATTCAGAGAGACATTTGGTGCTCAATTATTGTAGCTGTCTGCACAGACATATTCAGGAGGAAATGGATTTCCTCGACATTACCTCGCTTGGCACAACATATCGCTATGCTGCCAAGATCGAGCAGAAACTTAAGCAGAAGAAGCGAGACTTTGGATCTGCGAATCCAAATCTAGGGAAAGGCGCCCCCGAACCACAGAAAAAGGGGCAGAGCCAAAGCGGGGCAACTTAGAACACCACCACAAATCCAAAGAAGGACACGGGGAAGTTGTGTGAATTTTATAATAGCCCCACTCACAACACAAACGAGTGTTGGGCCAAACAATCGCTGGTGGGCGAACTGAAGGCACCTGAACCAGATGCGTGTTCTGATCCTGGGCCAGAACCAGACAAGGGAGATGAAAAAGGGAAGCAAACATTGATGCAGACCCCAGTGCCATTTTTTCCACCACCAAGCTCCAAAGGGAGGATCTCGAGGATCCAAAGGAGGGGGAGTGCCTCTTCCATTCATAGATGTGGGCAAAGGGTTCTCCACTACAATTTCTTGTCGATAGCAGAAGCCAAAAGAACCTCATTTCAGTAGAGGTCATGAAATGGCTTGACCTACCAACCATAGCACACTCGCATCCATATGCCATTGGGTGGCTTCACCCAGGGAGAGATCTCTGCGTCCGCTAGCAGTGCTGCCTTCTATACAACATCAAGCCATTCATAGATGAGGTATTGTGTGATGTTTCTCCCCTTTATGTAGCTGATGTATTATTGGGCCAACCATACTTGAGGAGGTGACATGTTGTGTATGAGTCTAGGCCTCATTCTATTGTTATTACTTTGGGAAATAAATTTCACAGGTTACCAGAGGTAGTACCACCTCTGACCATCTCCTTGAATATTGCAAAACAACGCAGTAAGATTGTTTCGAAAACTAGGAAATTTAATTTCCTTACAACTCGCTCACAGGGAAAGAAGAATATTGTGGCCACAACCTCGAAAAAAAGCTCCCTTGCACGGATGTAGCAGATGGACAAAGTCGTGGAAGAATACGAGGACATTTTCTCGTCACCCACAGAGGTTCCTCTACACTGTCAGGACAAGCACTCCATTGATTTGATCCCCAGCGCACTGCTTCCTGTTGTTTCCATACCTCACGCGACTACACAGAAGTAATCCACATGTGAATTTCCTGAGGCAACCAAATTTATTGAACGCATCCAACACATCTACCAGCAGGTCCACGACATCTTGGACAAATCGAATACCATGCTCAACAGAATTTGCCTCTCATGGAAGAAATTAACGAAATGGGGACCATTGCTTCCTAAGGAGGAAGGAATGATCCAGGTGGATATTGGTGGCCACCCACCTATTCCATTTGGACCTGCACCATTAATTCTTTCAGTTTTTCAATTTCAGCACAACTTACTATTTTTAGCAGTTTTTCGGGTCATGAACTTTCGGAGCCATTTTGAGACCCTAATGATCCAAGTGGATATTGGTGGCCACCCACCTATTCCATTTGAACCCCCACCATTGGTTCTTTCAGATTTTCAGCTACAAGACAACTTACTATTTTTAGTAGTTTTTTGGGTCCTGAACTTCTAGAGTTGTTTTGAGGCCCTAAACGACGTTTTTTCGGAAAGATGGAAGAAAAATGGGTCTACAGTATGATTTTTCTCACTCAAAATTTTTAGTCCTCGGATATATATTTCTAACGAGGTATTGAGTGCGTCAAATGGATATCGTATGCCAAAGTTACATCCTCGGGAAGATTGATGTACCAATCTACCCAAATGGGGCCCATAGTTTTGGCGCTTCATCTCCTAGGGTTAGGTTTTTAGATGTTTAGGGTTTTCCATTGTTTCTCAATAATAAACAGGGCCTCGAGCCTCATTGTAACACAATTAATAGGCCTATAGCCACCACATCTCTTCTCAGAGATAAGCTACTAGCGCCCTAGCTAGTTTATTTCCATTCTATCCGTAAACAAATTTCAATTCTTTGATATTATTGAAATGTAATATTATTTCCACTGCATCTCTATGTTTATGTTTATTTCTGTGTACTATTTTATTCCTGCATAAATTCGAATCAGTGATATCAGAGTGGTCTTCTCTTTCTCTGTTTTTCTTTGCATGTCCCCAACGAGGTCAGGCTATAAGGAGTTAGGGCTCAATCTGGTTGAACCCTTGCAAGATCAGCCTAGCAATCCTCGACGACCTCCCAAGGCGGAAGAAAAGAAATACGAGGGAGTAGGATATCCTATCAAAATATTGCTTGAGGAGGCCCTAGAGAAAAAAAGGAACACGATGATAGATAAATTTTCTCAGACCCTTCAATGACTGCCCACCTACTACGCATCTGCATCCAACAACCACTCTGGAGGCGCCACTCCCTTCAAGGTACAGGTAAATTTTTACATTCCTGTATTTGAAGGCTAGATAGATGCAAACACTGTAGATAGATGGTTGAATTTTCTAGAAGGGTATTTCTCGGTCCATGATTTCTTCGACCGAGAAAAGATTATTTTTGCACTCCTCAAAGCCACCCCCCATGTCAAAGACTGGTGGGAAACCTACTGTGAGAAAAATGACGAGAGGGAACCCTCTCTATTCTTAGCTACACCCACTTGGAATTCATTCCGAGATGACGTTAAGGAAAAATATTACCCCATGGGGAGCTATGACGACAAGTACATCCAATGGACCAAACTGTGGCAACAAAGGGATCAAGATGTGCACGAAACAACAAATTTTTTCCATACCCTGCGCACAAAGCTGGGTTTTAAAGATTCAAAGAGACATTTGGTGCTCAAGTGTAGAAATTATACAAAAAATATGTATGTCATGGATTCAATCTGATCTAACAATGTACTAAAGCTAGATACTGAATCACTTCTACAAATCAATTGCGGAAATTAAACACAATCGCCTATCACATGAAGCAAAGAAAGAATCAAATCAAACCACAATACAGATAATTTCTGGGGGAAAGCTTACTGCTCAAAACCCATTTATCACATAATGTATATTACACAAGGAATCATGAAACAATTACAGTGCACTCTTCTCACAAGAGTCTCCAACACTTTTCCTATTGTCTCACAATGATCTAGACAAAATCGGGATAAAACTTAGCCAATTCTCAGTCTGTCTTCAGCTTTCCTTGCTCACACAATTCATGAGGAATGCAATCCCTATTCTTTAGTAATTTCAGCCTTTCTCAACTGCGCTGAGTATCTTGGGCATCCTGTGGTGTTTTAATTGCATCTGGGCAGTCTGCTAATATCACAACTGACAATTAACTTCCCTTTAACCTTTGTCTCAACTGGGTCTCCACTGGAACTTACATACATGTAGCTATTAATAGTAAATCATCAGTTGCATGGAAGATAAACCATTGTGAATTAAATATGATTTAATTCACTTGATCTCTCACTTGTGCAACAAATAATTATAACTAGTTCGACTGACTTTAACTCACCTAACTGAGTTAATTGATTACTCATGCACTTAACTACAAATTGAACTCTAAAACACATAGAATCACTCTACATTCCTCACCAACCACCCTCAACTCGAAATTCATGAGCTAACTGAGTTTATCACACTCAGTTAACTGTTACATGTGATTATGAGATAAGATTACAATTTATTGTCCAATTTAATTAAGGGATAATTAATTTTGACACATATCCAATTTATTAAATAAATTGAATTTCACACTAATGTAACACTAGGACCCATAACTACATGACCTATGGTCCCACACTGGTGTAGGTGCTGTCATGTAGCTTTCGGATTCCAATTTCACTGTTTCTTGCTGCAAACTTCAACACTTCCTCTCAACAAGAAATGAATGTACTTGCATGCGACATGCACCTCTTGCATGCGACATGCAACCCTTTCATGCGACATGAAAATCTTGCATGCAACACATTGTCTAGTGTTTCTCGCACATGCAACTCTTGCATGCAAAAATTCTCTAGTGTTTCTCGCACATGCTGCTTTTGCATGCAACAATTCCGAAAATGAATAGCCTCCAAACAACTGAATCAATATAATGCATCTGTCATCAGAGTCTTCTGATAGCTAGTACCTACTGCACGTTTCTACTGGACTCTCTGCATTGTTTACATCTACATCCATGCACTCTGCACTGCTGCCAACTCTGATCTGCGCTCTAGTATCCGACACTTGTCACTTTTATTTCTGTCTTCCTGACATATGAATGCATCAATATAATTGATCCTGATACTGTTGTACTATGGTCTCCTCATAGCAAGGTTCAATCCATGAGGTGCAACATATCTAGGACCCTGCACAAATTTCTTCTTGGGATTAATTTTGCACATCACCCCACCTCACACCTAGAGGTATAATTGCATGCATTCCCTCTGCTCGTCTGGCTTGAAATTTCTCTGCTTGAGTGGTTTCTGCCACTGCATGATCCTCCGCATGTGGCTGATCCACATCTTGAGGTTCATTCTTTGGAACCAAGAGTTCCTCATCTTCATTCAAATCAAGCTCCCTCTCAAGGTATAATCAAATGGATTTTTCACACTTCCCCATGGTACATCCCTTGCATGTGTATATCTGTGCAAGAGTACCCTTTGGAAGCTCAGTATAAATCTGCTGCATGACCTTCAAAGCTCTGTGGTGCAGATGGCCCAATCTCTTGTGCCATAACTCACCCTCATCCCCGCTCACCACTTTGTCTGCTTTACCCATAAATTCTGTGTAACCATCTACATCAAGTCTATATACATTTTTCACATGATTCCTGGCTTGTCCTGCTGCTTTGTGTTGAAGGAAAACTTTTCCTTCACTGAAAACAACATCATAGCCTCTATCCTCCAACATTGCTACTGAAACTAAATTTTTCTTCAAGCCTGGTACATGCATTACATACTTTAATAAAAATGTTTTACCTGACTGTCTCTGGAAAGTAACTATACCAATCTCGGTAGCGCTAAACCTTTCGTCGTCACCCATTTTGATATGCATCTGGAGGTCCTTCTCCTCCAAGCTACTGAAAATTTCTTTGTCTCCTGTCATGTGGAAAGATGCAACACTATCCAAGTACCACCCTGATCCCATCGCACTTGACACCATGCATGCAATCAGTGAGAAATCCAACTCAAATTGTGAGGCCAAAGCCTCACCAGCTGCAAATCCTGAAGCCTTCTTGTTCTTCTTTTGTGTACAATTAGTGGCATAATGTCCATGCTCGTTATAGTGAAAACACTTCACTCTGGACATGTGGCACTCCTTGCCTTCTTTTCCGGTCTCAGATTTGGAATAGGATTTCTTTCCCTTCCCCTTCTTCACCTTACCAGCCAAGGCACAATTTTCTTCATCATCTTCCTTAGATGAAGATCCATCCCTGGTATTTGGCCTGAATTCTTCTTGCACCAAATCCGACCAAAGTCGTTCCCAATCTGGCAGATTTTCCCTCACATTGACAACATAATATTCCAAATTTTTCCTTCAATAAATTGGAATATTAAATTTTGTTAATTTCAATTATAAGTTGAATAATTGGGTGAGGAGTCCCAAACACAATAAAAACATGGATGAAATCCTTCTTAGTATGAAATGGGATCATCATGGAACTAGATTTCACGCCCTCATGTGTGAAAGGAGACATTTGAAATAAGGCTAGGTCAAGTTTGACCAAGTCAAACAACGCAAAAGTATGAGGTGGAGAGCATCTTGTGGGACAACATAGAGAAAGAGGAGGGAAGTTTCCTTGATGGAGGAAACCATAAAGAGTGGGACCCATGGAAAGGGAGCTCTCATTGTTTAAAAGGAGGGCAAGGTAGCCATTGTTTCTCATGCATATGATTATTGATTTCTTGTCTACTTAGACATATTTGTAGTCTCCAGCTGTTTAGCTCAGTTGCAGTGCTGCTTATCACGAGGGATTCCTGTTTAGGATTTCCTCTCCTTTTTGAGAGGCCTCTTGAGGGATTGCACTTCATTTCTCCACATCCAGGCTCAAGGCCAAAGCCATTTCCCCAGCTACAACATTATTTCTGCTGAAGTATAACATTGTGATTGCAGGGTGTTGCAGTGGAGATCCCACAACACCATTCCTTAACTTGTTTTTCAAAGGAGGGAGCCTTCTTTCCTTTGGGAAATCAGTAAGGAAGGATTCTGTTGGGTGTAGGAATTACACTCAAGTAAATTCCTCAACACTTAGATTGTCAACTAGGGGGATTCGTAAACTTAGAGACGAAGCACAAGTAATGCCAGAGATGGTATGAATATTTATAATATCAAATCCTACTTTTTAAAGGAAAAATTGCAGAATCAAACTTTAGAGAAAAAGGAAACTCAAACCATCAAAACAATCTAAGGCTAGAACAAAAAGAAATGTAATTGCAAGAGAGATTCGTAAATTAAAAGAAAGAAATTACTTTAGCGGGATATTGATCATCTACTGAGAATGTGTTTTCTTTAGCAAAGACACCTTAGCAGTCTTCAATAGATGGGCCCTTTCAAACCTGCTCATGTAAAGATATCATTCCCACAAGAACTGATCTTGCACTAGTGCAGTCTTCTTGCACTAGTGCAGGAACAACGATCTATGCAGAAGGTGTAAAGTAATGTCTGTACTAAAAAATTATTTTCTTCGTGCAAGGGCCCTGAACTTTCTCATGTCCACAACACTCAGATTTGGTACCAAGAAACTGGTTCTTGTACCTGATCTGAGCTTCTTACACTTTAAATTTTAGTCCTTGAAATCAATGATTAATTACTGCAAGTGTTATGAAACCAAATTGCTTATCAGAAAGATGAATATCTGTAGAGAATAAGGAAAAAATATTTTTAATTAAAATGTAACTGAAAGCAAGAAAGCTGTTAGAAGTAAACTAAAGAGACTTGCTGCATCACACTATCCAGCACTGGTGCAGAAATAGTTCTCCTGCTTGCACCAGGCGGAGAAAATAAACCAAACGTGCAGAAAGTGAATAACACACCAACGTGCACTGGTGCAGATAATTTCTCCTGCTCGAACCAGGCAGAGAAAACAAACCACACGTGCAGAAAGTGAATAGCACACCAATGTGCACTGGCACATGTAATTTCTCCTGTTCGAATTAGGCGGAGAAAGCAAATTTAAATTCAGATGCAGAAAAGGAAATTTAACTACTTCACATTGCAGATCTTCGTTCACTCAAACAGAAATTCAAATCCTGTAAATTAAATCACACTTAGCAGACATAAATTGCAAGAACAGAAAGGAGGGAGAACGCGCTGGGTTGGCTGGGCCCTAACCAACCAGTGCGTTTCCCTTTCAAATGGAAACACTACTCAGTGTTGAATCAATTCATCAACTGTTTAAGCATGAAGAAATAAAATCCATGAAGCATAAGGCGGAGCTCTTCTTATTAAATCCTCAAAGAAAATACATGCATGATTACATATCCAGCCCAGATTTGGGCGATAACAAAAGATAGGCTTGTTACCGCCTCACTGGTTCTATTCTCCGATCTATTTAATTCTATCCAAACATTGAACATCTTGTCCTATTTACATTTCTCCTTATATAGATCCTTTTGGCTGTAGGCCAAAAGGATCGTTTAACCATTACATAGCCAATTGCAAAAATCGTTACAACAAATTACATAACCGATTGCAGAATAAGCTTTCAGCCTTCAAAATTAAACGTTCTAACAAAACGGGCCATGGCTATCTCCAGCTATTCGTTCCTCCTAAGTCTGATCTCCGCTACTCCAAATTGAATTGCTATTATCACTGGGAATCAACTGCCTTTAGATATGGTGGTACAAAATTAGGCAGCAATCAAAGAGATCTGGATTTTCTGCCAAGATTTGCGGTGCTGGCCCTGGTGCGAGATCTGTTCTGCACTAAAAATCAACGGTCAAGGTAATCATTTAACTATTAAATAACATAGGAGGTAACGATGAGTTAAAAAATTAATTCTAAGTAGAAAATCACATAATAAATAGTTAATAAATGCTAAGTTAAGTTAAAATATGTAAAATATGAAGTTAATGTAAAATGTGTCATCGTTCTTGCACTAGTGTAGGATGAGGGCGCATAAGATAGGTAAAACAACGTAAATTATTACAATTTGGAAAGGGAAAAATGGTAAAAAAAAGGTGCAAATTAGAGGACCAACATCCTCGCATCCCTAAACTGTTGTGTGTCCTCACACAACTTTTTACCTTTGTAAAAAACCAAAATTTCGAATACTCCAACTCAGTTCTGTTCTGGCATATTGTCCTCAGGCTGCACAGTTTCAGCCTTCTTCCTCTTGATGTGCCTTAAATTCTTTGCTACCTTTCTCAACTGCTTGAAACAACATCCACCTGATATTTCCATAATTTAACCTCACTTTTCTTTTGTTTGAGCTCTGCCATCAATTTTTCTTTGCTTTGTTCTTTCTCCTCTTGTGCTTTGGTCATAAGCTGCTCCAATTTTTTCACTTGGAGTTCTAATTCTGCTATGCGAGCAGCAGGAGTCACCAATTATTTTCCTCCCTCTGTCTCAGCAGGGGCTTTCACTGGCTCCAAGACTTCTATATCTTCCATGGTCGCGTCAAGGAAATCTTCTACCTGTGGTTCCTTTTTTTCCAGGTCTCCTTCCTTCTGCTTCGATTCATCTTCATCTGGTTCCTCTTCATCCGATTCCTCTTCTTCTGTGGGTTCTTCTACCTCTTCTTCTTCTTCCGGTTCCTCTTCATTTGGTTCCTCTTCTTCTGTGGGTTCTTCTGCCTCTTCTTCTTCTTCCGGTTCCTCTTCACCTGGTTTGTCTTCTTTTGTGGGTTCTCCTTGTACTGGTGCAGAATGGGATTCCATACCCTGTGGGGGTTGTGGTTTCTTACCTACATCAGCGATTTTACTCTTATTATGGGGTATTTTGTTAAAATGTGCCAGCAGAGTACCATCCCCAACTTGTGTAATATTCGCCGTGTCTACAAGGACCGACAGAATGTCGTGTTCAGAGGCCTGTGCCTGTGTAGAAGGGGTTTCTTCAGCGGGTGCGCCAACTTTTTCCTTAATGGAAGACAGGGTCTTCTCTTCTGTCGATTTTTCTGACCGCTTTCTTTTCACACTAGTGCGAGAAGAAATTCCCTTTTTGCTTCTATTTAGACCCTTAATTGTACTGGAGTCTTCATCTTCTTTCCCTCGGCTGGCTTCCCGTGCAGCTGTTTCAAAAAATCTTCCCATGTCATACCTTTGATCTCCAGCTGTTTTAAGACCAGGATTTTTATCAGGCTGTGATGGTATAATCATGTATCAGCCTGGTCCTCCCTTCCATCCTATACGCTTCTAGCCATTTTATCCATGCTTTTGAGCAAAAATTAAGGGAATTTCATCCTCCAACGAATGTGTCGGCCTCCTTCAAAATGTTGCAGTAGTCTAAAATGATACACCAGGGTACAAGTGTACCTCCCTTCGCAGGTCACAAATTTCTGCAAAACAAACAAGAGATCCTACCATTGACCCAACAGGTCTTTGCGCGGGACTCCGCATTTCCAATTCACCTCCATCTTCTTATCCTTGAACCACTCCACTCCCGTCTTCTCCAAGACCGTTGCTTCTGCTACAAATTTCTTCATGACTTTGAATTCGAGCGGCCCAATTCTCACTTGGTCATTCTTAAAGCTTCTTGCAAATTGTAGGGCGACCTCCCTGTCATACCCATCGAACTTCTGGAGGAACCGTAGAAATCCCGACTCTCGCAACAGTGGAAGACTGTTGTGAAATTCAACAGTTTTCTCAATATTGCTAAGAGACAGGGGCTCATTTTGGATGGGTGGCATTGCTACTATCGACTATGAACAATATGTTCCAAGGTTTGCATGCAATACCATGGAATCGGCTTTCATACATAAAGATCTAACCATACCTCTAATTCATTTGCCATAAATACTCATCATTTCCGATCAAGCTTAATTGGTATGCGCGACAACGGTTTAACAGTTAAGTGCAGTAATAATCACGATGAAGGGACGTTTAGGATAAAAGTAGGAGCGGGGGGAGTTATGAGTGAAGGACATTTCAAATTATTGCAGAGCGGGGTAGATTATATGCAAACAACGATTAACACAATTCTTAAATTTCTTCATAATTACAAAAAAAGAACTTAGCACTCATTAAAAAGTTCATGATTTCTACTTAAAAAACTTTGTACTTTTAACTAATTTCCTCCTAGGTAATATAATAGCGTAAATAATTGTCAATCATATGAAAAACATCATATAAATTTCCATCATGATCACTTCCTTATGTCATATGATAACTTGTGCTATGCTGCTGATGAGGTGCATGCTTGTACTAATATTTGCACCGCTTAAATCATATCATTCTGCTAGTACTTTTCTGATCATCTCATCATATAGGATAACATGCTTGCACTAGTGCAAGCATAATATTAAGACAGAAAATTAAAATATAGGCTGGATTTCACATGATTTCCTCAACTTATTCTGAATTTTGCTTCGCCCTAACTTGATGTTTCAGAGCATATCCTTCTGCTCTTTGTATGAAAGATCCTGCAATAAACTCATGAGGGAACAAAGGAGTGGGAAAGGAAAATCTTAGAATGGGAAGGAATTCTGTCATAGGGATTCCAGGAAAGTACCAAAAGAGGGAAAATAGAAGTGGGATAGGAAAATAAAAATAAAAATTCAGGGTTAAAGTGGGATTTCTTTGAAGCGATAGGGTGAATTTAGAAGAATATGGGAAGGTTAATTATACTAGGATTCTGAGAAGAAAGTTGAGGGAAAATTACGAAATGGGATATGAAGAAAGGCAGGAAATTTTCTGGAAGGTATGCCTGCACTGGTGCAAGAAAAATAACTGCAGCGAGAATTATAGACAAAAGAGTATGGTACATACCTGTTACCTTGTCCCAAATGAATTCCTTGTTTTGTTTTTGCCCAAAGTCTTATAATGAAAATCAAATTTGTTGAAAAGGTGCAATATCAAAATAACTACCTCAAGTTCATGCACCTACTATAGCAATCTTGTACCTAGATTATGCAGTGCATATTTAGAGGCAACCACCATCAATACACATTGTTGCCAACCAACATCTTGTGAGCAATCATCATTGAGTAATTCATCACTCTAAATATCATGAAAGTGAAAATGAGTTATGATACTAATTAGCAACCTCTTTATTGAACACTCTAAATTCCGTTGTCATCCAGATTCAAACTAAATTTCCTCTTAATATATCACAAAGAATAACCTTTACTAAGGGTACCACATCCTTAAAGATTCTTGATTTTTTTAAAGATATAACTCAAAGCATCATGTTAAAATCGTCTTTAAAACCATTGTCCAAGAAAAAAAGATAAGTTTAGGGGAAGAGAAATATAGCCAAGAAAATCATAGTATGAAATTAACTTTAATACCACAGACATAGCCCTGCTGCCTGCAGGTGTCCATAACCTTGGCAGGGGTGTCTTTTGACCCATCGAAATGTTTGTGTCCCACTTACTAGGCATGGATTCAGAGTTATCTTGTTTTAATTTTAGATGAAGGCCACTGTTTTGGCTTGGTAACCAACTAATGGCAGTGCCACTCACAAGAAGTAACATGGATGAACACGTCGGCTTGTGATGAGACCTCCTGTCTTCCAACTTTTCGGTTGACAACCATTACTCTGGCTTGGTCACCAAAAGCATTAATGTCATGCATGCTAGGTCTCATGATCATGGTAGGTCGGCTCATCACAAGACCTCCTATCCTCCCCTAAATATTTTGTATACTCTGATTATGATCTAAAAGGTTACTTAATAAGTGGGGAGACAGATCTACTCCTTAAGAATACGGGATGGCGTGAAAAGTTTTTAATGACTAATCATTACTGACTAGTTCCTCTGCCCTAAAGACTTATTAAAGATATCCCAGATAATGACTAAAAGACTTCTTGAATTAAAAAATGCTATTGTTCTCATGAGTAGCTTATTATGATCTTAACAAGAGTGGTCCTCCGTAGGGGGTTTCCAATATTACCCTCTAAGGGAAACTGAAATTATATATATCAGATGACAACTTCTTAGAGTGATTAGTCATGGTTACTTTGAAAAATCATGAGGTATTAGAGTGAATCATACTCAACAAGATGTATCACATATGTGTGTGTTAACAACCAATGCGGATCAAAAGTAGTTTTAATGACTACACTTTAAAAATCAAAAGCCCAAATATCATCTTAACAACTTTATTCACCTACCCTACTTTACCTAAGAGGCGGAAGACTTATTTTTATGTATAGGAGTACTTCCAATGAAGCCATGTGCGGATCAGGTGAAAATATATATTCATGCTCAAATTTATTATACAAACTTGAAAGTGTGCATGAGCATGAAAAACCAACGAATGTAACTGATATGACAACAAGAGTTTTAGAAGAGGATAATGTTGCCTTGCTTGAGTAGTTGTTTGGAACCAATGTTATATGTAATCATGGTAGCCTTGGTCCATTTCTTGATTTGGCCCATGCTGCTCGCCCTCTTCTTCCATGTCATGTTGATTTTTCTCCTTAGGGAGATTAGTCTCTTGATCACATTCTGGATCTGCTGATAGACATGTCAAGAAATTTTCGTTCTCAGGTTCCAATGGATATCCTTCGTTGATTACAGTGCATGATTCATTTGTCTCCTCAAAAGAGACTTCTAAATCCTCTTGTGATGGTGGGGAAACAGACAAGTCCTTGACTATTGTTAAGAAGTTTTCTTCTTGAGAGGTAGAGATCAAGATCCTAGCAGCTGCTAGGGCTTGAGAGAGAACCTTCATACTTGTTATCATCTTTAATTCCATCTGACATATTAGTAATGGGGGTTCTTACAACACCCCAAAAATGATATAACGTTAAGGATATGAAGATAATTGATTTTCAAAGTTATTGGTTGAAATAAGGCTCACCACACTTGCATAAAAATACAAAAACATAAAGGCAGACTTACCCCTATTTCATCATCAGAAAATTCTTACCAAATCAAATCACCTCCCTGGCAACGACGCCAAAATGTTGGGTGCCAGAATTACACTTAAGTAAAGTCCTCAACACTTAAATTGTCAACTCGGGGGATTCGTAAACTTAGAGACGAAGCACAGGCAATTCCAAAGATGGTATGAATATTTCTAATATCAACTCCTACTTTTTAAAGGAAAAATTGCAGAATCAAACTTTAGAGAAAAAGGCAACTCAAACCATCAAAACAATCTAAGGCCAGAACAAAAAGAAATGTACTTGCAAGAGAGATTCGGAAATAAAAAGAAGGCAATTACTCTAGCGGGATATTGGTCATCTACTGCGAATGTGTTTTCTTTAGCAAAGAAACCTTAGCAGTCTTCAACAGATGGGCCCTTTCAAACTTGCTCATGTAAATATATCCTTCCCACAAGAACCGATCTTGCACTAGTGCAGGAACAACGATCTATGCAGAAGGTGTAAAGTAATGTCTGTACTAAAAAATGATTTTCTTCGTGCAAGGGCCCTAAAATTTCTCAAGTCCATAGCACTCAGATCTGGTACCAAGAAACTGGTTCTTGTACCTGATTTGAGCTTCTTACACTTTAAATTTTAGTCCTTGAAATCAATGATTAATTACTGCAAGTGTTATGAAACCAAATTGCTTATCAGAAAGATGAATATCTGTAGAGAATAAGGAAACAATATTTTTAATTAAAATGTAACTGAAAGCAAGAAAGCTGTTAGAATTAAAATAAAGAGACTTACTACATCACACTATCCAGCACTGGTGCAGAAACGGTTCTCTTGCTTGCACCAGGCGGAGAAAATAAACCAAACGTGCAGAAAGTGAATAGCACACCAACGTGCACTGGTGCATGTAGTTTCTCTTGCTCGAACTAGGAAGAGAAACAAACCACACATGCATAAAGTGAATAGCACACCAACGTGCACTGGCACAGGTAATTTCTCTTGTTCGAACTAGGCGGAGAAAGAAAATTTAAATTCAGATGCAGAAAAGGAAATTTAACTACTTCACACTGCAGATCTGCTTTCACTCAAATAGAAATTCAAATGCTGTAAATTAAATCACACTTAGCAGACATAAATTGCAAGAACAGAAAGGAGGGGGAATGCGCTGGGTTGGCTAGGCCCTAGCCAACCAGTGCGTTTCCCTTTCAAATGGAAACGCTACTTAGTAAAGAATCAATTCATCAACTGTTTAAGCATGAAGAAATAAAATCCATGAAGCATAAGGCGAAGCTCTTGTTATTAAATCCTCAAAGAAAATACATGCATGATTACATATCTAGCCCATATTTGGGCGATAACAAAAGACAGGCTTGTTACCGCCTCAATGGTTCTATTCTCCGATCTATTCAATTCTATCCAAACATTGAACATCTTGTCCTATTTACATTTCTCCTTATATAGATAACAAATTGAAATCGTTACAACAAATTACATAACCGATTGCAGAATAAGCTTTCGGCCTTCAAAATTAAACGTTCTAACAAAACGGGCCATGGCTATCTCCAACTATTCGTTATCACTGGGACTCGGCTGCCTTCAAATATGGTGGTTCAAAATTAGGCAGAAATCAAAGAGATCCGGATTTGCTGCCAAGATTCGCGGTGCTGACCCTGGTGCGAGATCTGTTCTGCACTAAAATAACATAGGAGGTAACGATGAGTTACAAAAGTAATTCTAAGTAGAAAATCACATAATAAATAGTTAATAAATGCTAAGTTAAGTTAAAATATGTAAAATATGAAGTTAATGCAAAATGTGTCATCATTCTTGCACTAGTGCAGGATGAGGGCGCATAATATAGGTAAAACAGGTAAATGATTATGGTTTGGAAAGGGAAAAATGGTCAAAAAAAGGTGCAAATTAGAGGACCAATAGATTTAGAGCTCATTTCAGATCTTGGCACTTTTCCAACACTTTCTATTCCACCTACAGTGCAGTTGCCCTCTTAGACTGCGTTATTTTCAGAGTGCACTTGCAGTGAGGGATTGCAATGTTGATTGGGGGGTGAGATCTTCAGTGATAGGATCAGCCTTTCACTTGGAAGATCCATTGGATGAGTTCTACTTCATATGATCATCATCTTCTACCATCTCCATCCAATTCCAGTTTTGAGTTGCAGCTGCTGCCAAGCAACTCCGACATTTTTGCCATTTTGTATATTTTAGCCAATCCTTCTAAGGATTGTTGTATTATTATTTTTCAGGGGTTCAGAGCTTTCTCCTCCATTAATTTGAGCCATATATTTTCACATCCTTGTATTGTTATAATTTCTGCAACAGTGTCTCTTATAAACTGCACAGTCATAGGCCAGGGTTTATATATACATACCAGTGTTCTCCAGATTCTTGTACATGTGTTGTTAAGGCTTCATTGCCTAGCTTGAGTGAGTGTTTCCTCAAATAATTGTACTATTTTTACTACTATAACATCCTTTGTTGGCTATTTACATATTCATGTGCCCAGTCTTATAAAAATAGCATTTTTATTCCATTACATGTGCTTACATTTGCTGCAGTCCCTTCATCGGGCATTTTCACAAGGTAACTAAGTGTAGGAGACTTGTTTAACCCACCTAGAGGGATTTAGTTGGAGCCTCCTCTTGGATTTTGGACTTAGATACTCAGATATAAGGGATATAGGTCCTGGGTTCAATTCTTGTAGCAAGCATTCCTGGAAAATGCGTTTTCCAGTCATGCCTTGCGGACAGTTCCCATTTTGGGATATTACAGTGGTATCAGAGAAAATTTCTTGGCTCAGCCTATGAGTCTCAGCCCAAGAAGATCAAGATGATTAAGAAGATGATCTTTCTTTCATCAGCTTTCAAATCCAGGAAGGACCTCTCCAAGGAGGTCAAGAAGATGGAAGAAGGAGAAGAGGAAGGACCATGCACTTCCTATTTTCATGAAGAAGAAAGAGACAATCATGAAAGATACTTGGATCATTTGATTCTAAGTAAGTACCTTGTTGAGTAGAAATCTAAATCTAGAGCCTTCAAGGAGATTCTATCTTTTCCATAATTCATCTGGATGAAGGAAGAGAAGAGACCCTGCAACAGAAGAGAAATCAAAGGCAATAAATTTTTGTTGTCTACCTTTGATGGGTCATCTAAAACAAGAGCTTGGGTGAGGAAGTTAGAAGCATTTTTCTTGCTACATCCTGTAGTGGAGAGAGAAGCTATTAAGATCTCAGCGCTGCACCTAGAAGGTGAAGCCCACATTTGGTGGTTCAACCATTTGAGCCATGCACGAGTGCCTACTCTTGCTAATTTTTCTCAAAAGCTGATCAAGGAGTTTGACAATGGAAGAACAAAAGAGGAGAAGCCCTCACCACAACTTGAGGAATTTTTCCCTAACGCTGTCACACTCATGGAGGAGTAGCCACTTGCAGTAGCAGTCGGGGCAGCCAACACATTGGAGGAAGGAACTCTTGTAGCGCTACAAGAGATTCCAAAATCTCATCAAGGTATGGAGGAATTTCCACTATCTATTGTTGCAGAAAATTCTTTTGATAGTTGTGGAAATTTTCTTTTGCATGACCAAGGGTCAAATCACACTGCTAACCTAGAGCAGCAAGATTGCACTGCGCTGTACAGCATAGAGACATTCAAGGAGGAAATAAACCATCATCCTCATAAACCATTGTTGGATTGCATATCACATTTGAGGTTGGGGTTTGAAGACTTGAAGGGAAAAATGGAAGATAGTAGACATCTTGAAGGGAGAAACCCCTTCTCCTTTCTAGATGACCCTTTCTCAATGAGCTCCTCTTAGCTCAAAGAGAAACTTCTACTTTCAACAAATCCAAGACCTCATTGGTTTTGGAGGACTATTGTTGAGAGGGAGATCTCAAGGAGAGATTTCATTAGAGGTGCACTTCAACACATCACGGAGTGCAAAGTTTTTCTTTCCTTCTCACACTTGGATCTTCATGGATTCAAGAAGGAGCAAATATATGATGGAGGACATCCTCAGATGGATAACATCTCTCATGGTTGTGTTGGAAATTTCTTGAGCCATACACATCACGGTGGGAAGTTTTTGCCTACCACCTATTTGGGTCCCTTATGGGATCAAATTGATCCTTGAGAAGATGGAATTTTGAAATCCCATGAAGTGCAAAGGCATAAATCTGATTTGGGATGATGGTAGCTCTCATGAGAGGACTACCAAGGGGAAGAGAAGAAAAATTCGTCCACAAGTGAGTGAGTGGATGTGGTTGATGAGCAAGGAGCTGGGAGGCTACTTGCAAATATATGACACCGGGCAACAGGAGGCTTGGCTGCGCTGGCTACTTTTGAAGGAGTTTTTGATCACTTGGCATATCCTCTTCCTAAGGGGATGGGGATTAAGGAGAGGTCGCAGGATGCTTGCATCATTGGGAAATATGGAGTATGGATGCATGGTTTTGATGTGACATTCATATCATTCATTATGTCTTCATCACATGAGTTGTATGATGGGAGCATAAGGAGGCAGCAAGCACTGGGGTTGCTTGTGTTGTACTTGAGAGAGCAAGGGAAAATTTGCTCTCAAATGTTGTGTGATGTTGCTGGAGTAGAAGAGAGCACTCTCAAAGTGCAAAGGGGCTACTCCTTGGCCTTGGATGATTTGGGAGCACTTCCATCTTGGGAGGTATTCCACATTTGCAACAGCATTACTAGAGGAGTCTTTTACAAAGAGCATGTCACAGAACAAAGCTTTGTATTAGCAGGAGCTTATTTGCATGAGCTCATAGCGCTGTCACTTTGGAGCAGGGACTTATGGATGGAGTGTCCCGAGGATCACTTCACATTGGATGCACTTGGTGAACAAGGAGGAGGTGAGGATGATAGAGAAGTAGATGGAGACATCTATCACTACGACATATTCTTCTTGACTTGGACTTCCAAGCATGAGAAGGATGACCTTCTTGCAGCACATGGCTCATTCCTCTACATAGCATGCTAGAACATTATGGAGGACTCACTCATAGATCCATATACCATCTTACTTCCGGCATATGGTAAGAAATTTGTTTTTACAATTATTGATTTGCATACTCTTACCATTACCATGCAGTGCATTGCTCCACAAGAGGGAAAGATTTTCACATTGCTCCATGATCAAAGTTGGGCCAAACTATATGATGGAGGCAGCCATATTTTATGTGGCCTTGGGAAAATTTTTTCTCATTACATGTATGTTTATTTTTTATATCCAACTATTTGCCATATGATGACATACATGATTCACTATGTATCAAGAAACATTTTTGCCTTGTAATTTTCTGAAGCAACAGTTTGGGAAACTGCGTTGTCATTATTGGGAAAGTTGTTGGTACCTTCTGGCACCACTTGAAACCTTCAGCATTTTCCTCATTTTCTTGTTGATCATGATTTCGTTTGTTGATATGGATCTGATTTCTATTGGAAGCATGATTAGGAAATAGGCACGTGAGTTGGATGTGTACTTGATGGGAGATAATTCCCACATTTTCTGCACTACATGTTCTAATGGGAGCATGGGAGGAGATATGGCCACCACATCTACCTATTTGTTTTCTTTTGGGGTAGGCCATGATTTTGATAGCCATCCATTTTATAGCCATGGGCAAGTATTTGGTCATGTATTGTTGACCCATTCAGCCATTTACTATTCATTAGTAGATGTGATGATTCTTATAGGTTACTTGCCATACTATTTTTTGAAGATGCAGTGGATGAGACTGTGCTGTGTCCTCTTGAGCTATTGTTTGTATCATGCATAATCATGTAAAACTTGCAAAAAAATTCTGATTGAGATACTCTATGATGACCATGTCCTATTCATCATGGATAGATTGTTTTGGCCAGCTTGTTCTTCAATGTTGGAGGAGGAATCCTTGGGGGATTGTTCTTCATTTTTCCACTTGAGGGCAATACTTTTGCAGCCCAGGATCAATGCATACTCTACACTCATCATGAGTGGAGAGAAGGATAGCATGGGGTAGGCTATGATGCTTACCATATTCATATTTTCAGCCCACTTTCATTTCCGGAGCTTGAGGTGGAAGGATATTTTTAGGAGTTACCATGTTGGGAGGTGACTCATTTTGTTTGGATGATTACTTGGGGATGGAGGATCCAATTGGGGAAGATGTTTTCCAAAAAAATTTCAGTCTCCATGCCTTGAAAGAAAATTCTCAGTTCTATCCTTGCAGTTGCTTGAGGACAAGCAACATTTGAGAGGGGAAGACTGTAATATTCCAAATTTTTCCTTCAATAAATTGGAATATTAAATTTTGTTAATTTCACTTATAAGTTGAATAATTGGGTGAGGAGGCCCAAACACAATAAAAACATGGATGAAATCCCTCTTAGTATGGAACAGGATCATCATGGAACTAGATTTCACACCCTCGTGTGTGAAAGGATACATTTGCAAGAAGGTTAGGTCAAGTTTGACCAAGTCAAACATCGCAGAAGTATGAGGTGGAGAGCATCTTGTGAGACAACGCAGTGAAAGAGGAGGGAAGTTTCCTTGATGGAGGAAACCCTAGAGAGTGGGACCCATGGAGAGGGAGCTCTCATTTGTTTAAAAGGAGGGCAAGGCATCCATTATTACTCATGCATATGATTATTGATTTCTTGTCTGCTTAGACATATTTGCAGTCTCCAGCTATTTAGCTGAGTTGCAGTGCTGCTTAGCATGAGGGATTCCTGTTTATGATTTCCTCTCCTTCTTGAGAGGCCTATTGAGGGATTGCACTTCATTTCTCCACATCCAGGCTCAAGGCCAAAGCCATTCCTCTAGCTACAACATTATTTCTGCTCAAGTATAACGTTGTGATTGCAGGGTGTTGCATTGGAGATCCCACAACACCTTTCCTTGGCTTTTTTTCAGAGAAGGGGGCCTTCTTTCCTTTGGGAGATTAGTAAGGAAGGATTATGAGCATATTTCAGATCTTAGCACTTGGACAAAGAATACTATTCCATCTACAGCACAGTTACCCTCTTAGACTGCGTTATTTTCATTGAGCACTTGCAGTGAGGGATTGCAGTGCTAATTCGAGGGCGAGATCTTCAGTGTTAGGATCAGCCTTTCACTTGGAAGACCCATTGGAGGAGGACTTGTCATCAGTTGCAACATCTTCAGTCTTCTCCATCTAGTTCCATTTTCTGAGTTGCAGCTACTGCCCAACAACTCCGACATTTTGCCACTTTTTGTATATTTCAACCAATCCTCCCGAGGATTGTTGTATCATTGTTTTCAGGGGTTTAGAGCTTGCTCCCCCATTTATTTGAGCCATATGGTGTCACATCATTGTATTGATATCATCTCTACAGTAGTACCTCTTATAAACTGCGCAATCATAGGCCAGGGTTGATATATACATAGCAGTATTCTCCATATTCTTGTACATGTGTTGTTGAGGCTTAATTAACTAGCTTGAGTGAGTGTTTCCTCAAAGAATTGTACTCTTTTTACTTCTATAACATCCTTTGTTGGCTATTTACATCTTCATGTGCCGAGGCTTATAAAAATAATGTTGTTATTCCATTACATGTGCTTACATTTGCTGCAGTCCCTTCATCGGGCTTTTTCACAAGGTAACTAGGTGTGGGAGACCTGTTTAACCCACCTAGAGGGATTTATTTGGAGCCTCCTCTTGGATTTTGGACTTAGATA